>CM023950.1:16587384-16612838 GCA_013407115.1 Glycine latifolia
TGAGTGCAACTTCACTACCATATCTCGGGTTCCTAAGCACTCATTCCAACCACAACCGACTTTATTCAACCTAATCCGACCTCATCAACCACTTCAGGGATTACTAACCCAGTAACTCTATCAAAAGGGGTTGCGAGCTCTTCTGGTCTCTCTACCCGGTGGCTCTTACAAGTCAACTAAAAATGAGCTCCTCTGAGCTCAACCGAGACCACTACCCGGTTGCTCATTCGAGATCACAACTCGGTAACACGAACGAGATCATCACTCGGAAACATATCTGAGATCACTACTCGGAACACATCCGAGATCACTACTCGGAACACATTCGAGATCACTTACTCAAACCTCAAAGAAAAGGAAAAACACAAGCTCTACCGAGCTTTCTCGAGATCATAACCTGATCTCTCAAGGAAAAGGAATATATGAGCTCAGCCGAGATCACTACCTGGTCGCTCTTTCCTTCTTTGTTCGAATTCTTTCCATACATAAGCGCTTTTCCATAAAGTGCTATGTATATGCACCACTTGCATGGAGATAACCCAATCATGCACTAACCTGGTCTTCCTATCAGTACTACATACATCATGATCTTGGATTTGAAAAGGTGCTATCTACACCCCTTCATGTCCGGGTTCCAAAATACACCCCCTTTAGGTGACAACCAAGTCACATGAATCCGGTTTTGAAGAGATGCTATCTACACCCCCTTCTTATCCAAGTTCCAACATACACCCCTTTATGTGATAACCCGGATTATCACAGGGTCATTATAATACCATCATTCCTTTCTACATTCATTATTACTTTTTTTTAGAGGGAAGGTGGTTATGGCTACGAGAATGGGATGGGGAGGACAAAATTGTATGGGTATATAAGTGAATCAATTGGGAAAGGGGAAGAGACAAGGGTTGTGAGTGTGAATCCTTTGAAATGCTATGAAGATTGTCCATGCAATGTAAGGGAAAACTAAAGGTAGCTTTTTTTCCTGTCATTTTTAATTTATATTATTTCATTTGTTTTAGTAAGGTATATTTTTTTTCAAATTAGAATCTTATTTGTCACTATAGTTTTGCTTTCTGATTTTAAGAAGGGCTGATCATAGACATCAAAAGATTAAGTATTTAGATACAATGAGACTGCCAATATTACTAAAAACTTCAAAACTATCATTGGAGAAGAAGGATTTGGAGAAGTTTACTTCACCATTCTACAACGTAACATTCGGGTAATGTTAAGTTGATTTCACCTTTATCAACCCAATGTTACGAGGTGTTAAGATTAGAGGTTAGATATTGCATTTATGTCAAACTTTGAAGATTGAAAATTGAACACAATAAGCAATGATTATAATCACTAATTTATTATGTATTTTGATGAAAGCATTTACCTATGCTTGCACACACTCAAATATATTTTTTCTTCTGATTTTTCCAAAAAATATCAATTGAAATTGATACAATCATGTGATCATGTGATTGAGTGTGTCTGAATTTCCTCTATGCATTATGTGTCATTTATTATTGAGTGTTGAGTCAATTTAATGAGAAAGGAGTGATTAGTGTGTGACACATAAATGAGTTATGAGTGAAAGTTTTTTCTAGTTGTGTGATGCTATGCATCATTGTGAGTGTATGCCAATAGTTATTGTAAGAGAAAAATGAGCCTGAGAATCATGATCAGATGAGAGATTCCCCTAGCCTAGCACCTATGCATTTTTTAATGAGAATTATTTGTCTTTGAAGTGAATTTTTCAAGTTTTTACTTCCACTCATGGAGTAAATGGAGTACGTGCATATTACTTTATACTTGCCATTTATTTTACTGAAGAGAATATTAATATAAAACTCTATAGTAAATGGAGTATACTTATACATATTTTGGTTTTGGGATAACTATAACATTGGAAATGATTCTTTTAAGTCACAAGAAACTTAAATTAATGTGAGTGTCCTTGAAGCTCCTAGATGCATTGAGACATGCCAAAATAAAACAAGTTTGGTAATTCTTCTATATTTATATTCTTAGGCATAGCAACTACCTACACTACTAGAAAAACAACATTCAACATCGGTTATTTTTGATATTCCACATTGATTTTGAACAGATGTTGAATCAAGCGATGCTGAAAGTGTGGAAGTTAACATCGGTTTTCAAAACCGATGTTAACAAAAAGTAAACAACATCGATTTTTACTGAAAAACCAATGTCGCTATCTATTAATAATAAAAAAGTAAGAAAATATGAAAGCTGGAACTTCAACATCGGTTTTCTTAAGAAAACCGATGTTAACTTACACTACAATATCAGTTTTTGTTGAAAATCGATGTTGATCTCATGTAACAACATCGATTTTCTTTGCAAAACCGATGTCCCTATGTATGTAACAACATCAGTTTTTCTTTGCAAAACTGATGTCCCTATCTATGTAACAACATCGGTTTTCATTGGAAACCGATGTTGTAGTTTAAGTTAACATCGATTTTTCCTGAAAATCGATGTTTTAGTCTAAGTTAACATCGGTTTTCTTAAGAAAATCGATGTTGTTTTTTTTATTTTTTTTTTATATTTTGTCTATTTTTTTAATTTTACTAGTTCTTCAACCTGTAAATTAAATATCAGACATCCAATCAATTTCAGAATACAATACATTAAAATATTATTTCAATAACAAATAAAATTCAATAATGTCAATGTACATATAAATGATTTCCTAACCAAATGTTTATATACAATTCTTTAAAAATCCCTTAACCACCTAATCTGGTATTTCATCTCTAACTTTAAGATAGTATGTAGCCCACTGAACCCTAATACCCTTCAATCTGTCGGCTTGCGGTAGTCTTTCATCAGTGAAATACTGCATGACGTAATAAAACATAATTTAATAAGTATAAATAAAAACAAGTAAAAAAAATGAAAATTAGTTTTGAATTAGACAATTACCATGTCCCAGTTATCCCTGAAACCTCCTTGGACTATCGTGGACATCCAATGCATGACATAATAGCGACACTCAGTACTTCCTTTTTGCTTATTACACTAAATTCAATAACATGGTCAAAGTTAAACGGAAATTAGTGTAAATGGTAATAAAAGTTATTTTGAATACATAAACCATGATTTATTAAAAGACTTACTTTAAGTGCAATCCATTTAGTAGTAGCCTTTGATTTATTTCCTTGAGTGTCATGGAGTCCCTTCAAAGCACTGCTTAAGAGAAACATGCATGCATATTATACAATTAACATATTTATGTGTTAGAAATAAAAACAGAAATGTCTGACAAATAACAACATACCTATTAATAATTCCTTTGAGGTAGTTATCAGGCTTGTGGTGCAGCGAATACAACTACACGACAACATTGGCCTTAGGACATATAACGACCAGTTGCCAATGTGCACTGCATTGGAGAAAAAGAAGTTATTATACTTCATACATTAATTAAATTCTTTTGTACATTTTTACTTACCCATTCAAGTACGCTGCAAGGTAGACATCTTTCTATGAACTCTGCATCCATTTCTTGATATAGTCCTCAGATTCAAATTGAGATTGCTTTGATCTCTGTATGGACTGTGGCTCCATGAATCCATACGCATCGCCATGATCCGATTGCAGACATAACTCAGTCATATGCCTATTGTTTTGAAAATAAAGTCAATGATGAAATTATATAAAACAATTAGTTATGTAACGGTAGCCAATTGAAAGTGACTTACAGAATCCACAATTGTAAACGGAGATGCTCAGACATTGACCACCGTGGATGATCTCAGAAATATCCTCATGCTTTATGTACAATGGGAAGTCCTCAACCTGCAGCCTGAACATAGTAGGGTCCCATTGCACCTGCATGGGTCTGAGGAAAATATCGGGGATGGACAATGTGATCTGGTACAGGGGATCAGCAATATGTTTCAGCTTATGTACAGGTTTCACCGGTTCCTCAGGTACCTATTTATCCTACACAGTTAAGAAACATAAGTGAACGACCGTCTTGACTTTATATGAGACAAATCATTCTTAAATGAGAAGAAACAAGGCAAAAATGTGATACCTTGTTCAAAATAGCCTATACAAGATGTGTCGGCCAAGCAAGGAAGGTGTTAAGGGCCTGCCCCACTAACTGAACCTCGTCAGTGGGTACAGGGATGCGAGCCTCAGCATCTTGAACTTCCTCAACACCCACCTTGACCTGATCATGGGCAAGAGGGACGTTGTGCATGGTTGTCGACCCCTCATAAACCCTTCCAAGGGCAACCAGGCGGGGAGGATTGCCATCGACATACAACCCATGCCTGTCAGATGCACCCGTGTCTGGGTCATTCCCTGAGGGATCGACACAGCTTCCCTTGGTGCTGACACGGGTACCATAAGGACATGACTAAAGGTCTAGAGGCGGCATGGCACCTTGAGACTGGATCTGGGTCTGCATCTGGGACTTGAGGTGGCTGAAGCTCATCATTATTTGTTGTGTAACTCTTTCAGTGATCGACTGTGTAAGTCAATCAGTGATAGACTGCTCCAGCTTTACCTTGATGTTGTCTTTCAGGTGATCCAAGTCTTCAAGCGCCATGGACTTCAACTTGCGAGAGGTTGATGGAGCCGGTCCGAAGTACTGTATGATGGTCACATCGGCTCCAGCACCACGGACACGGCCGGGGTGTTCTGATCGTCCAATGGCAGCAGTCAGGACATCCTGACGTCCACTAGCGACAAAGCTACCCTGTGTGGATTGCTCATCCAGGGAATCCTGCGATCAAAATAAGTAGAACATTAGTTTTGTAATTTGTGAGGCAAAAATTCATTAAAGGTGTATGAGCTTGTTGTTTGACTTACAATCCTCTCTGCAATCTCACGTGCCTCCTCAGAAGTCATTTGCCCGGTTTTTTTGGTGTGAGCCAGCTTCCACTTCACGTGTCGTCTCACAGGGGAGGGAGGATGAATGATGGTATCTGTGCTATCATCACGGGTTGCTTCCTCCAATTGTTTCTTTTATTTTTCCTCCATTAATCTCTTCTCTAACAAGTCGTAACCCCTACGAGACAACACGTGAGGGGCAGTGTTCAGCTTCTGGATGGCCTGGGCCTTCTTTCTAATGTCCTGTAAGAATTACACAAATAGGGTTAAAAAAAATACGCTTGATTGGCTTTAAAATTCTGAAATTGTAAAACAATGTAACTCAACTAACCCCCCAGGAAGCGGCTCTACGTGTCTCACAAAATTGGTGCCACTTTTCGTTACTGATGCCGTATTTCTCACAGACAATGTCGGCATCGTCATCCTTGCCTTGTGCCAGAGCCCATTAGAGGTTAGGTCTGAATTAAACTGCCTTTATCGCTTTCCCATAGTCTGCAAAATTTTCTTCTTCGTCCGTTGGTCGGACGCTTCAGGTATATCAAATTCAGCCTGTGTTACAATCAGGAGGGTTTAACAGTTACAATAACATTTAAATTGTATTACTACAAGCAATCACATTGGACATTTAATTGTAATACCTGAATGTCCTCCCAAATCAACTCCTTCTGCGCTGCAGGAACTTCCCTCTAGTTAGCAATCGTCACATCCACCTTGTCTCTAGCCACGATCCCTAGATACGTCCTCAATTTCTTTGCCTGAGGACCATTAGCCTTCCCAGTGGTAGGATCCACGTGAACCATTGGTCTATCAGCACCAATAGGTCTGGTAGCCAGTGACCTTAATCGTGTCGCCTTCCTAGTCTTCTTCGCCATAGATGGTGAAGGTGCTGACTCCGATCAAGGAGGAGAGCTCGGTGGTGTAGTCATGATCCTGTTAAAAACAAAAAGAAAGATAAGTAAACACATTCTAACAAGTTAGGATACTTATGAAATTGTAAAAAATGCAATCAAGTTAATAAGGCAAACAAATTACCTTAAGTGATGTTAATTAATTCTCCTTTGGCATGATCATTACGATTTGCATGAACGTCATCATCGTAATCTTCTCTGTTGACGACAGGAATTTGTGTCGAGAATTGAGTAACACCAGTATCGAGGGTGGAATCATCATTGTCAAGAGTAATACCAATGGTTTTTCCATGTAGTACCACTGACCACCTTTCATCACATGGATCTTGGACATAAAACACTTGTTTAGCTTGTTCTGCCATGATGAAAGGTTCATCTTGATAAGCTAGCTAACCCACTATTTTGCATTGTGCTCTTGTCATCTTGTTTTTTTTTTGTAGAGCGAGTACTTGTTGATATCGTAGCCCTGCCAACTTCTAACATTTCTTTTAGGCCCATCTGCTAACTTCCTCATTGTTTCAGATGAAGATTCATCACTAAATATTGTATCTTTTAACCAATTCAGGAAAGTCTTGTTATGCTCTTTCAACAACCTATTCTTCGTCATTCTTGGATTACTTTCCTTGACTAAGGCTTCATGACGAACTATGTATGGCAGAACTTCATTACTGTTATTCAGGACATCCAAATGAGCTTGTTGCAATTCCTATAAACCAGGCATTATAACATGCAGCCCTCGTGAACCCTTTCCTCCCACTCTGTCGTCATGCCGGGACTCGGGAAGCCCAACAGGTTTTGCCTTTTCAAGGTACTCTGAACAAAATTCTACAGCTTCTTCTGCAATGTACCTTTCAACTATGGATGCTTTAGGGCAGTGTAGGTTTTTTGTATACCCTTTCAAGATCTTCATGTATCGCTCGACCGGGTACATCCACCATAAATAAATGGAAACACACATTTTAATTCCCTGACCAGATGAACAAGTAAGTGAACCATTATGTCAAAAAATGAAGGAGGAAAATACATCTCCAACTGACACAAGATAATTGCCACCTCTTCTTCTAAGTCATCTAACTTTACAGGGTCCACGACTTTGGTACAAATGGCATTGAAGAAAAAGCACAGCCGAGTTATAACATGCCTCACTTTGTTAGGCAAAATGTCTCGAATCGCCAGGGCTAACAGTTGTTGCATCAACACGTGGAAATCATGAGACTTTAAGCCAACTAGTTTCAGATCTTTTATCTGCACAAGGCTCTTAATATTTGAAGAGTATCCCTGTGGCACTTTCACTCGGTGCAGACACTAACAGAAACTTATCTTCTCCTTTTTTGACAAAGTGTGACATGCTGGAGGCAAGTGTATTTTCTTACCATCAAACCTTGCATGTAACTACTCATGTATACCTATCTCAGCAAGATCTTGATGAGTGTTCAAACCATCCTTTGTCTTGCCTTGAATGTTAAGCAGCGTGCCGATGACACTGTCACACACATTTTTATCCACATGCATAACATCGATACAATGTCTAACATCTAGATCAGACCAGTGTGGAAGATCAAACAATATCGACCTCTTCTTCCATATGCAAGTATTACCTTTATGCTTCTTTTCAGTCTTTCCAAATACAATATGGATGCCCTAAACCCGCTCAAGAACCTGCTCACCGGTTAATGGAATCAGGGCAGTTTTATGCTCTTGACTTCCATTGAACGCTTTTTTCAATCGCCGATAAGGGTGATAAGGTTTCAGAAAACGTCGATGGTGAGTGTAAATGGTTTTTCTGCCATGTTTAAGTTGTACGCAGCTTGTGTCTTGTTCAGAGATAGGGCATGCACGATGGCCCTTAACACTGTATCCACTCAAATTCCCGTACGCTGAAAAATCATTAATGGTACAAAATAGCATTGCACGCAGCTTGAATGTCTCCTTACGATACCCATCAAACACGGCAACCCCCTCGTCCCACAAGTTTGCGAAGTCCTCAATCAAGGGACTAAGATAAACATCAATGTCATTTCCTGGTTGTCTTGGGCCCGTTAACATCATAGACAACATCATGTATTTTCGCTTCATGCACAACCAAGGAGGCAGGTTGTAAATGACCAGCAAAACAGGCCATGAACTGTGTTGAGTACTTAAACTGTCGTAGGGATTCATTCCATCACTGGCAAGTGCAAGTCTAAGATTTCTTGTGTCTTTGTCGAATTTTGGATACAAACGGTCAATCTTCTTCCACTGGGAGGAATCTGCCGGATGGCGGAGCATTCCATCACAATTTCTCCCATCTGCATGCCATGTAAGGTCTTTTGCATCATCTTCATTAGCAAACAGATGCTTAAACCTTGGAATGATCGAAAGATACCACAACACCTTCACGGGGGGCCTTTCTTTGTGTTTTCATCAATGCTACAGTCATCATCGGCCTTCACTTTGTACCGTGATACCCCACACCTGAGGCATTTATGCATTTCTTGAAATTCATTTCTATACAATATGTAATCATTAGGACAGGCATGAATTTTCTGATACTCCATAACCATCAGACAAAGAATCTTCTTCGCCTGATAGTAACTTCTTGGCAACGTGTTTTCATCTGGAAGTATATCCTGAACTACCTCAAGCAGTGAACTGAAGCTTTTGTCACTCCACCCATATCTGGCCTTGACATTAACCAGATTTAACACCGCTGACAACAGTGTCAATGACTCTTTGCACCCCGGATACAACGGCTTCTTCGAATCACTTTCCAATGTATCATGCATAGGGGCATGTGCTTGCTGAAAAGATTCATGTCCCAGATCACGAATCATATTCTCTAATCGATCTCTGATGTCAACATCAACCGGTTTAGTTTGTCACCCCCTCCGCATGTCTGTCAATTCACCATGCCATATCCATGTGGTATAATTCTTCTTAATCCCATCACACAGAAGATGCTCTCGTATGTCGTCCAGCGCTTAGCGTCTCCCATTCCAACAATTGATATAGGGACAAAAATATTTTCCATCCCCATCCGGTCGACTTCTTTCGGAGGCAAATTGCAAGAAATTTTCAATGCCTTCCTCATACTCAACCGTGATGTGACTTGCATTCATCCAACTTCGATCCATCTAATTAATAACTCTATGATACTCACAAAGTTATTCCATGCATGAAAGCCTCACTTTTTTCAATAAAGGTATGGCCCTATCCCATTCACGAAGACATATTTTTATAGTATATTCATATGTATAGGTTGAGTTTCTTATCTTAAATTTGACAAAATTTTGGCAACATTTCGCTTTGATCTCTGAGTACACGACATGAAAGCGGTGACATGAGTTACACCACAGTCAAGTATGCACCCGGAGAACAAAGTGAAATGCATTGTTCCAAAATTTCATCATATTTAAGAAAAGAATCACAACCTTTACATATGAATATACTAAAAAAATATGAGTCTTCACAAACTGTCCAAACAGACAATTCAAGAATCAATACAATGATTAATCCAAACTGTCTGGAAGAATCACTGTAATGAATCTCAAACGGGAAACTAAGGTTCACTCATAATGAACATCAATTGTATATATAAAGCAATAGTCATTAACCACATAAAACAAGTTGCAAAAGCACGCGTATACATATAGAACCTAACAAAAATACTAAACACATCCGTAAGTACCTGTGATGATGTCACTAACAAACTCTAGCAAGGAATCTAGTGATGACGATGCAAAAAGCAAAAGGACAACTGCCTACAAATGATGTTGAACATTGAAGATGTTATATTATTTTTACTTATTTTATAGAAACTTAAAGAAATTAGCAAGATAAATTTTAAAATAAACAACTTATTCATTCTCTATATGGTATTAGTCTAAGCCTATTGTGGAATTCAACACCACCACTCAGCTTCCAATGGCCTTATTCATTCTCTATATGCAAATCATACTATGAAATGCAAATCACAATTAATTCTCTATACACATGACTAGCTTAGTGCCTTCTTACTAGTACTTATTAAACATAAAAATATGTTTTACTGCAAATTCAAGGGGATATCACATATGAGTGGACTTTTCCTAACTTAAAGCTAATTTGTTTTGGAAGTTAAAAGCTACTTTTTAACTTGCTGCACTACAAAAAGAACACCTATTCTGATATGCAAGGTATGGCTATCAGCCTATGTATGGGTGTAGTAATGATGATAGTGGTTCTCCAACAAGAGTTGTACCAATCCAAAGCAAATAGTAGTGAGCTACACTAAAATCTTTACTGTAGAAAACACTAAAATCATCCACTAAGCTGTCCTAAATTCTCATTTCTTAATGGTTAATAGGCTACCTTGTTGGTATACTTAATCAGCCACTAAGCTGTCCTAAATTCTTCAACTACCCATCTACGCAAGTTTCTCAAATCCATAACATTCAATCCTAACCATTAACTACTTTGTGGTCCAGGAATCAATATGCAAAATGAGTTGCTTCATAAGATATTCTACAATATGCAAAACTTTTAACCATTACAAGCATCTCAAAAACAGGTAAAAAAAATCAATCTACACACAGTCACAAAGCATGTCCATTACATTATAAGAAATTTGAACACAAGAGAAAAGGTATAAGCTCACAGTTTTGTTGGCTTTGTTCCCTTAGGTCACACTTTTTCTTGCTAGTAAAGACCCAAAGAAGTTACACCAACAGTGGAAAATAAGCTACACAAGACAAAAAGAAGCTTAGAAGAAGAAGAACACAAATGCAGAAGAAAAAGAAGCTCATGGTTTCGTCAATGGAAGGACACATACCTTGTGGGAGTTGTGACACCAGACAATGGAACCCAACACCGACAATGGAACCGCCGTGAGAGTGAGCCGCACCGACAATGACAGTGATTCAGGTGACTGTGACCATCGTAGGCGCAGTGAAGGGCAACACTGAGAGTGAGAGATAGGCGCGAGAGTGAGGGTGTTTAATTTGGGGGTTAGGTCTTATAATAACAACAACATTGGTTTTCATTGAAAAGCCGATGTTAACATCTTTTATTAACATCGATTTTCTTAAAAACCTGTAAAACCGATGTTAACTATGTCCAATTAATTACGAATTTGCCACCGCATTTTCGTTAACATCGATTTTCCAAAAAATCGATGTTAACTTAGCGATGTTAAAAGCAATTTTTGTAGTAGTGTTACAATAAAAGCATAAATGAGTTTGTTTTAAATTAATTTATTATTTGAATAAGTTATATTAAGTTTAATGATAATGAATGTTGTACTTAAAGGGTACATGAATTATGGATTTTGTAGCTTATGGGCAACTTTAGACATACATTAGAGTTAGAAGCTTTTGGATACACTTTGTAGGACCATTATTTATTGAAAAGGAAATTGAAAGATACACATTTAGTTGGTTTAGCTTAAAGGGGTGATTTTTAATTTTTGTTGTATAGGAATTACAAAGCTCTCAGTTGAGACACTATGCAATTAGGATGTTATCCACTTATCCAACAATTTGCCAGATAAATATGGAGAAGATTTATTTTCACAAAAAATAGAAAAGAATTGGATGAGATATTGGAGAAAATAAAAGTTATGACATAGGAGTGGAATAAGCTTGTAGGGGGGTTCTCATACTCTTTTTCAAATAAGATATTAAATCAAGTGTATTAGGGGGTTTTTAGCAGTATTGGACATGTTAAGGATTGTGAGAATCTTTTTTTATCTTAGGGGAATATGAGTAAGCAGTTTGTGTGCAGGATGGAATGAAGATGGGCATACTATCAAAATGCAGTAGATCCAATAATTACAACAGAGAAATATCAAAATCATCTAATAAATGATGAAAAGGGAAGAAAAGTATTATAGTATGAGACTTTGTTTTTTGGACTTGTGGACCTTATGCATATGAAGGGACTTTTTGCTACTTTTAGTGCTAGCAAGACGAGTATTTACACATGTCTAGATTGAAGTTTGATTTTTATTTAATTATGTTATCTGTTTGTAATGAGTTAGAAAATATAGCAATAGAATTAGAATATCGCTTATATATCATCTGGCTAAGGGGTACATTTATTAGCTAGATACTTCTTTCGCTAATTTGTACTTTTTTATATTTGGTGTCTTGGCTTTTGACTTAGTATTAGCGCCTCTCACTACTTTGACTTTTTTATATTCGGTGTCATGGCTTTTGACTTAGTTTTAGCACCTCTTGTGTTGGAACTAATTGATTTTAATATAAAAAAATTATCTTTTGCCTTGAAAAATTATATACTTCACTTTCATAGTTGAATTATGCACATACAAATGCCCAATATTAAACTGGTTGCTTGAAAACAAATGTAGATAAACTGAATTAGATGTAAATGTTGTACATAGTCCAATATTCTTTTGATAATCATTGTGCCCTTCATATTCATTTTTTTTCAGGAAAACAATGTCTTTATTTTTTTCTATTAAAATTTTTATTTTTATGTAAGTAATAAATAGTTTATTTAGAGAAATAGAGAAAGGGATTTGGAACTAATTAATGAGAAATTATATATTTAGAGGGAGGGACCTTTAATATAGTCAATTAAGAGATAAATTAATTAATTGATATTAATGAGTAATTAATTTTAAGAGGAAGAAAATAATTGAAAAATTATGGGCTTACAAAAAATAAAATAATTTTTTCTCTAATAGGATGCAAACCCCATTCCCTAAACTCCCTAAAGGAAAAATAAATCTTAATTACCATTATACTATACTCACCCATAATAATAATAATAAATTATCAATGTTAAACAACATTTTTTTACTTGGGGGGGGGGGGGGGGGGGGAAGAGGGGAAGCGAGGGCTATAGTGACTTTATCACTTGGGTTGGTCCTATAAATGATTTTATCATTAAAATAGAAAGGAAAGCTTGAATTATTTTCAATGATAATTATTATTATTTACTAATTGACAACATATACATAAATTTAACATTTCTACTTCAAATTCTTTTGTCCATCCCTTTTTTTCCTCTGTTTTTATCTTCATATTCTTTTGAATACTTGATGTAAATTGTTAAAATAAATATTTGATGTCAAATTGTTGTAATACATAATATCATCATATAATTCTTTCCATTTTCAAGTTCTATCATTTCATTATTTTCTCTTATTTTGTTCGTAATATTTATTTATTTTTACTTTTTACTTTATTTTATTATTTTACTTTATAGAATTGTAGTAATATAAAATATTAAGTAAGAAACATGACTCTAATTTTGAAAAATTAAAGAAGAATGCTATAATAATTAACATATTTTTTATAAAAAAATTATTAATAAATGATTTTGGGACCAAGAAATTAGAAGATTAATATAACAATTAATGTTTAGTATTTTTCAATATTTTGGCCTTAGCCCTAAAATTTCTCCACAAGGCCTTGCATCACACTAACAAACATTTGTACCATAGTCGCACAATCATTTATATTCTCATAGACACATATGCATTATGATGCAGATTCCACTTAAGATTTTATATGCATGTGGTACCAATAAAACATTTGCGAAAGAAGCCTAGGAGGACATGAAAATTTCAAATTTCCACACCATGGAAAACCCGACAACACATTCTTGTTGTGCTTGTTAATGGCGCATCAAGGTTACCCTATCTTATAAGGATACTTCAATTCATGGAATCAGCATGAGTCACACAGATATTTGAAACAGAATAGTCCCCAAGGACAAAACCATACTTCAACTCATTCATGCCTTCCCCGGTTAGCTCAACAATATCCCTCGAAAACACAAAATGATATGATGCATAACACATACATGATATCCATGAAATTTTCACACTATCGTAGCATGGTGGTCCTTACCACACATAGATTCGAGCCACATACTCATTATTATAACACATTACCAAGACATTACTTGATTCACCTCATGTGCATATATACATCAGTTATATCAAGTATATCATCACACTACACCCATAGCAATCTTTACAAGACAAAAAAAAGATTGGCATAAAATCAAACTTTAATGTTTCCAAACTCCAAGACAATAATAACTTTCAAAATGATACCATAGCAACACTATAACATCATAAGCATCAATTAAGAATAATATAAATAAACATATATCTATATAAATATAATGCATACCTATAATTATAGATTGTACATATGATTATAAAAATATATACACATGTAACTACATAAAAAACCAACATGATAACTTAAGACTCACAAATTAAATACAGAGTATATTTATTATATATATATATATATATATATATATATATATATATATATATTATATATGGAATTTCATGTATATATATAATTCAAATACCAATTCAATTTAACACTCAAAGGTGAGAAGGAAAAATGGATTAGGTTTTGGCTTACGGAAAGAATGAAACTATTCTCTATTGGTGATGATTGGACGTATAAGAACCAATGATTAGAGAAAACTTATGAGTCACGAGGCAAAACTCAAAAGTTAACTCATAAAACACATTCTAATAAAACTCTTTTATTTTTTAACATAAACCCATTTTATTTTTCCACAATAATAACTTAAAATAATATTTGTTTATTTAATAAAACAAATTATAGGGTGTTACAAGACACAAGTTTTTATACTGATTCATTTCTACCACTGAGACTATGCCTAATTATTGGTAAGTCATCAAGTTCCACTAATTTCAACAAGTTACAAGCATTGTTCAATGTCACTTCTTGCTCTTACAACAAAGCTTATCCCAAAGCTTTCAACAACTTAGTATTTTTTGTCCTACCAAGCCACTGTTGACCCTAAAAGAAATCACAAGATTTATGTTTGGTTTGTTCACTAACTAAAACTTAATCGTCTTATAGACAAATATAATTTTGAGAGCTTTTTCGAACTATATAGAAAGTTATTCACATAGAAAAAATCAAAAACTTGCCCGTAGGTTTGTGACCCAGTGTTGGATATAGGGGAGCTGCAAGAAGATCAAAGCAAGGCTGAAGTAATTGGCTTGATGTTTTAGCTTTTTACATGCCCAATCAATTTGAAGGCATTTGTAATTTGTCTAAGTGGTTCAAGTACATTACCTTGTGATCCTTGCATTGCATTTGCATACTTACTTACATGCATTCATATCTGGAATATAGGATTAAGAGTTTGCATTTGCAAAGAAAATTTCATGGCTTATGTTTTTGGAAAAATCAGATTGTGCACTGCTTTAATCAATTACAGGCATTATGTAATAAATTACATGTGTGTGTTTATTTATGGAAAAGCCATGAAGAACACTTTAATCGATTACAAGCAAGGCGTAATCGATTACCAAGTGCTTTGTACAAATTATATGAGTCTGCTTTAATCGATTACCACTCTTCTGTAATCAATTACAAAGACTATCGATTATCGTTCTTATGTAATCAATTACCAAAGCTTATTTTCACATACTTGATGACTGCTTTAATTGATTACATCACATATTAATCGATTATTTTGTTTGTGAAAATTTTCCAGAAAGCTCAAGAACGCATTAATCGATTATCTGGTGTATTAATCGATTACTTATATTAAAATAATATATTACACTAACGTTTTAATCGATTACATTCTGTTGAATTAGTTTTCTATTTAAAGCTTTATGGGTCTGCACTTTATGATGATGAAATACTCTTAAGTTTGTGAGTGACCCAAAGTTTTCTAAGCTTTCAAAAATTCAAGATATTGATTTACTGAGTGAAACACATCTTGTGTGTGATCAAAAGATTACTGATTTTTAGATATGATGTGTTAAAGAAAAAGAGTTTTTCAAGAGAGTTGATTCTGAGCATTGGCATTCATACAACCTGGATTGATTGGTAACTTCGTTCATTCATTCATTCATCCATTAAGGATTACAGGTTGTGTCTCTCTTGAATCTTTCTTTTAGAATTTATGAGTTTCAAATTCTGTTGTGAATATCAAATAGTTTCTTTCAAGCTTTCTAGAGTAGTGTTCTCTAGGGATAAAGATCTGAGTAGGGTTCTCAGGTTCTTTGTGATTTTCTAATAGTGTTTTAGAATTCAGATTCTTTATCTAGGGTTGATAAAGATAATCACTTGTAATTGCTTGTAAAAGAATACTTTTCATTTAGTGAAAACTCTGACCTAGTGTTGGTTAGAAGACATTGGATGTAGCCTCCATGTTAGTGAGGTGAACCAGTATAAATTGTTGTGTCTTGTGTTCTAAATCTGAATATCTTTCATTACTTGTATTTGGGTGATCAAATTATAATCAACAAGAAGTAATTCTGACATTACATGCAGTACAAGATGTATCTTGATTGAAAGAAAATTTCTTATTTTGATTAAGGGTGATTGAGTGATATGATTCACATTTTAAATCCGCAAATTATTTTAGAGAAAATTTTAAATATTTGTTTTAACCAACTCACCCCCCCCCTCTTGGTTACTTGAAGTGTGTTCATTGTGCTTTCACCCAGTTCTTCAAAGCTTCTAGTATATATAGGCCTTCATCTTCAAGTATTTGTTGTCTCACAACGTGTGAATTTTGTCACTTACTCTTGCGTTTGATGCTTATGGCCGTTGGAGCATTTAATGTTTACATTAAATGCACACCTTTTCTCATGCAGCAAAACCAATCTGATTGGCTTTCGCATGGAACAATTCAACAAAAAAACCACCTCCCTTTTGATGCTTGTTCGAAACTTTCAGAGTCTTGAGCTTTATTTATTCTTCATAGAAATCGACAAATCCTAGAAGAATATTTCTACAAAATGAATCTCAAACACACAAAAATAAAATCTTAAATGTTATCATTTAGTGTTTTATCATATCATGACTTGATATTGTTTATGTCTTATGCTTCAGACACAAGATGTGTCTAGCACGACGATTTCAAATAAGACATAACTTTTAACATTTGTATTTAGATAAACATCTTTTGATTTAACAAGTTAGTTAGCTCCTATTGAATGTTTAAAATGTCACAATACTTTGGATGTTACTTTTCATAAAGGTTTGGATGCTTGTTTTAGTTACAACGCTTTGGATGTTGGATGGTCTATTTGTAAAACAAGTTCTATGTGTTTGGACTGTAACACCCTGGATTTCAAGTCGTAAAAGATGGACGTTCCTCTTGTGTGATATGGTGATTTTACATGTTTTTTGTATGTTTTGTATGATAATTGATGTTTTGAGTGCCCTTGCCTTGGTATGTGTGTTAGTGGTTGATAGCTGTCTTGGTTGACTGGCAGTTGCTGTGTTTGCACGAAAGACAAACCTGCCCTGTCAGCTGAGTACTTAAGCACAGGTGCGTGCAATGGAAGCGTGTTTTTCTTCCATTCTTCCCCTTGCATTTTCTCTCCTTTTCCCCCAAGCTCACTCACACCCAGAAACCTTTCTCCCTCAGCCCTTCTATGTCACCTTCAACTCACCGTCGCTGCCACGAAATCCTGACGTCAAGAAGGACCTTGTGGCCGGAGCAGAAGCTTAGGACAACACGCCGTGAAGCTCGTGAATGAACTCCTAGTTAGGTAAGGGGGGTTCATTATGTTTGATAACAGTCTTAGGTAACATGGTTGAGGACCAGGGAGTCCAACCATGGCGATGATTGCATGTCCCTATATGTGTGTTGTTTTCCAGAAAGTATGCCTTGAGTGGATGGAATGGGTTACACTTTGTGTTCATTGGTTGGTTTTTGTGTTGATGTTAATGATGTTCTAGTGTGGTGTTTGATGGTGTTCTTGGAGGGGGAGTTGATGTTGTAAGAATTCCCCGTGCATGTGTGTGAAGTTGTCATTTTGATGCTGAAAAGCTCCCAAAACGCTTTGCATAAGTGTTCGTGGAGGTGTCGGCAACCGGCATGGGTTGGCCGTGTTGCACATAGGCATCAATCCCTTGTGATTGTGATATCGGCTACCAGAAAGGGTTGGTCGAGTTGTATACATGTGTCAAACCTTTGTCTGTGATGTCGGTTACCGGGAAGGGTTGGCGAGTTACATATATGTGTCAAACCCTTGTTTGTGATGTCAGCTACCGGATGGGTAGGCCGAGTTAAGCGGGTTACGTAGCATGCATGTGGGTATGCAGAACGTGACTTAGTCCTTGTTGGCGGACATCGGCATATCGGGTTCCTTACTTGGGATGATAAACTAGAGTTGTTGAGCTCAAGTTTGCTTTAGGAGAGTGAACTACCGGGTTCCCTAACTCGGATGAGCTCATGCCTTCTTGGGAAAAGAGTCATCGAGTTCCCTAACTCGGATGAGATCGTTCTTCCTCGGGAAGAGAGCCACTGGGTCCTTTACTCGGTTGGGCGATACTCTTTAAAATTGTTAAGTTCAAGCCCTTGAATCCTTGACCGCCTTTGTCCGACTTCGACCGACCTCTTCCAACCTTGTCCGCTCTTGTCCACCTTTGTCCAACCTTTACCCCTTTTTAACCGCCCTTTACCGACCTTTGCCGACCTTGACCGAGCTTATCCGACTTTGTTCGGATTCTTATCTCGAGTTAATATAGCTAGGTGCAGACCCGGACTCCTGATACTTCACACTAGCTCACATGTTTGTGGTGATTGTGGATGTTGTGTAAGAGACATACGTGTCTTCTGTGATAATAATTAAGATCGGCCTATGTAATGGCTTGAGATGATGTACGCATTGATAATGTAACGCCTCTCTTTGCTCTCTCGTGTTTTGGTTGATTTTATGTGAAATTTCGTTTCCACTTCATATTTGAATAATTTTAGTTGTAAATTTTTCTCGGAAAATTCTTTTCTTCTTGCTCTGATTTTTCCTTTCGTTTATAACATAGACGATTTTCCCTCACCGTAGTTTATACAAATACAGTTCATCAATACAAATTAAAATATAAAACAGTCCATGTTACATGTCCATAAATAAACAGTCCCAATACATATTATAAGTCACAAAATAAAAATTTCAACATCTTTATTCTATCTTCAATTTAACATCCATACACATCTTCAATCCAACATCCATGCTCAGCTACTACTGGTCATCTGCTCACCCAAGTAAATTGGGGTCATCACAGGTGTCAACCACAGACACAAAATAGGGTAAGTTTATGACAAACACAGTTTGAATAAACATACATAACAGAATATATATATTCAGATGGTTATAATTAAAATAACAAGCACAGACGATTCACCCACAGACCATATAAACAGCACACGAATTAAGTCATATCTGATACAACACACAACATGCTCATCAACGGACAACTATTCCACATAATGGGTATAATGATTTTTCTAAAATAACAAACACATTTGATTTACCCAGACACCACCTATTACACAACACACAGTTCAAATTATATCGTCTATATAATGCACAGATATACAACATACTCAACAAGTGATGCATGTGATGCATGCTCTTCTTCTTTATATGATGGATGACTGAGATCTCAGGTTATCATTAAATCATCATCAGTGGCCACAGTCAGATAGCCCCAATCACTGGTCCAGAACTTGCACGATCAGTCAGGGTGTCACAGTGGTGCACAGGAAAGTCACCCACACTACATGTGATCATCATGGGTGGCGTGAGTTCCCCACTGCCGAAGCACCCCCCAGCTCAGACTTCTCATTGTCTGAACGCTCGCACTCAGTTCCTCTAACTATCTGACAAAACAACTCCACGGTTTAACCCCCGCAAGGCATATGCATATGAAAATGAATGAAAATGATTTACTTTATCACATCTTTTTTTTCGTTAATATTATTTTTCTTTTCAAATCACATCTGCCTCAAACTCAACATCTTTAATAACTCATGGCGTATGCTTAACCACCACATAAAACTTACATATCATTTAAGCCCACAGCCATAATTCATCTCCATAAACTCTCCACAGATAATTATAATTATATCATCATAGTCTACTTCATATCATTTTTATATCAAGTCATGAATCATCAAACACATGATGGCTTTCACAGAAACACTTAGCAACACATACATAATTTTTTATTAAAGCAACCAACCAAGCAAATATAATTCAAATTCAACAACAAGGATTCAAGCCAACAACACTTAAACATATTTCATTCATTGTGACCAATTGTCAAACACATGGTAAGCAATCTTTGTTTTAGAGAATACTTTAAAAGAAAGATACTTAAACTTTAATCTTTATAAAGTTCAACATAATTCTACTAAATAAACATGTTTCCAACATAATCCTATCATAAATAAACTAGTTCAAGGATTTAGAGAATATTTATTCCAAAACATATAACTTCCATTCCAATTACTTTCTTTAAAAATAGTCATAAGATATACATAACCTAAATCACTTAAATTCACCTATTAAGTTTAGATTCAAGTTATTCATTCAAAATATCATTCTTTAACTAAAATCAAGTTACTTACTTTAATAATCATTTTGTTTAGCAATCTTTAACTCTTTACGGCATTTCCACAAACACTTAATCTACAAGGCTTAATTATCCATGAAACCACATAAGATTCTTAACATAAATCATATCCAAACTTTGCTTATCATAAACTTCCCATACCTTTCCTTCCTAAAGCTTTGGATAGCCTTCTTTAAACTCTTGGACAGCCTTCCTCCTAGTGCTTCTTCACGTGGGATTTTAGAGTAATGGGCCTTAGTTTTTCTTTAGGTCTTTTTGAAAGGAATTTGGAAAACAATGGAATGGCATGGAGTAGGATTTTTGCACGGCTCACTCCCTTAGGACAGCCCAAAATTTCAGTTTCCCATCACCTTTTATAGGCTAGGTAAATTGGCTTTAAGGAAAAAAATCTCAAAAGCCATGATTGCCTTGCTTTTTAGTTGGATTTCTTTCATTGGCCAAAGCTTTCTCACCTTACAAGTGTCCTAGGTCACGAAATTTCCACACCATTCTCTTGCTTTCTAGTTCTTGCACGTGGAATAGGCAAGCTTGGTGCATTCTCCTTAGTTTTGAATCATTCACGTGAGATAGCTTAAGTGTTGTAGATTTTTGTTGCATTTTTTTCTTCAAAGCCATAATTAGTTAACTTTCCAAATGGTCCAATGACAAGTTACCTAGTTTTTTAGCTATACAAGTGTCCTATATCTTGATTCTTCTCAAGCTTTCTCCTCCTTTCTTGTTTTGCACGTGGAGTGTGCTTTGGTTTAGGGAAATTTGGGTTTTTCTTCTTTCTTTATTCTTGTTTTTTTCCCCAAAAACCCATATTAGTAAAATAGTTTTTCTGAATTCATTAACCGTTGGATCTTCTTAAAATTATACAGGGATACTCCTAACTTACATATCTAATTTTTGACCGTTGGGATTTTTAAAATAATAACTGTAACTCTCTTCATGTCCAAAGGAATCAAGAGGAAGTTTTTCTTCAACAAATATCTCCTTAAGCCATCATTGCTTGGCTTTCCACTAGGTTTTTCCTCATTGGCTAGTGTTTTCCTACCTTCCATGTGTCTTGATTCTTGATTCTTAAAGCTTTCTTTTCCATTGATCTTGTATCATACAGTCAAGGCTTAATTTAGGAATCCAAATCAATCCAATTTTCCTATAATGGCTAATTTCTAATTTCTTATTGGTTCTGTTTTTCCTTGAATTATTAAAATTACTAAACTGACTCATTTGAGAAACCTATTCCTCCCATAATTAAAAGAAAATTCTATAGATTATGCCCACACTTTTCTTATAATTTTTCTGATACCCGAAGTAGTCTAAATTAAACTCTTTTCAGAGTATCTTCCAAAATTTCTAGAAATTATTGATTATGATTCTCTGCCACCAACCATGTTGATAATTTGTTGTATAAAGACATTTTATTCAATATTGAGGTTCCCACAAATTTCTCAAGTCATCTTGATCATTTTTTACCTAAAGGGCATTTTAGTCATTTATCACCTGAGGACGTAATGGTAATTTTCCAATTTGTTTACGGACATTTATGTAATTTTCTCCTAAAAATATCTTACTAAAATATCTAGGATACATTGGTTATTTTCAAAAATGTCTAGGGGTATAACTGTCATTTTCCATCCTAGGAACATATTCGTCATTTCTGAAATTGTTTAGGGGCATTTTTGTCATTTTGCCCTAAATTTTTCTACTGCCTCTTGTTAACATTTTATTTTAGTAATTAACTATAATTCCCAAAATTTTGGGGTGTTACAGATAACATAGGGGTGTATAGCAGTATCCTAGCCAAGACGAGTTGTTCCCAGGCCGAGACATACATTGATGGAGCCCATCGTGATCTGAATGCAAATGGATATACATAGATACCAATGGGGGTGTATGGCAGTATCCTAGCCAGGATGAGTTGTTCCCGGGCCGGGCCATACATTGATAGAGCTGTCGTGATATGCTATGTATAGACATGTGAGATGCCGGGATCGGGTGGTGAACCTTGCAAGGACCACGATCAATGCATTGATGAGCCCATGTTGGGGTGGCCCTCGTTTGGGGCGGTATGTATCTACATTGGGAGGGTATGGAGATCCTAGCTAGGACGGGGTTGTTCCTGTGCTGGGCCATACATTGATGGTGCCCATGAGAGACATACAACATTCGTATGATGGAAATAGGATTGATGATTGACTGTAGGGTATCGGGGTACTGGGGGACCATGTCTATTGAGAACTTCTTCTGACACCCATTGGGGGTGCTTCCTGTGCACGACAGAGTGACCCTGACAAGCTACTGCATCATCTTACCACAGGAATGATGTAACACCCTGAAATTTCGGTAACTTAAAATATATGTGTGATGTATTCCTTGTATGATTTGATTAATTTATTAATTAGGATTAGTTGAAATGTTATGTGAATAATCCATGTGCAAGTGCTTGATGTAGAGGTTAAGTTATGTGGAGTTTGTTTGAGATGCGCTGTATTTGAGTGATTACGAGTTTGACCCAAAACCAATTTTAATAAAATTATCATTCTGAATTAGTTAACCGTTGGATTGTCTTAAACTTTTAAAGAAAGGTTTCTAACCCATATATGTAACTTTTAACCGTTGAGATTATTAAAATAATGTCTGGAACTTGAGAAATTAATTTTTCACTGAAGTGGAAAATTCTAGAATTGGGTCAACTCGCCCAAGCGAGTTTTGCAGGCATGTTTGCTCTCCTGGGCGAGTGGAGGCGGTGCTGAATACATTTTAAGCTTCCAAGTCATGAAAGTGGAGGTTCTTCATCCTCCAAACTGTTCCCAAACTTCCCCTCATCATCCTTCACTACCCACAGTCACCGGAGACCACCCACGAGCCGTCGTTGCTTGCCACGAGACCCCGGCACGGAGAAGAACCTTTTAATCAGAGCGGAATCTTTGAAAATCTTCTCGAAGTTTCGGTAGAGAACGGAGCTACCAATCCTCCTTTCTTGGTTTCTTTGAGGTAATTTTGGTTTCTTTTGTCTTCTTCTAGCTAGTCTAAGCCTCTCTTGATATCTCTTGTGATTCGGGTACCGTTATTGGCTATTTCTATACCTCCTTTGAAAAATGAGATGTTGTAAGAGTCTCCTTTTTATGAAACTAATGTCATTTCTGTGATCCTTGTTGAACCCTGGTCACATTGGTGTGATTGGAATTTCAAAATGATGTCTTTTGATGTGGACTCTCAAAACACCATTTTAGCCTCTTTTTAGATTTGAATGGGTATTTGACCCCAAATGTTAATATTGATCTTACCTTGGAAATCTATATTAAATTGTCTTCGATTTGGTATATAGAGCTCTGTGTTTGGATGAAAACATGCGTATTAAAGGATCTCCAAAACAACACTGTGAGGTTTTAACAGGAGAACTCCTAGTTAGGTAAGGGGAGTTTATTATATTGGTAATAGTTTAGATACCATAGTTGGGGGCCAGGGAGTCCAACTATGAGGATATCTGTTTGTCCCTGCTGTGTGCTGGTTTTCAAGAAAAACTACGTTTTTAACTAATGGGATGCGATGTATTTATGATTGATGTGTGTTTGTTCTTGTGTGTGTGCTTGTTTTCAAGACAAATGATGTTTTTAACTAATGGGATGCGGTGTATTTATTACTAATGTTGTAGATGACAGTGAAATTGAGATACCATGGAAATGAATGATGATGTTTACATGATTTGTGATGATTTAGATGAGGTGATGCTTATGTGATTGGTGATGTCTGAATGAAATAATGTTCCAATGAGATATATGTTTATTGGGTTAATGATATTGTTATTGTGATGATTGAATTTTTGGGAAAAGTCTTAATTACAGAGGAGACTCTACCCAAAATTTTATAATATGTTTTCCTATTTAATTCTTTATTAAATATTTAAATGGGCATAAGAGTGTGTTTTATATATTGTAGTCCTCCTCTTTAATTTAGAATTCTCCTAAGAATATTAGTCTTGTGATATGATGAATTGTGAATGTATGAACTTTGGGTTGTCTGAAGACCTGGGGAATGTGAATCTCAGGCATATGTATTATGTATAGATGTGAAATGTGATTGCTTGTGATGTCGTTGATGATATTGAAATTGAAATGCAATTGATATAGTTGATAATGTTTAAATGAGATAATGTTGACGTGGTTGATGATGTTGAAATGAGATAATATTGATATGCATGATGGCGATATTAAGATGATATGATGTTGAGGTTGATAATGACATTGATGAGAGATAATGTTGATGTGAACAATGTCATTGTGTGTGGATATACATGGATACCCATGGGGGTGTATGACGGGTTGCCCTTGCGAGGAAGGATTTGTTCCTAGCCAGGTCATACATTGATGGTGCCCATGGTTGTAGGCTGTGTATGTACACGTGGGATGCAATGACCGATTGGTTACCCTTGCAAGGATGGATTTGTTCCTAGCCACAGTCAGCGCATCGGTGAGCCCACATTGGTTTGTTATGTATGTACATGGGGGGTGCATGGCAGGTTACCCTTGCGAGGAAGGATTTGTTCCTAGCCGGGTCATGCATTGATGATGCCCATGTTTCATACTTCATTTGTATGTGTGGAAATAGAATGAAGGCACTCGCGTACCTGTGGGTTTCAGTGGGCTGAGAACGCAGGTACTATGGGGTCATCAGGTTTGGAATTCCCTTGCGACGTTGGTTGATCATCGGGTGGGGGAATGGTCAGTGCACGACAGGGTGGCCCTGATAAGCGGTGAATCATTTTTCCTGTGAGAGGCTATTTCCGGTGATGGTACCACATTGCATGCTGATAGATGAGTCAGGTGCATGCATCATTCTATGCATGATTGTTTGGATTGTGAAATGCCTTGGATGATTGGTTTGTTGAGTGTGTATTGGAATCATGGATTTTTGTTAATGATTGTGGTGGGTAATATTGTTTCCTTCCCAATTGCTGCTATCTGATGTTTGTTGGTTTTTATATAATAAACTCACCCTTGCGTTTGTTGTACCGTGTGGTTGGTACCTGTGATGATCGCGAACCTTCGTTCGTGTGAGCAGATAAGCAGCCTTAGATGACTCTGGAGGGATATTCATTTTGATTGGAGCCGCCAAGCCGACGTGATGACGTTGGATTTCTTTTTGGAGAAAGAGTTGTGTTTTGTTAATCAACTCTTTCTTAGTTAGTTCTTTGGCTATGTGTTAAATATGTAATTTCAGGTGTATATACATGTAAAACTAAAGGATGTTCTAGCATATGGATGACATGTATTGATTTAATATATATATATATATATATATATATATATATATATATATATATATATAT
>CM023950.1:16634223-16680515 GCA_013407115.1 Glycine latifolia
AAAAAAAAAGGTCTCCGGTTTCTCTTCCATCAGGTTAGTTCCTTAGCAGATTTAAATTTTTATTTGTTCTTTATTATTGTTTCTGCATTTCAAGTTGCTCCTACACTTCATGAGCTTTTTAGTCTAATCTTTGATATGAGATGAATGGTACTATGTGGGTAATATGATTGATTTTATATCATTATTATTTTTTAACATATGTATTATAATTTAAAATATATTTAAATATTTTTTTATCTCTGAAAAATATTCAAATTTTGTGATTGTTTCCCAAAAAATTTCTTTTATCGTTGCTCCTTCCAATTTAATTTTTTTTTTGTCTCTACTTTCTGTCGGTAAGTTCCATTAAATGGTTATTAATGTGTTTGTTAAAAGACACGTTACACGTCCGTGTGGAAATTTTTTTAGATTTTTCAGCTTTTTAAATTAGTTATATTTATAATCAATGTAAAAAAAATTATTATTCTACATCAAAGGAATGTGAGTGTTCGAAAGAATTATAATATAAATGATTTAAACAATTGAATAACCTTATGTATTTTACATCAAGATACACATGGGCAGGTGATATATGCCCATTTGATGGAACCTTACGACAAGAAACAAAGACAAAAAAATTTAAATTGTAAGGAGCAATTAACAAAGATTTTTTTTTCAAAAACCATTGCAAAATTTGAATATTTTTTAGAGACGAAAAATATATTTAAATTTTTAAAATATTTATTTTTAAAATTAATTTTATTTTGAATCACATTAACTTTTTATATTTTAAATATAAATACAAAAGATCCTTGATATCCCGAGACAAATGACATTTATTTTTATGAATATAAGTATATTTCTCCTATTCGTCTCATATTTTAGTTTGGTAATTGTAATGCTTAGTCTTTTCTCCTATATTATTCTAAAGTTTAATTTGATCTAATTTTAATCAATTAGAAAACACATATTTTACAGGAGTGTCTTTCTAACACTCCCTTTATTAAGATGAATGCGACCGTGGGACTGTACGGGTAACCCATTAGTTCTTCACAGATTAACGATGCCAAGTATTCTTAATTCTGTATAAAGAAAATTAGACAAGATTTATCTTTTAAAAGAAATATACCCAAATCATTATCCAGTCATGGATTACTATTACCAGGAAATCTTATTTTCAACGTTTCATTCACATGCATCACCCAAAGAAAATTATCAATAAGCTGAAAAAACAGTATTTTGGATTTGGTTACTTATAGAGTAAAACAACACGGAGTACTAGCATATTAAAGGCGTGCAATAATAAAGTAATTCGACCACACATTTTCAAACCAATCACACACACCATTACTTTCCTAAGCTATTAGGAATGGCAGCACTGTCAGCATAAACGATTCATAGGTGAAGGTTGCAGAGCCAGAATATGCAGTATCCTTTTCCTTGAATTTGTCAGTTAGTCCCTGCAATACAAACAATTTAACAGTGAGATTTTTCCAATAGGAAAAAATACAAATGAGGTTTGGTTTGGTTTCAACGTAAACTAGAGAAGTTGGCCCGTGCTTTGCCCAGGCAGTAAAAGCAAAACAGAGGTGGCCTGTATTTTAAAATGCAAAAGAAAAATAAAAGATGAGAGGGTAGCATATCAGGACACGTGGTTGAGTATAATTGACAGTGGGACACATTTATAACAACTATTGATTAGGACAGAATTTATGGTTCACACTTCACACTACACTAAGGTAGTGTTTGATTTAAAGGAATAAAAGAGGTGTAAAAGTAAAACGACATAAAAAGAGATTAAATATTGAATTAAAGTAAAGTAATGGTAATGAAATCCACACCAATTTTTGAAACTTTCATCTCAAATGCATCCAAGTATAATTAACCCAAACATTACCTAAAAGTGGCGTTTGGACATCCAAACTGAGGTCCACTCCTCAGTGAAAGTTGTGCATGTTTATTTGACAAATTGTTTTTCTAGTTGAGTTGAACGTGACTTTCATCCAAACTGAAATTTATCCTAAAACTACTTCTTTCTTGCTTTTTCGTTGAACGTATAAAACTTCAAACATAAATCAAGTTATATTAAACCTACTTTTAACTAAACTTAAGTTTACAAAGTTAAGTTCAACCGAACTCCACTTTTTCAATTGTAATCCAAACACACTACGAAATAGGACCAGTTTGAATGTTTCATGAATCACCTAAACAACACGATAAATTTCACAAAAAGGCACATGTTGTGCTTTATCTTAAAAGAGTGAAATATGTAGGAATTTGTAATTATTAAGTTCAATTCATTCATGTCTCATTTGTCTGCCCATGTAATATTAAAAAGGACATGAAAGTATTGTCAAATGAACTAGCTAACTTTTAAAAGGTTCTATATTGTTATGTAAATATGCATGCAGTTCAATAAAAATTATCTGATGCTATGCTGCTGAAGGCCTGTTTTCACTATAATTGTCATTTTGCTTCTGTTCTTATAGGGACTAAGATGTAATATTAATTGCAAAAACGGATAAAAATGACAAATCCGAGTATTTGGTAGCTCACCTTAACAGTAAGACAACACCTGCATTAGCAGAGATGGAAAGAAATCAGTTTTACATACTCCTTTTACACCATAAAAGAAAAGGTAAACATAATGCTAATGTAAAGTGAAAATTTCAATTTTATTGAAATTGAAAGTTTCTCCCATTTTGAGTCTGAAGACTATGCTGCCTTCATCCAACAATACATATAAAAATAAAATTTTCCAAACACCATAAAAGAAATATGAATTATATGAGCCTATGTGGTTATTGTACAAGGACAATTTTGTTCTCTCGTTAGTTATAGCAAAAGAAAACATTGTATTTTAAAAGAAAAGAAACAGAAAAGAAACCAATTGGAGAATCCTTGTTCAAAGTATAAATAAATAAATAAATATTTATCCAATAAAAAGATAAAGAATTGTAGCAAAGCCATACTCGATGAAATTATCATATTCTATAGCCTTGCTTTTTCCACCAGTTTTGTCAAACTTTGAGACGAGCAAATCCAATACCACAGGAGAAATGGCATAGCCCAGACTCAGTAGAGCATCTCTCAATTCAGTAGAATCGATTTTGCCGCTTCTGTCCTTATCAAATCTCTCAAAAATGGACTGCAACAACAATCACCAAGTTAGAAGAATATGTTCCAATAAAAAGACAGTACAGCATAATTTGCAAACTTGAAAATCAAGATTAAAACGAGGAATAAAGATAAAAGGAGAAAAGGACATACCCTCCAGTTCTGAAGACTGTAAAATAGAGATGTGAATTCCTTTGGTCCTGCAATGCATTATAACATACTCAAAATTTAAAACAGTAAATACTCCCCCCTTTTTAATTTGAACCTTGGTTAAATATACAAATTTGGTTCTATTTTTCAAATTGCAACTTGAATATTTTACTAAATATCTAATTATCTATAGTAGGAGTGCATCAACAATCACTATTGGTTCAACACTTTACCTGCTACAATTTAAAACAACTGATTATGAAAAGTAACTGTTATTTTTTAATTTTTTTTATCAACTGAAAAGTTTGTTTGACTGTTTGATAAACAACTCTTTTTTTTAATAATTTCTAGTATTTTTTTAAACACTAATTTTTAACTTTTAGTTTTTTTTATTTTCCTTTACTTTTATTCTCAATATATTTATTTATTTTTCTTATTATCCTTTTTAAATAAATCATGATTTTATTATTTTTTTTATTTCGCTAATTTTACTGAATACTTATAATTTAATAAACTAATTTTTCAGCTTTCAATTAATTTTTTTTAGCTAATTTTGTTGAATATAGTCATAGTCACATTGTTTTAAAATAATTTTTCACCAACTTCTGTTTCACATAATTATTCAAGTAGGACAAATAATCCTATCCACCGTTCAACCCAACAAAATCAATTTTTAAAAAGTGAAACCAGTAATTTTTCAGAAATATTATATTTACATTAAAAAAAAGCCTAAAATTTTGAAACATAATTGTCCAAAAGTAGTAAATCAAAGACAGTCATGACATAGGCCTTATATTAACATGAATTCTTTTACATATTTCTCTCTCTTTTACTGTTAAAGTACTACCATTGTGAATTATTTTTCTATGCCTTTTTTCTCCTCTGCCTCGGCAGAACACAATAACTGCCCTAGACCCCTAGTTCTATTCTATATATATAAAAACTGTCCGGCGATCACCACGCATCAACGACCGGATAATTTTATTTTATTTTAATACATTTTATTTAAAAAATATATTTTATTCTATTAGGATTTTTTTTTCTCACTCGTTCTTTTACTAAAAAGTATACATTGCGAGCTTCAATGCTGGTTAGTATTAATACTATTAAATAATAAATAAATTAACACGAGGCCAAGTGGAAGTAATAAAACCACCGTATAGGGTATAGAGTGGATCCTTCTTTCGTCCTATGAAGTAGGCGCCCCCGCAGCGTCCCTAAAAAGTCAGAACTCAAAAAAGGCAACGCGCAAAAAAGGGCAACCAGAAAAAATCAAAACTCAAGCTCAAAAAAGAGTTAGTGTGCCACGTCACCGCATTCACATTAAAAGAACACGACACGTGTTTCACATGCAGGTAAAACAAACATCACAACAAGAAAACGCGTCATTTCCCAAACACCGGCGCACCTTAGCTCCGTGCGCCGGAAAACCTCTTCCCCGGTGCAATTTAGCGGAAATCCTAATATTTTTCTGAGTGAGAGAGAGAGAGGAATAGGGTAAGATCCACGGAAGAATTTGTATTCGATTTTCTTGAGGAAGTGAGAATCACAAAAAAAATTAAAAAATTAATAATTTCGTACCTATTTTCTTGACGTTGGAATTGGTGAAGTGATACATGAGAAGATGAACGGTTCTGAGGCTGAAGCTTTGGTTATACGAAGAAAGCGCTCCCTGCATTTCCTTGTCGTCGATGAACCCGCTTCCGTCCTGGTCCGCCATCTGGAAGCACGTCACCACGTTAGGGTCTGTCCCCGGAGGGAACGCCGATGGCACCAGCGACGCAAACGGGCTCGCGTACGCCGGAGCCGGGTAGCCGCCGCTGCTTCCGCCGCCGTGGGAGTGGGACTCTTTCTTCGGGGGTTTGTTGTAGGGGGCGGCGTAGGGGGCGGACGGCTGGGCGTAGGGGGAGGCGGAGTAGGGCTGAGTGGGCGGCGGTGCGCCGTAGGATTGCGGTGGCGGAGGAGCGCCATATGATTGCGATGGGGGATGAGCGCCGTAGGGTTGGGGCGGCGGCGGCGCGCCGTAGCTGTAGCTGGGAGGCGGGTTGGGGTAGCCGGACATGATGAAATTCGAAAGGGAGTTTTGAGTTCTGAAAGATTAGTGATTGATTGCTGCTAGTTGCTGAAGACGCCTAAGAGAGAGAAGGAGAAGGGAAATGCTTCATTTATACTCCAATTTTCAGAAATTATTACCATTATTTCTACTAGCGGAACCATATGCATTATGTGTGTATTGTTATTATGATTAAATTTAATATTTTGTGTAATTTTTATTATGTTAAAATTAATATATCTCATGTTTTAATAATGTATGTGAATATTGGGTTGAGATAAATTATTTTTTTTCTAATTTAATATATTATTACATTTTTGGTGGGTTAAATTTAATATATTATAATGATTTTTTTTATTATACATTGTAATTACATAATAATAGAATTATTTAATAAAATTAGTTATTAAATTGTAATGTGAATTTAGATGTTATAAATAGGAAGAAGGAATATATTTTTATGCTTCGGTTTACTATTTATCATTATTTATAATAAAATTATAAATAAATAATATAATTGGATGTATATATTTTTTCTAACTTAATAAATTTTATTACAAATTTTCCATATCACTTTTCAAAATTTATTTTTTATTGTTAATTTTTTTATTTCATTATTAAATTTTTTGTACTTCTTTTTCCTTTTTATATTTAAATTTTTCATTTTTTTCCACATATTTTTTAACAAAATAATATAGATTATTAAATTAGTTCATGACATATGAAATCCTTTAATGAATTTAAACATGATTAATGTTTTAAAAGTAAAATATTAGATATGGGATATTTTATAATTCTTTTTGTTCAATTCACATTTTAACTATATTTTTTTATAAATCTGTTATATATATTGTAAAATATTTATTGACTATTGATCAGTATTATATTTGTTTTAAATTTAGAGACATGATTATTATTATATGTTTAGATGTATCATTCCAAGACAAGATAACATATTAATTCAAATTCAAATATAATAAAATAACATATATTAATGTAGCAATTTAAATAAAATAAGTAATCTAAATCATCAACCAATTTTTTTATCTTCTTTATCCTCTATCTTTTTTTGTTTAATTGCAGAACTTTTGCACTATTTCACATTTATAATACGAGTCTTTATTATAGCACTATGAGAACCTATATGACAAGACACATAACAAATGCATGATCTTTTTGTTTGATCTACAAAAGGAAATCAAAATATTAAAAAAATTATAAACTACCTTTAAATAAATTGCAACCTATGTAAACCAACAAAAAAATATAATTCCTAATAAATGTTACTAATCAAACACTAATATGAATTCAGATATGTAGATATAAAATCGAAACCAGTTTTTAAACTAACAAATATCTAAAATTAAGTCAATTTTTAATTTTTTTTAAAATGAGCAGTTAAAAAAATGTACTATAAATATACAAAACAAACTAAAATGGGTAGTATTAAAATTCTCAAATCTATCTATAAAATGAGTTTAAAATTAAAAAATGGAAAGTTTTAAAAATTTATTTATTATTAATTGTAGATTTAAAAAATTAAAATGAAGTTAGAGTTAAAAAAAATTAGTTATTTGCAAATTTGATTTAGGAGAATTTATAAAATGGACAATTATGTTACCATGGTGGTACATGAACACATTAAAAATGATCAGTTTCAAAAACAAAATGAGTTTTAAAATCAAGAAATAACAAAATGAAAATGAATTTTAAAATTAAAAAATAAATGGTTATAAATTTGATTTAATAGAGATCATTATCTATATTGACGCTAGAGAGAGATGATTGTACATTGTCAAAAGAAAAATATAAAGACAATAAAGAAAAAGATGAAATAATTATATAAGAAGGATGTTAACACAAATTAGAAATTATTTGTCTTACAATCTAGGAAAATAGTGAGAAGGAAGCGGGGAACAGTGAACCACCAATGTCCAATCCCTTTCACTTTGTTATGTTAATAACTTTTTCTTCATAACATTAGCACGAAACATTTTTGCTTGAAAATCACCAAAAACTGAAAAGACAATATTTATACACATTTCGTTGCAATCGTTCTCGGTGCTCTTGCAATAAGACTTCGCGTCATCCATCTTTGCGCTGCCACAGTCTTCCTCTGTCGTCACCATTCTATTACATTGCACCAAAACTTGCTCCAAATTGAGTGTAGAGCATTTGTTGTGACTTTGTTCATAAAAAAAAATGAAAATATAAGTAGTTATTGTGTTTTGAAAAAAGTGAACAGTTTATATAAAGTGAGTGCTTCCGTGAACCATTTATATAATATGGATGGTTACATGAACAGAAAGAAAAAAAAATGTAAGTTTTGAAGAGTAAAATAGTCATTGTAAAAATGGAGACCAAAAGATAGTTAAAAAAAAAAAGTATCCCTTTTATTTATTATTATAGATTTGCAAAAGAAATTATATATAATAGTATAAAGGTTGTCTTTGGCCTAGCTTATTTGTAATTTTTTTCCCTTTAAAATGAGAAGCTAGGTCGAATAGATTTCTTTTTTTTATTTAAAAGCTCTTAAAATTATAATGAGCTAAAGAAGAATAGAAAAGGAGTTTTTTAAAAACTAATTGAAGGAGCTTTTGACCAATGTTATCAAACCCGATCTGGAATGGGATTTGGTATCCTAATCGGGTCGGTTCTGCTTTAGAATCGATTACACAGTTGATCCAATCAAATCCAACAGGGTTGGTCACCATATCCTGATTGGACAAGTCCAACTCGGCCGGTTTTTTAAAAAAATGAAATTTTTTTGAAAAAAATATTCGTTTTTAAAAAAAATTAAATTTTTTAATAATATATTAGATTTTTTTTAATTTTGGATTTTGGAGTATGAATAATTTTTTCTTACTTAAATAATGTTAGTTATATACTTATATATAATAGATACATATGTAATTTTAAATTTTTAATATATATCAGATCAAATTAGACCAATTATCGACTAATCAATTAGACCATTAACCTATTAGCTCGACTGGATTGATGACCAAATCAAGTTTCACAGTTGTGCTTTGACCAACTTAAGCGTGCGTTTTGGGAAGGAGCACGCTTCGAATCCTATCTCACCCCTTTTTTTATGCTATGAGCTGATTTTTTATTTGATTTTTCAAATTGCAGACCTACTTGATTCTTATTTTATATATATATTACCATTATTACGTAAGAACTTCTATACTGATGATATAGTATTATGTATATTAGATAATAGTTATGTTAATTATCATTAGATTACTTCATAATATGTTTTAAATACAAATTAATTTTTACCAAATAACTTTTAGCTTTAAAAAAGCTTTTAAGTTAAAATAAAATAAAAAAACCAAACAACTTTTATTTTTATTTTTAAGCTCTTATTTTTAGCTTTAACTTAAAATTAATTTTTAAGTAAAATAAAAGTTGGACAAATATACCCACAGTAGGTGTCTTATTTTTTTTTTAAAAAATAAATGTTTCTAGACATATTTTAATGAAAAAATATTACTGTACATATAAGTTTGCTCCACTTAGAATTTCCTAAAATATATGATTAATTATATGTATAAATATGATTAATTTTTGCTTAAAAAATATGTTTTGTTTTATTTTATAAAAGTAGTCATACATTATTATCTATAATATACGATCAGAAGTGTGTGATATATAAGTAGAAAAATCATAAAATTATTGAAATATTTGAAAAAATGATCTCGCGGCACAAGATCAGCTTCTGCCATAGTGATTGATTAGTTGGACATGGTGAAGATTCGCCAGAGTGAATTTTCATTTCACCACAATTCATCTACAAAACTAAATACCTTGAAATTAGGAGAAACTTGAACAACAAGTTGCCTATTCGTGCCAATGAATAAGGGCCAGAGGTATAAAGATCAAGTGAAGGGTCCTTATTTCATAATGTAGTTTTACTATAGCGAAAATCCTTTGAGAAACAAAAAAATAATGTAATCCCAACTCTATTTAAAGAACTTGTAACATCCTTTGTATAGACTTTTGGTTTATTTGTAAATTCTCAAACATAAAATCTCGAATTCTTTCTCTTTTCTCCCTTCCCTCTCTATTTTCCTCCATTGTTGTTCTTTTGAGGTTCTATTTGGATCATTCATGATCCAAATAAGCTTAATTTCATATTTATTGAGTGTTTGAAGTAAAATTCAAGTATGTAATATTTGTTTTTCTAATCAATTCCCATAATTAATTTAATCTGATTTTAATTCTATACTTAAATATATGTTATGAGTGATCAATCTAATTTTTAAGAATTTTTTTAATTAAAAAAATAAATATATTAATCTTTGTTTGGTATCAAGGTACCTAAACCTATATACAATAGATAAGAACATTTGTCTAAGGTTCAATATCTAATTACTAAGGTTACAAGATATATATTATCAATATAAATAGCTTGTAACCAAAGCCTCTCACAAAGTAAACTTACGTATACCCCTCCCATCAATTCCAACTATCTTTCCCAGGGCAATAAATGGTCCTTGCAAAAAAATCCCAGCAATCAGTCATACATAAATACTACTACCTCATACCATCACCCCTTGATAAATGTCATACATGATGTAGCATGACTATGGCAAGCCTCATAAATGCAAACACATTGACTCACAACAGACAAAAAATAAAACGTGCATGTCCACCATATTTTGACACACCTGCCGACATAGAAATGGGAGCAAATATACTTCACGTAACGTAGTATACACAATCCATATTCAGCCAACAAATCAAAATCCTGAAGCGGCATATCCAAGAGTAAGTTGCTTAAGACACAAAGATGTATTGAGCTGCCACTGTACAAAGGAGACCATTAATCTTCATCAAATTTTTTATCCATAGCCAAGAGAAAAACTGAAGATCTTGTTTAATTTTTCGCATGTCAAAGGATCCTTCCCTGAAGATACATGAATTTCTACTTCTCCACAGTATCCATACAGTTGCTGCCCACACATTCATTCTAATCTCCCCACCTCTCCTATTCGATGTCACCCCCCAATGTTGTAGAAAGTTGGCCTTTGCAGTGTTAACTAGGCAAAGCCAATACATCCCCTAGCCACTCATAACATACTTGCCAAATCTGACCACTTTGGGAGCAAGAAAAAAGAGTGATCTACAAATTCCTCTGTCCTAGAACAAAAAGGACATAATGTTGAGGAAATATTCACCCCTCTCCTTACAAGGTTCAATTTAGATGGTAAAGCAATATGCATTATCCTCCAAACCAAGCATTGAACCTTTGGCGGAATGTGTAATTCTCAAATAATTGAGAATGTTTTATCAACCTCCCTCTCCTCGACCAAGCCACTAACAACCTCATGAGCCGATTTCACAGTATAAGAGTCACTTGGATCAGCACTTCACCACCAATTATCCAAAGCCCCCTTCCTCAAAGACACTCTCTAAAGTTTCCTTTGTAATTCTTCTTTTAAGTTCTCCTACCAAATGAAACCATCCCTTTTCCAAATGAACTTCCACTAAGCACTACTTTCCCACATATTTGGATTGTGTGGAAACAAATTTAAATCCTAGATCTGAATTGAAATTGTGCAAGGCTTTGATGTCACAAAGAGATCAAATACTTGCATTTGTAGAGATTAACTAATCTAACTAGTTTCTAGCACCTTGTAGGATTACCCACCCCTAGTGTGGGAATCATTGCAGCCATATAACTCCCTAATCTGGGAGAATAAAATTAGGAGTTTATGCATGGGCTGATCAACATGATTGAAAGGATACAGTTGTATCTAGGTAGCTTTTATTTTATTTTCAAGCAGCAAGAACTTTGGAGAGATAGAACTAAGCTGAGGACAATTGAGGTCTTGATCTGTAAGTGTACCACCCCAAATTTTAAGTTGCTAATTTGGACGTTTTTGTGTGTAATGATGTTGCTTAATTACTTGATTTATTTTGATAAGTGCTGGTTGTTATTGTCTTGCTTTGGTATGCGTGTTTTATGATGGATGTGCTAAGTCAACTTTGATTGGTTGTGGTTGCTGCCCAAACACGCAAGGTGGACATGTCTTGTCAGTTGAGTACTTAAGAGCAGAAGTGTGCAGTGAAAGTGTATCCGTCCCCTCTCTTTGCGCTTTCCTCTTGCTTTTCTCTGTCCTCTCTCTAAAACTCACACCCATAACCCTCTCTCTCCCTCAACCTTTTGTGTTACCTTTAACCCACGAGAACCACCGTCACTGCCACGAAAGCCCGACGTCGAGAAGGTCCTCTTGGTGGAAACAAAAGCACAAAATAACACGTCGTATAGCTGCAAAATGAATCTCTAGTTAGGTAAAGGGAGCTTATCATGTTTAATAACGGTTTTAGGTAGCATGGTTGAGGACCACAGAGTCCGACCTAGACGATGGTTGCATGTCCCATGTGTGTGTTGTTTTCCAGTAAGCTATGTTTGTCTTATTGAATGGAATGGGTTATGCCTTGTGTTTGGGTATCGATTTTGTGTTGATGTTAATGATATTCTAGTGTGGGGTTCTGGAAAGGGGGAGTTGATGTTGTAAGAATCTCCCTGTGCATGTGTGAAGAGTTGGCATTTTGATGTTGAAAAGCTCCCAAACACTTTGCAGAAGTGTTCGTGAAGGTGCTGAGCACCGGGTAGGGGTTGGCCGAGTTGTATGTGTGTATGTGTTGGTGATGTCGGCTGCCAAGATGGGTTTGCCAAGTTGTATGTGTGTATGTATTGGTGATGTCGGCTGCCGAGGTCGGTTGGCCGAGGTGTATGTGTGTATGTGTTGGTGATGGCGGCTGCCGAGATGGATTGGCCGAGTTGTATGTATGTATGTGTTGGTGATGTCGGCTGTCGAGATGGGTTGGCCGAGTTGTATGTGTGTATGTGTTGGTGATGTCGGCTGCCGAGATGGGTTGGTCCAGTTGTATGTGTATGTGTTGGTGATGTTGACTGCCGAGACGGATTAATCGAGTTGTGTGTGTATATATATATATACGTGTAGTATTTGTGGATGATGTATCTGAATTACGATTGAAGTCAGCCTATGTGATGGCTTGAGATGTTTTGTACCTTGATAGAGCCATAGTGAGAGGCTAGGTATAAACATGTGAGATGTCGGGACCGAGTGGTGGACCTTATAAGAACTACGGTCAGTGCATCAGTGAGCCCGTGTTGGGGTGACCCTCGTTTGGGGTAGTGTGTATGAAACATGAGAAGGTATGGAGATCCTAGCCAGGGCGAGAAGTTCCTGTGCTGGGCCATACGTTAATGGTGCCCATGAGAGACATACGTGGTTGTGGCCCGTGTTGGGGTGGCCCTCGTTTGGGGTAGTGTGTATGTAACATGGGAGGGTATGGAGATCCTAGCTAGGGCGAGAAGTTCCTGTGCCGGGCCAGACATTGATGGCGCCTATGAGAGACATACTTCATTTGCATAGCAGAAATAGGATGATTGAGTGTAATAGTACGAGAAGTACTAGGGGACCACGTCTGTAAGGAGATCCTTATGACACCCGTTTGGCCGATCACCACGGGGGGGTGAGTCCTGTGCACGATAAAGTGACCTCGACGGCAACTACAACTATCATTTGGACCATGGATTTGGCCTATTTCCGAGATGCTACCACATTGCATGAAAGAGAGTTAAGACAGGAACATGCATCATGCTAGGCATTTTAAAGTCAACTTGTGGTATGTTCTTGGATGCTTGTTTATGATGGTTGCGTAATGATACATTCGGACTTGTGGTGATGGTGTGACGCTTGAATTGTTTTTCCTTAACTAATGTTACCTTTTGCTTGTTATCTTATATGATGAACTCACCCTTGCTTTCTTGTGCCTTGTGGTTTGGTACCTGTGATGATCGCGAACCCGGTTCGTGTGAGCAGATGGACAGCAATAGGTGATCCGGGAATATGACAACTTTTTAGTTGGAGCCGCCGAGTTGTCGGGATGTCGATGTGACGAATCCCGGGCAGGGGTGATGCTTTGTTGAATGCACTCCTGGTTTTGATAGTCACCTACCTCATTTGTAAAACACTTGTACATTTTAAATATGGATAATTGTACTTATGATTAAAACACGTCTTGCATAAATAGAGATATGTATGCAATTGGAATGCTTTCATAGCGTCTTGGTTAAGTTCATAATCGTCATGTGATTGCAAAAAATTTACCACAGTTTTCCTTAATAAAAAGAAAGAAAAAGGGTGTTCTTTTTATCAAAGGTTACGTTAATGTTATGGTTAAGAGCAGGGATACAATAGCGACATGGTGGGTCATTACAGTAAGAGTTTTCTATCTCTTTTATTCTCAATGCAATCTTGTATGTTGTTTGACTATTTTATGACCATGGTTGTCTAAACCCCTTAGAACTTGGATTGTGAAGTAGTTATACCCATGTACACTAGTTCTTCATTTTAATAATTTTTTTTATGTTATTCAATTGATTATTTCTTTCTATTGTTTTCCTTCTATATTATAATTGATCACTCTAATTTATAGTTAATTGCATGTTAGTGACCATATGCTTATGATTAACTGATTTTTAGAATGATAATGTTCATAAAAATTGCATGACTAAAGTGGCAGCATAAACCTCTTTTTTACAAACCTCTCTATAATCCATCCTTAACCATAAATTGAATCGCAAATGACCAATGTAGAATTAATTTAGGGGGAAGAGTATTTTCAAACCTTGACCATAAGCTAATAATTAAATTAAGAGGCATTAGAAAATTGATTGTTGACTGAGAGTTCTTAATTAAAATATGAATTAGAGGAAACAGTATATGCAATATCATAATCTGGGTCATTTTTATTCAATACATATCTTTTTCTTGTAACTGTTGTTGTCTTTAGTTTTATTTTCTTGAATACAATTACAACTAATCTCCAAAATCCCCCAAAGTTATTTAGTTAATATGATTTAGATTATTTGGGAATACAATTGGTCTCTAGGGTACGATATCTAGACTTTTAAGTCCATGATACTATTGTGTATGATTCACTTGCCTTTGTGTAAGTACATATTTTATGCATCAATAACTCAATACTTATTGTTTCTTTTTACTAGGCTCACTTGCCTATTATGTCTGAAGTACAAGAAGAAACTAGAGTCCTTGACAGGGACTTATGTCTCAACATTTAGACAATTAGCAAATTTTTTATCTTTAATTAGTTATAGTTTAGTTTAGTTGTATTTTTGTAGATTCATAACCTGTTTTCTAGTTTTCTAGTAGTACTCTTTACTCTCAGCAGTCTTCTCTCTTAATTCAACTCAAGGAATAAAAATCCATGGCAGGAGAAAGCACTAATTCAAAGAGAACCTTGGAAGAACATGCATCACTCATGGGATCCTTCTAGTTCGACACTATTTGTAAGACCTGAATTGGAAGATATGAGGGACTTTGAGATCAAATCAGCTCTCATTCATTTGATTCAAGCTAATCAATTTCATGGTCATGTACATAAGAGCCCATATGACCATATTTCCACATTTAATGATATTTGCAATACTATAAAGATTAGTCATGTGCCGGATGGTGCCTTGAAGTTATGTTTATTCCTATTTTCTTTGAGTGGTGATGCTCTCTTATAGTTGTGATCTTTTACCCTAAAAAGTTTGTTACTATGTGAAGATGTGGTGACTAAGTTTCTTCAAAAGTATTTTCCTAAATCCAAGACTCTTTAGGGTAAGGGAACCATATCTTCATGTTAATAAATGCATGATGAAGCTTTAAGTGAAGCATGTGGAAGATATCAATTGTTACTCTGACAAACTCCAACTCATGATTTTGAAAAGGCCTTCCAAATTAACATCTTTTTGGGAGGATTGCAAGCTTAAAGTAAACTCATGTTGGATGTTGCAGCTGGAGGGAAAATTATGCTTAAAACTCCAAATGCGGCAAGTGAAATTATTTAGAATATGGTTTATAATGATTATGAGTTTCAAAAAGAAAGGGATTTGATGCATCAAAAAGAAACTCTCAAGTACAATGCTCATAAGAATCTTATGCTTCAACATTAGATTTAAGTACTTTGATAAAGGTATAATCACACTCAAATAGAGGTGTAGTGCTATAACTGAAAGAACTCTACTCTAAAGACCAAGGATCCGAGAAGTATTACTATCCCATGTACCATTCATAATCTAACTATTGGTAAGGCTTTATTGGATTTTGGGCTAGCATTAATTTAATACCTCTTTCCATGGTAGCACAAATTAGGGATTTGGATATTAAACCTACAAGATTGTATTTACAATTAGCGGATTGTTCAATTAATATCCTTATGGTATTGTAGATGTAACGACTCGCCTTGTCGCTACTATATCACTAACTCTAATAGGGTGAATTTTCAAATTTTAATAAAAACTTCATTAATTTGATTATGAAAATGGTAGTAAATTTTTTGTGATAATACAACTATCATACACATATTGTAGTTACATAATTAAATACCTATGTACATATATATTAAATCAGTACATGTCATCCACATGTTAGAACTTCCTTTAGTTTTACATGTATATAATTTGAAATTACATATCTAACAAAAAGCCAAAGAACTAACTAAGAAAGAGTTGATTAACAAAGTACAACTCTTTCTCCAAAAAGAAATTCAACGTCATCACGTCGGCTTGGTAGCTCCAACCAAAAAGAAGATCTCCCTCAAAGGTCACCTACTGCATTTCATCTGCTCACACAAACGAAAGTTCGCGATCATCACAGGTACCAATCACACGGTACAACAAATGCAAGGGTGAGTTTATTATATAAAACCAACAAACATCAAATAGCAGCAATTGGGAAGGAAACAACATTACCCACCACAATCATTAACAAAAATCCATGATTCCAATACACACTCAACAAACCAATCATCAAATGCATTTCACAACTCAAACAATCATGTATAGAATGATGCATGCATCTGACTCATCTATTAGCATGCAATGTGGTACCATATCCCGGAAATAGCCTCTCACAGGAAAAATGATTCACTGCCCATCAGGGCCACCCTGTCATGCACTAGCCATTCCCTCCCCCAGTGATCAGCCAGCGTCGCTAAGGAATTCCAAACCTGATGACCCCTTAGTACCTGCGTTTTCAGCCCACTGAAACCCACAAGTACGCGCGTGCCTTCATTCTATTTCCATCCCTGCACATGAAGTATGAAACATGGGCATCATCAATGCATGACCCAGCTAGGAACAAATCCTTCCTCACAAGGGTAACCCATCATGCACCCCCCATGTACATACATAACACACAAATGTGGTCTCACCGATGCACTGATCGTGGCTAAGAACAAATCCATCCTAGCAAAGGTAACCAACCGGTCATTGCACCCCACGTGTACATTGATAGAGTGCTTTTAGTTAAATTTTTGTCTATCATTCTTAGCCTATTTGACTTCTCTTGGACCTTTATTTTCCTATTCTAATTCAGTTTTTGTCTTAGGCAAATAAGTGGGCTTAATTGCTAATTGTTGCGTATTTTCAGATTTTTGCTCACTTGACATATCTGACTTGTGCAGGGCCTATAAAGTGCTACAGAACTCCGAATGGAGCGTTCTAGGAGTCCCTGGAAGATAACAAAAAGATCTACAAGTTTGCTAGAAATAGCTCAAGGCCAATTCTGTCATTTGGAGGGTCATTTTAAGCTTCGAAATCAGAACCTCTGCACTTGTAATTTTGGGCTGCGAATTTGATTTTATGGTTGTAAATAGCAAATAATTAGAATTGATGGGTTTTGTTCATGGCCTATTCTTTTCTTCAGACTTAGTCACTACATATTAGTGACTTTAGTGAAACTTGGACAGCACTTTACATTTTGCACAAACAAGTTTATTATTTCTTTTCTTTAGTTTTTAGAATCAAAAGCTTGTTCTTCATTTTCTCTCATTTGTTCTTCATTGTTCTTCATCTTCTTTATTTCCATTTTGCTATTCTTCCATTTTTCTGCACTTACTTCATGGGGCTTTCCTTGGTGATCATCATGGAAGGCTAAATAATCACTCAATCCAAGGATCCAATCCAAGCAAGAGGAGAATTTGAGTTCTGGTTTAGTATTTCAAATTCTGTGTGAATGTTCACTTTCTTCTTCAATTGCTATTCTGTTTTCATGATTATGAATGCGTTTAGAATTGAAAATGGATTAGGTTATGAATTCATGTCCTAATTTCAAATTTAAAGCACAGATTAATTGGATGATATTTCAATTAGGGTTTGTGGTTTCAATTAATTTAGGGGTTAATTCGATTGAACTGCTCCTAATGAAATTGAATGAACTTTCACAATAGGATAAATTTCTGAGAATGATGATGGTTCAAATAGCTTGGTTTGGTGAATTGGATTGATGCTCTTTAATCTATTTTACATTACTTGTTATCAATTCTGTTAGTTTCTGCATTAAATCTTTAATCGTAGTTTGTGTTTTTGCAATTTTCATTTAGCGCATACAAACTGTTTGATAAAAATCCCCCATTATTTACTAGTGAATTGAAGTTGGAACCATATTGATTGTGTCTTTGAGTCGACCTAGGTTAATCCTGTGCTACAGAATTAGCGTAGTTTAATTGTTTTGAAGCCACACGACAAATGCTTATCATACATACACAGCCTACAACCATGGGCACCATCAATGTATGACCTGGCTAGGAACAAATCATTCCTCACAAGGGTAACCCGTCATACACACCCCATGGGTATCCATGTATATCCACACACAATGAAATTGTTCACATCAACATTATCTCTCATCAATGTCATTATCAACCTCAACATCATATCATCTCAATATAATCATCATGCATATCAATATTATCTCATTTCAATATCATCAACCACGTCAACATTATCTCATTTGAACATCATCAACTACATCAACATTATCTCATTTAAACATCATCAACTACATTAATGGCATCTCAATTTCAATATCATCTACGACATCACAAGCAATCACATTTCACATCTATACATAATACATATGCCTGAGATTCACATTCCCCAGGTCTTCAAACAACCCAAATTTCATATATCTCAATTCATCATATCACAAGACTGATATTTTTAGAAATATTCTAAATTAAAGAGGAGAACTATAATATATAAAACACGCTCTTATGCCCATTTTAAAAATTCAATAAAGAATTAAATAGTAAAACATATTATAAAATTTTGGGCAGAGTCTTCTCTGTAATTAAGACTTTTCCCAAAAATTCAATCATTACAACAACAATATTATTCACAGTTTATCCATCAACAAGCCAATTCATCGCATCCCATTAGTTAAAAACACAGTTTTTCATGAAAATGAACACACACAGGAACAAACACACATCAATCATAAATACATTGCATCCCATTAGTTAAAAACGTAGTTTTTCTTGAAAACCAGCACACAGCAGGGACAGACAGATATCCTCATAGTTGGACTCCTTGGCCCCCAACTATGGTATCTAACCTATTACCAACATAATAAACTCTCATTTCGCGATCCTTCGAATATGCATGCTTGTCCAAACACAGAGCTCTGTATACCAAATTGAAGAAAATTTAGTATAAATTTCAAAGACAAGGTCAAAATTAACATTTAAGGTCAAATATCCACTCAAATCAAAAAGGGGCTAAATGGTGATTTTGGGAGTTCACATCAAAAGACATCATTTTGAAATTCCCATCACACAAATGTGACCAGGACTCAACAAGGATCATAGAAATAACATCAACAATGGTACCCTAAACACAAGAGACACTAAGAGAAGCTTAAACTAGCTAAAAGAAGACAAAGGAAACCAAGATTACCTCAAGGAAACCAAGAAATAAATATTTGGAAGCTCCGTTCTCTACCAAAACTTCAAGAAGAGTTTCAAAGATTCCGCTCCAATTAAAGAAAAGCGGTGGTCTCGTGGCAAGCAACGGCGGTCCGTGATGGTCACCGGTGGTCTTGGGTGGTGGAGGATGATGGTGGGAGGTTGAGGGAAGCTAGGAGAAAGAATAGAACCTCCATTTTCGCAATTTACACTGCTGGTACGTATTTATCACCACTTTGACTCGCTCAGGCGAGCCAAAATGCATGCAAAATTCGCCTGGGTGAGCTGACCAAATTTTAAATTTTCTGCTTCTATGAGAAAATTAATTTCTCATGTTCCAGACATTTTTTGACAATCCCAACGGTCAAACGTTACATATTTGGGTTGGAAACCTACCTTTAAACTTTTAAGACGATCCAACGGATAAACTATTCAGAATAGTGAATTTACTAAAACAGGTTTCGGGTCAAACTCAGAATCACTCAAATACAACGCATCTCAAACAAACTCCACATAACTTGACCTCTACACCAAGAAATTGCACATGGATAATTCAAATAACATTTCAAATAATCCTAATTAATAAAGTAATCAAATTATACAAGAAATACATCACACATATATTTTAATTTATTGAAATTTCAAGGTGTTACAGTAAAGGATGTTCTTGTGAAAGTAGATAAATTTTTGTTTTTGGTGGACTTTGTAGTGATGAATATCAAGGAAGATGATGAAGTTCCCCTTATTTTGGGAAGACCATTTATGTTGATAGCCACAACCATAGTCGACATGGGGGAAGGCAAACTAACTATCAAAGCAAAGGGTGATGATATAATCTTAAATGTTTTTGATGTTATGCCTCACCCAAATGATGATTTAGACTACTTTAGAGTGGGCAAGGTGGATGAGGCAATTGACAGCAAGTGGAATCAAATGCAAGCTTCTAATCCTCTTCAATGTGCTTTAATCAATTCTTGTGACAACATAGATGAAGAAGGTGCAGAAGAAGTACATGATATCTTATTGCAATTAGACAGTTCACAATTACACAATTCCAAGGAAATTCCACATAATAAGGATGTGTTTGAGGAATTAAAGGTGGAAGGTAAAAAGAAGGAGGAGAAATCAAAGCTAGAGTTGAAAATGTTGCCATCTCATTTAAAGAATTTTTTTTCTAGAAAAGGATGAAAGAAAACCAGACATTATTGTCATTTCTTTTTCCAAAGTGGAAGAAGAAAAGCTAATGAAAGTCTTGAAGGTTAATAAGGGAGCAATTGGTTGGACTATTTCTGATCTAAAAGATATTAGTCCATCCTTTTGCATGCATACAAGTATGTGCTTGAAGAAGACTTTAAACTAATTGCTCAAATACAAAGGAAACTTAATCTTACAATGAAGGAAGTGGTGAGAAAATAATTCTTGAAGCTTCTTGAGGCTGATATGATATACCACATCTCTGATAGTGCATAGGTTAGCGCTTTGCAAGTGGTACCAAAGAAATGGGGTATGACGATTCTTAAGAATGAGAAGTATAAGTTGATTTCCACAAGAACCGTGATATGATGGAGAATATGCATTGATCATCAAAAGTTAAATCAATCCACAAGAAAATATTATTTTCCTCTCCCTTTCATGGATGAAATGTTGGAAGGCCTTGCAGGAAAATATTATTATAGCTTCCTTGATGGTTATTCTAAATACAACCAAATAGTTGTCTATCCTAAGGACCAATAAAATATATTTTTACTTGTCCTTTTGGGGAATATGCATATGGGAGAATGTCACTTGGATTATGCAATGCACCTGTTACATTTCAAAGGTGTATGTTAGCCGTTTTTTCCAATTTGGTTAATTACTTTATTGAAGTTTTCATTGATTATTTTTTAGTATTTGGCCCATCCTTTGGTTCATGCTTGTCCAATCTTGATATTGTGTTGAAAAGATGCATAAAGACCAATCTCATCCTCAATTGGGAAAAATGTCACTTTATAGTTCAAGATGGTATAGTCCTTGGCAATAAGATATCTTCAAGGGGAATTGAGGTTGATCCAACAAAGATAGAGGTGATAGCAAAACTTCCACCACTAGTTGATGAAATGGGTGTAAGAAGTTTCCTTAGTCAGCTGGATTTTATAGGCATTTCATCAAAGACTTCTCCAAGATAGTTAAACCACTGAGCAATTTACTTGTGAAAGACACACCATTTTGTTTGATTCTTCATGTTCCCAAGCTTTTGAAATGTTAAAAGTTAAACTTGCTTTTGCACCTAATTGAAGATATGACTTTGAGCTTATGTGCGATTCAAGTGATTATGAAATTTGTGTGGTCTTAGGACAAAGGAAAGGAGACAAGATTTTCCATGCTATACACTATGCTAGTAAAGTTCTTAACGAGTACCAAGTGAATTATGAAACAACCAAGAAAGGATTACTAGCCATCATCTATGCATTGAAAAAATTCAAATCCCATCTCATTGGCTCTATAGTAGTTGTGTATATTGATCATGCAACCATTAAGTACCTCTTAACTAAATGCCAAAGATAGTTGCCAAAGTTTTGCAATCTGGATTCTTTTGGCCTTCAATTTTCAAAGATGAACATAACCATACTTAAAGTTGTATAAATGCCAAGGATCTGGTAACATTTCAAAAAGACATGAGTTTCCCTTTCAAAATATTCTAGAGGTAGAAGACTTTGATTGTTGGGGATTTGATTAAAATCATAGTGGTTATTTATTTATTTTGTGCACTGTTATTTTAAATATTTTGTTTTCACGTGTGATTTAACTGTTTTGTTTGACAATTAATTAAATTACTTGAGTTTTAAGTTTCTCTGATAATTAATACTCATTTTTTTACCTGTAAATAAATATTACAAATAAATTATAATTTATCTACTAGTATTAAATATTATTTTAGTGGTTGAAATTTGGTAAAATTTAATCATATCACGGTAAAATTACAATGTGTAAAATTACAATGCACAATTGAACTCTCTCCAAGTGACAACTCCAGGGACACATGTTTTACCACCTAAGAGAGACACCTGGAAAGCACAAATTCTCTCTCCCTACACCAAACCACATGACCAACCTCCACCACCACACAGAATCACATTCAGTTTGCACATTCTAACGGTGAAGTTACTCCAAAGTTCTCTTCTTTCACCTAGTTTCAGCACCCTCACCAAAGCAACACAAAAAACAAACCCATTCCCTCTCCATTTATGGTCTTGGCCGAGAGAGACAAGGAGAGAAGAATAACTAAAATTTTCCCCTTCCATTCTTACTTGTGGTGCCATTGCAAGGCTAGGAAAGCTTGCACTCTCATCTTCCTTTCTTTCTCAATTTTTGTGATTAGCTCTTAAAGGGTAAATGTGGAGTCCTTCATCATGGACTCAACCCTTGGTTGTCTTTTGAAGGAGGCAACCTTGGTGTAATGAACCTCCATGTGCATGCATGTAAAACTTTAAGTTTTCTGAAAAGAAAATATAGTTTGACCAAGTATGTTTTGAAAAACTATGATGAATTCTTGTTGAATGCATGTTTTCTTCTTCTTGTTTTGATCTTTTTTTACTTTAGGAGAGATCAAAATACAAAGGAGACTCTGCCTAATTTTTTTTAGAATTTTTTCACAATTGTACATTTCAAAATTTGGGGCCAAGAGAATGGTGAGACTAGTTGGAAGTTTGAGTTCTTTGGACTAGCTTTAGTAATTTATGCTTAACTTAAAATATAATAGTTTTTTTTTCATGAAATTGGTCTTATTTAAAACTAGACAAAAATTTCAACAACTTCTCTGTTGGAGTCCTTGAGATATGAGGTCAAATTGAGTCCCATTTGTGACATCCAAGGTGACTTCCCTATTTTGAAGTTTGTGTCTGACAATGTGTAATTTTATTTAGTTTTTAGTCTTTGTGGTTATAAATTTGAAACGGTGTTTAAAGATTATTAAAATAAAGATAAAATTATTTTCATCCATGTATATTAGAAAAATTATAGATGTCATATTCAAATTTTTGAAGGCAAGGCAATATAGAGTGGTTGCTGGAAGGACTTTTTCTAAAGTATGGAAAAAAGATTTGAATGAAAACTTTAGTGGGAATGACATAGAACAAATTTTTTTGAAATTTTGGAAATAGGTTTATGATAGATTTAAAACTTAAAAACTAGAACTCAAATTGGTTTTGGGAAAAGGGAGAAATTTACAAATCATTGAACTATGTCAAAGTTGGAAAACACTCTGTCTTGCTACTTTGTGGAATTTGTAGGATTTTTTGTAGATTTTTTCTAATCAAATGGTTTGCCTTGTTAGAAAGCTTAGAAATTTTTATCTGAATAAAATAATTTGCTAAATTCACCGAGCCTTGAATTGCCATATTTTCTAGGGTTATGGTTTTTTATGCTTGTTATATTGATATATTAAATTACCTATTTCTTACTAAGTGTTGGCATGTTAAATTTGCTTGTTGTTATGCATATTTGTGATATGTTTTAGTTGTATGGAAGAACCATGAAGTGTGAATCCCGAGAAATTATTATTGTTGTGTGCATTATTTTAATTGGAGACCAAGAGTTGTGACCTCAGGCACTAAAAACTGCTTATGAATATTGTGCGCGACATAGTTGATTTCTAATTGTAGTCTTTAATTATCTTGGTGGTAGATATTGTTGTTTGGTAGTTACAAGGACTTGGGCATGAGTCTCAATGTCGACTAGGACTCTACTCTAATAGGCCTGATACGTCTTGAAAGACATGTAATATTGGGTGCTAGTTCACAAGGACTCGGGTACGAGTACTAGTGTGACTAGAATTATATTATAGTAACAATAGGACACTTGAGAGATGTGTAAGTAGATGAAAATATGCTTTGGGATGCTTAGGTGCAATTTGAAAGAGTCGTGTGGGGGTGTTGTGTTGGAATTTGTTAGAGCTCGAAAGATGGAGATCGATTGGCGAGTTTCGCACCACAATGTGTGGGAAGACGAGGTCCTTACTTATCTATATATTTTTGTTGTTAAAGTTTGGATGATTCTCGAGATTAGTTTGGCTTTCATTGACATTTAGTACCTGTGCAATCAGACCGCATAATGATAAGAAAATAAACCCTTGGTGAGGAGGGTGTTGAGAAGTAAGTTCTTAGAGTTAGGATGGCCTTACAGAGTGGTACCTGGGGTATGCTCGCTGACTTGAGAGTTCTTAGGGGATATAGGCACTGAGTTTGTGGTTGTGTTTCCATAGTGCCGACTTGTCAATCCTAAAAAATGTGAGGCATAGCCAACTGGTGGAGAGCCTTGCCATAGTACCATGGCATAGGGTGTACTCCCAACTAAAATGATGTAAGACCACAGGGTTTTGAGAGTTCCAATGGCGGTTGGCCAGTGTGATATATTTGTTGAGATAATACAAAGATACATGTAGAAGCAAATAACATAAGAAGGGGAGTTAAATTGTGTTTTTAGAAATTTTAAACTTTTTGTAAGACAAAAAACACGTTTATTGTGTAACAACTTCTTCTTCTGAAATATAGCTTTTAAATCATTTAAATAATAAAAATTTCAGAATACGCATCATTGAATTTAGTTTCTATTTCTAAGTTGATAAAATATCTCAATATTTTTTTATTTTGGGAAAAGAAGGAACACACACACACACACACACACACACACACACACACACACATATTGTGTTTGATTAAATCATGTACATATAATTAAAATGCTCATGAATAAAAGGGTATTGTCAAAAAGTGTTTTTTATTTAAAAACTATTTCGAAAGTTGTTGTCATTTTCTTCCACCTTTACACAATGCTATAATAAAGTATAATTTATAAAGAATTAATTTACACAAAATTAAAAGGTGATAAACTGAAAGGAATACATAATTATAAGTGGCCCTTAAAATTTAAACATAGATGTACCGAAGTCATTACAACTGTTAGCAAGAAAATAAAATATTCACCGTGAAAATACAATGAATATCTAATCAAACAAACCAAGAGGGGGGGTGAATTGGTTTTTACCTCCTTCTTAAAATTTTCTTGCAAAAACAATTGTAATTGCAGAAGAATTTTATTTGGATCATATCTTTAAACAAAAACCAAATCAGAAATCAATCTTCTCCAACAATCAATTAACTCTTGTGCAGTCCCAAAGTCTAAATGATAAGCAAATTTAATACAAAAAAGAATTCAATGAAACATAGACTGGAACTTTAGATGCACAAAAGATTTATACTGGTTCACCTCTCAACCCCGGAGGCTACATCCAGTTTTCTTCTAACCCAAACCAGGTCAGAGTTCCACTATAACAAATCTTTGTTCTTTACAAGCAATCAACAAGGTCTCTTTTACCTTCCCTAGGCAAAAATCAAAATCTACTCCCCAGATTTTTCAACAGACCAAGAACCAGAGATCCCCTCTCTGGTCTTCCCCTAGAAACACCTTTCTAGTACAGCTTTAAAGAACCCCAGATGTTATATGGAAAATCAACAACTTTTACACAACAAGTAACAACAAAACAAAAGCTTAAAGTTTAAGAAAGATATCACCTCATTTTCCTTTGCAGCTAAAATGATATGAACGAATTAATCAACCTGAGATGAAGTCTAAAATGCTTTCTTGAAACTTCTTTTGTCACTGACTTGCATGAATGTTCACTCACAAAGAGTATCTTGACAAAGCACTCATGTAGAATCTAACACAATTGAACAACTCTCTAATTTCTGACTTTTAGAACTCTTAGAACTCTTAGAGAATGTAAAACACAAAGTAGGTACGAGTGCTCTCTGTCTAATGTGTTATTTTTCAAAGACACAGCTTATCTATTTATAAAAAATAGATTTAACAGACTGTAATCGATTATTTCGCTATCGTAATCGATTATTTTAACTATGGTAATCGATTATCTCGACTATATAATCGATTAAATTGTTCATCACAAATCTGAAAATCTTGAACGAACACAATAATCGATTATATCACCATTTAATTGATTATGCCAGTACATGAACAAAACTTAACAAAACACATGTAATCGATTACAATCATCTGGTAATCGATTAAACCAGTTGATCATGCTGTGCAATATTATGCAGATGGCTTATGTAATTGATTAATTACTCAGATAATCGATTAAACCAGTGTGTTCCAAAAACCATGTTAAGCTTATTTAATCGATTACAAGAAAATGGTAATCGATTAAAATGTTCTTAAACCATTTTCCAAAAACTTCAAACAAGCTGGTAATCGATTATTTACTTAAGTAATCGATTAAAACAATGTAAAAACATTTTATTCTTGTTTAAATGTACTTATGTAATCCTATAACTTTGCACATACTAATATGATTAATACCTATTAATGAATTTATGAATGCATGAAGTTCTTAAGAGCTGTAGAGGATTATAAGGATTTAACTCATGAACCAAGCTTTAACCAAAATTACAAATGCCATCTTATTTGAGTGGGCATGTAAAATATCAAAACATATTAGCTTCTAGTATCCTTGATTCTTTAGCTTCAGCTCCTTGATTCTAACCATCTCTCCCTTTTTGATTTTGAGCATGCCAAATACTTCATTATTGAAACATACTCCTTTGACTTTCAATGAGGAAATGTAAGATCTGAAAAATAGTCAGCTTTTGCAAAGATCACGTGTCATTATATCTTTGTTCATGATAAATCAATCAAGCATTCATTCATATTAGTTTTAGACATATTTCACAAGCTCCCCCTGAATTGAATAATCACTTATTTCATACAATTCATCATCATTTCAACTATTTTGTTCAATTCATATGCTTGTCAAATATATTTCTGTTTTCAATTTATCTACTCCCCCTAACTTATTAATTTCCCTTATTTGAATATTACTTATTTCATTATATCTACTCCCCCTATTTGGTATATCAAATTCAAAAAATAGAAATTAACAACATCAAAATAGAAGGGAAAGAGAAATAGCTTCATTAATCAAATGATAGAAACAAGTACTTTTAATCAAAATACTGAAAATAAACCAAACATTGCAAATTTAAACAAGCTTAATCAACAAGAAATCAAAGCAAACCAAAGCACACAAACATAAGCAAATAAGAACAGATCTAAGAGACTAATCTATTCCCTAGATTCATCCCTAAACAATTTGTCTTCCATGTTCTTCACTCTAGTCTTAAGTTCTTCCAATGAAGAATTAACTTCATCTCTTTGCTCATGATGTAAGGAAAATAAAGCATCCATCTTTTGAATCATCAAGGACTCAAAGTGTGAATATTGAGGTTCAGATGGTGCAGGCTCTTCTTGAGCTTCCTCAGCTTCTCCTCCTCCTTCTCCTTCCTCATCTTCTTCTTCAGCTAAGGGCACAGGTTGGCCTGCCATTTGCCAGCCATATGGTGTCTTAACCATCCCTAGCTTAGTGAGGTGCTTCTCCTTTATTTGGCTATTGCTTGCATTTGTGTTATCCACCACTTCATTGGAAACATCTACTTGAAAGTAGTCAATAAAGCGTGAGACTAATACAGCATAAGGAAAAGGATAGTTTACCAATCTGTTGGATTTCTGCATAGTTTCTTGAATTATATAAATCCAATTAAGCTTGATTTCATTCTTCAGTGCATAGACAATCTGAAGATCATCATCAGTTGCTTGTGCATGGTTGGTTGATCTCGGAGTGAGAATATAGGTGATGATGTAGTGTAAGAGTCTATCCTCATGTGTCATTGGTCTTGTGCTCAGTCTAAGTCTAAGATTCATGTGAGGATCAATGAGCATACCTCTATAAGTCTCCATTTTATTGTAGCCATCAACTTCTTCATCAATTCTCCTTTCTCCATCAAAGGATATTCCAGCAACTTAATTCCATATTTCTGGTGTTATTTCCATAGCAACACCATTGACTTGAGTTAAGATGGTTCCATGCATGGTGATCTTAGAGCATGTGTAGAAAACCTTTACCAAATCTGGATAAAAGGTTCCTTTTATTTCAACAAACTTCTTCAACCCTTGTTGTTCAAGTAGTTGAGGAAATTGGAATCCCTCACTCATAAACCATCCAAGACTCAGAAATTTTGGAGGACATATAAGCTTTGTGGCATTGAACTGCATGTGGTTCATTCTATCTGCTTCATTTGTGAACCAGTGATCAAGTCTATTGGTTGCAGGGTTGGAAGATTGGCCTTGAGTTTGAGCTTTTCTTTTAGAGGTTTTGACTCTTTTGGAAGTTGACATATTTGGAGAGTGAGAGAGAAACGAATTTGGGAGATGAACTTAGTATAAGAATATAGAACAAAGGATGATTTCAGAGTTTAGTAGGGAAGAAGGCTTCAGAGCAAGAATGGTGATAGAGAATAGAAGATTGCAAGGTGTGATTTTTCTCAATTCACATAGATCTCTATTTATAGGCTAATTTTTTATGTAAAGGGCAGTTACAATTTCGAAAATATAGCTGTTATGCCTAATAACTACTCCATTATGGCTTTTCATTGCCTCAAATCGTGTTTGAATGCAGTTGGACAGTTTCAAAATTGTCAGATTTTTGCAGTAACCACCTAAATAATCGATTATTTCGTAGTGTAATCGATTATTTCATTCAAATTTTCAGTCTTAGGAAATGAAGTAATCGATTAAAATACAGAGTAATCGATTACAACAACACAGTTGATATGTAGAAGAAGAAGTGTAATCGATTATAATTGAAAATAATCGATTATGACAGTGTGAAGTAAAATTCTCAGGCTTTAATAACCCAAATTAGCGATTAATTCAACTAAGTAATCGATTATTCTAGTTTTGATCAGAAATTTAGAAACCATCAGAGATACATGTAATCGATTAATTTCTCGTTTTAATCGATTATTCCAGTGTGAACTTGTTTTGTCAAAGTCTCGAGTAGTGAATAATCAATTAAATTGATGGTTTAATCGTTTACAATAGTCATTATTCATTTTACAAAAGCATCAGATGAACATATAATCGATTAACTTTTAATGGTAATCGATTATTTCAGGCTTTTACCAATATTAACAACCAAATACAGCAGTGAACAACAAGCATTTAATTTCTAATACAATTGAGGTATATCAGGCAACATTTACACTACTTAATTACCAAGTAATCAACATAGGAATGTATCTCAACATACACTAGATTCATCCAAGATACCAAGCATATTTCTCAACGTAAAAAACCTATCTCTATCCAAAGGCTTTGTAAATATATCAGCTAGTTGTTTGTTAGTTTCAACAAATTCAATTTTGATATTACCTTCCTGAACATGATCTCTGATAAAGTGATGCCTTATCTCTATATGTTTAGTCCTGGAATGCATGATTGGATTCTTGGAAATATTTATGGCACTAGTAGTGTCACACATTAGAGGGATGTGTTGAAGCTTTACACCAAAGTCATGTAGCTGTTGCTTTAGCCATAAACTTTGAGCACAACAGCTCCTTGCTGATATGTACTCTACTTCAGCTGTTGACAATGCTACACATGATTGCTTTTTGCAATGCCAAGAAATTAATGAGCTTCCCAATAGATGACAAGTGTCACTTGTGCTTTTTCTATCCAACTTGCATCCTGCAAAATCAGAATCAGAGAATCCTATTAAGTTGATATTTGTACCTTTTGGATACCAAAGCCCCACTTTTGGTGTAGACTTTAGGTACTTGAAGATTCTTTTTACCGTTGTTAGGTGAGACTCCTTAGGATTAGCTTGATATCTAGCACACAAGCAAACATTTAGCATTATGTCTGGCCTGCTTGCTGTAAGATAAAGCAATGATCCTATCATTCCTCTATACTTGGATTCTTCAACCCTTTTTCCTGTTTCATCTGAGTCTAGATATGTAGAGGTTGCCATAGGTGTTGCTGCTGCTTTGCAATTTTCCAAGTCAAATTTGTTTATCATTTCAAAGCAATACTTTGATTGGCTAATGAAAATTCCATTCCTCATTTGCTTGACTTGCAGTCCTAGGAAGAAGGTGAGTTCTCCCATCATGGACATCTCAATCTCTTTCTGCATGCTAGCTGAAAATTCCTTACACAAAGAATGATTAGTGGAACCAAAAATGATATCATCAACATAAATTTGTACTAAGAGAATATCTTTGTCTTTTCTTTTGATGAACAATGTCTTATCTACTTCTCCTCTTGTGAATGATTGATCAAGCAAAAACTTACTCAACCTCTCATACCAAGATCTTGGAGCTTGTTTCAGTCCATATAAAGCTTTTCTCAATCTGTACACATGGTTAGGATATTGATGATCGATTATGTTGTCTAATGATAGATCTCTTGTGGTTCTCCAATCCTTGTGTTTAGGTGTGGCTGCTTCTTGATTAATCTCTAGATGTGCTTCATCTTCTTCTTGCTTGTTGTCTTCAATAGGCTGCTGCCTTTCTTCCTTAGTTTCTGCATCATTGTCACTTAAAGCTTCTTCTAAAGAAGGATTAGGTTCATCACATACAATATGCACAGATTCTTCAACACACAAGGTTCTCTTGTTAAAAACTCTATAAGCCTTACTTTGCAAGGAATATCCTAGAAAGATAGCTTCATCAGCTTTTGAGTCAAACTTGCCAAGATTATCTTTTCCATTGTTTAAAACAAAGCACTTACAGCAAAATGCTTTAAAGTGAGAGATGTTAGGCTTTCTTCCTTTATAGATTTCATAAGGAGTTTTCTTTAAAATAGGCCTTATGAGAATCCTATTCAAGGTGTAGCAAATAGTACTCACTGCATCGGCCCAAAAATGCTTAGGTAATTTTGTTTCATTTAGAAGAGTCCTAGCTCCTTCTTCAAGTGATCTGTTTTTCCTCTCCACAACATCATTTTGTTGAGGTGTTCTTGGAGCTGAAAAGTTGTGATTGATTCCAAGATCTTCACAGAATTTTTCAAAATGTTCATTTTGGAATTCACCACCATGGTCACTTCTAATAGAAACAATATTACAGCCCTTTTCATTTTGAATTTGCTTGGCTAGTTTCTTAAAAGCTGTGAATGCTTGGCTTTTAGACTTAATAAACAATGTCCAAGTGTATCTAGAATAGTTATCGACAATAACAAGACCATAATAATTTCCTCCTATGCTCATAGTTCTTGAAGGTCCAAATAGATCCATGTGAAGTAGTTCAAGAGGCCTTGAAGTAAAGATGATGTTCTTACTTTGAAAAGAGTTTTTGGTCTGTTTTCCTCTTTGACATGCTTCACAAATCTTATCTTTCTCAAACTTGAGCTTAGGCAAACCAATTACTAAATCTTTTCTTATTAGTTTGTTGAGATTATGCATGTTAATATGGGATGTTCTTCTATGCCACAACCATGTTTCATTTACCTTACTCATCAAGCAATTAGTTTTATGTAAGAATGCATGGTCAATAGATAGAACATAGATGTTACCCTTCTTTTTTCCAACATGTGCAACTTTTCCAGTTTTTCCTTCATGGATCAAGCAAGTTTCATTGTTGAAAGTTACTCTAAAGCGCTTGTCACATAATTGACTAATACTTAGAAGATTGTGCTTTAGCCCTTCAACATAGAGTACATCTTTGATTTTGGTGGTTAAGTTGTCTCCTATATTGCCTTGCCCAATGATTTTGCCTTTATTGTTGTCTCCATAAGTCACATATCCTCCTTCTTTGAGTGTTACATTTGTTAGCAAGGATATGTCCCCTGTCATGTGTCTAGAGCATCCGCTATCTAGGTACCAAACTGAAGATTTAGCTCTAAGACACATCTGCACAAGTCAAATTAAGAAGAGACAAGTGGTACCCAATTTAGGTTGGGTCCAAAGGGGTTAGTTGCTTTCTTTCTTTTCTCAATCCATATACAATCTCCATTTAGAACATAAAATTGTCTAGCAAAGCATTTGTGTGATGTATGACCTTTTAACATACAATAATTGCAAATAGGAGATTTTGATGATTTAGCGTGAGCAAATTCATGAAAAGCATTTGGTTGATAATGCTGCCTATGATATTTATGTCTTGGAGGTACAAATACAGTTCTATTTTTAATTTTTGAACACTTAGCAATTCATCTAAGTTACATTTTCCTTTATAGAACTTTCTTAACAAATCAACCAAATCACTAATTTCTGTTTGCAACATCATGTTTTCCTTTTCTTTGCTCAGCTTATACTCATCAAATTCCTTTTGTAATTCATTGTATTTGTCAACCTTAGAGATGGCTAAGGCACATGTACATCCATTTAATTTGTAACCTGAAAGAAGTTTATTATGTTCTTCATTCAGTTTACAATTAGCTTCTTGCAATTTTGCAAGCTTGGATATATGCCATCTTAAATCACCTTTAAGTTTGTTATTTGCTTTTGCTAGTTTTTGAGCTTCATTATGCATTTCATGAAAAGCATCAACTACATCTTCATAATCAAAAAATACCTCAGATTCTGTACTTGATGTTTCTTCTTCTTCTTCACAAATGGTAGAAGTAAGGCATATTTGAGATTCAATTTCTTTTTCTGAGGAGGATTCAGAACTTGTGGATTCATTATCCTCCCAAGCTATGTAGGCTTTTCTAGGCTTTCCTTCCCTTTTTGGTCTCTTTTCAGCTTGTGGTTTCTTTGCTAATGAAGGACATTCTGACTTTATGTGACCTTGCTTTCCACATTCAAAGCATATAATGGAGGAGGAGTTGGTATTTTTATTTGTGCTGTCATTTCTTTTCTTTTGAAAAGGCTGCCTTCTGCTCTTATTCTTCCTTAGAAATTTGGTAAATTTCCTTACTATGAGACTCATGTTCTCATCATCCTCATCATCAGTTGAATCATCTTCTTTATCAGTCTTTGAAGGTGCAGCTTTTAATGTTATACTTTTGTGCTTTGTATCTGCATCTTCACCATAAGTTAATTGAGATAATTCAAGCTCATATTCAAGAAGCTTACCAAACATAGCTGCCATTGACATTTTTGATAAGTCCTTTGATTCTTTAATTGCTGTGACTTTAGGTTGCCAATCTCTTGTTAGACATTTGAGAATTTTGATATTCAGTTCTTCCACATCAAAGGTTTTCCCTAGTCCAAGCAAGTGATTCACGATGTGGGTGAATCTAGTTTGAAGCTGTGAGACGTTCTCATCATCTCTCATTTTGAACATTTCATATTCATGAATGAGAGTGTGTTTCCTTGATCTTCTCACATCATCTGTTCCTTCATGTGTAACTTCAAGTAATTCCCACATTTCCTTGGCACTTTTACACCTAACAGTCCTGAAAAAATTCATCAGAAGATAATGCAGAAGTTATCATATTCTTTGCTTTGAAATCATATTGAGTTAATTTCTTTTCCATTTCAGACATTTCATCCCATTCTTTTGGTATTGAATTGCCATCAATAACTTTGGTGGGAATAACAGGTCCTTTCTCAATACAATTCCATGCACTCGGGTCATTTGATTTGATGAAGATTTGCATTCTGTTTTCCAAAAACTAAAGTGTTCTCCTTCAAATAAAGGTGGTCTATTCAATGAGGCACCCTCCTTGAATGTTATTTGATTAGAATTCATTTTCAAATATTTGAAAAAGATCTTGAGCAAATTACAAGAACCAGCTCTGATACCAATTGAAAATACAATGAATATCTAATCAAACAAACCAAGAGGGGGGTGAGTTGGTTTTTACCTCCTTAAACTTTTCTTGCAAAAACAATTGTAATAGCGGAAGAATTTTATTTGGATCGTATCTTTAAACAAAAACCAAATCAGAAATCAATCTTCTCCAACAATCAATTAACTCTTGTGCAGTCCCAAACTCTAAATGATAAGCAGATTGAATACAAAAAAGAATTCAATGAAACATAAACTGAAACTTTAGATGCACAAAAGATTTATACTGGTTCACCTCTCAACCCCGGAGGCTACATCCAGTTTTCTTCTAACCCAAACTAGGTCAGAGTTCCACTATAACAAATCTTTATTCTTTACAAGCAATCAACAAGGTCTCTTTTACCTTCCCTAGGCAAAAATCAAAATCTACTCCCTGGATTTTTCAACAGACCAAGAACCAGAGATCCCCTCTCTGTTCTTCCCCTAGAAACACCTTTCTAGTACAGCTTTAAAGAACCCCAGATGTTATATGGAAAATCAACAACTTTTACACAAGTAACAACAAAACAAAAGCTTAAAGTTCAAGAAAGATATCACCTCATTTTCCTTTGCAGCTAAAATGATATGAACGAATTAATTAACCTGAGATGAAGTCTAAAATGCTTTCTTGAAACTTCTTTTGTCACTGACTTGCATGAATGTTCACTCACAAAGAGTATCTTGACAAAGCACTCATGTAGAATCTAACACAATTGAACAACTCTCTAATTTCTGACTTTTAGAACTCTTAGAACTCTTAGAGAATGTAAAACACAAAGTAGGTACGAGTGCTCTCTGTCTAATGTGTTATTTTTCAAAGACACAGCTTATCTATTTATAAAAAAATAGATTTAACAGACTGTAATCGATTATTTCGCTATGATAATCGATTATTTTAACTCTGGTAATCGATTATCTCGACTATATAATCGATTAAATTGTTCATCACAAATTTGGAAATCTTGAAAGAACACAATAATCGATTATATCACCATTTAATCGATTATGCCAGTACATGAAAAAAACTTAACAAAACACATGTAATCGATTACAATCATCTGGTAATCGATTAAACCAGTTGATCATGCTGTGCAATATTATGCAGATGGCTTATGTAATCGATTAATTACTCAGATAATCGATTAAACCAGTGTGTTCCAAAAAACCATGTTAAGCTTATTTAATCGATTACAAGAAAATGGTAATCGATTAAAATGTTCTTAAACCATTTTCCAAAAACTTCAAACAAGCTGGTAATCGATTATTTACTTAAGTAATCGATTAAAACAATGTAAAAACATTTTATGCTTGTTTAAATGTACTTATGTAATCCTATAACTTTGCACATACTAATATGATTCATACCTATTAATGAATGTATGAATGCATGAAGTTCATAAGAGCTGCAGAGGATTATAAGGATTTAACTCATGAACCAAGCTTTAACCAAAATTACAAATGCCATCTTATTTGAGTGGGCATGTAAAATATCAAAACATATTAGCTTCCAATATCCTTGATTCTTTAGCTTCAGCTCCTTGATTCTAACACACCCCCCATCGAAATATTACACAGTATCACCAAAAGGATTAATACAACAAAATATCACGACACTCAGTATAGAAATCTTCCCACCCCACATACACATCAAAAAGGAAAACAATCCTACATTCAGAACAGTAAGTACCCAACACCCACAAGCTACCTAGGGCAAAGTCATATCCTTAGAATGGTAACTTTTGTCTCCCGGTAATCCCATTCCCCATCGAACGAAGCCACCTCTCGCACATCCTCGTAGACTTTGACAACTATATCCTGACATAAGGTAGATCTAGTGGCCCTCCCATTAGCATCATGCCTAAAGAAGTGTTGCCTGAACCATAGTGGGTTGCATTGGTTGCTTGAATCCCAAGTAGGTGTGGTAGGTGATAACATGGTTAATGTTGCACTAAGGAGTATGCTCAAAAGGAACATGATACGTAGTGTGTGCCACTATGGTGATCAATGGTATCTGGGGCTCATCTAACAACAAAAAGTGGTGCTAGATGTAACCAAAGTGTGCGTGTAGACGAGCCTCTTCCTCCATCGATAATTGTAGTAGTATCAACTTATATAATTAATATTTTACAGAGAATAAATTAAATCGCATAGGCATATAATTAAATTACACGTGCATAATTTTCGTTGTCTAGTCCTTAACAGTGCAATTTTACACATGTAGAGAATAAATTAAGAAGGACATTTCATGGTTTTACATATCGTCTGTTGCAAATTTAACTAAAAACAACTAAAGGAAGTTTACGAAAGACTTTATGAAACAATGAGAAAAATAGTTTCCTTGACAGATCAAAACAAAATGTTAGATCTAAAAACAAATTCGAACCTTTTGTCAATTAATACAAAGATAAGCAATAAAGGAAAGCACATAAGAATTTATACTGGTTTGTCTCTACCTCAAGACTACGTCCAATTCTTGGCAATCCACAAGTTTCCACTAACTTATCACAAAGTTACAAGTATTTTTCACTGTCACAAAGTTTCCATTTGTATTTATTTGCATCTAGTCAAAATAATTAGAATTCCTGATTCGTCTTTAAGATATAAATGTCTTTTGACTTAACAATAGGCTTAGGAATGCATGTGAGATCTGGTAGATAGCCACATTGTCGTGGTTGCTAGTCTTGTGTGTATGATTTGTTTTTAAGTCTTTCTGTGTTGGGTTGACAAAATAGGAAGACTCACCCCTAAACTAAAAGAAAAGAAATTAATTAAATTCTACTACTACTACTACACACACACACATACACATATACATATCGTATGTAAAGAAAAAAAGTGTACTTAAGAAAAGAGTAAATTACAAACCTCCTCTGAGATTTGATAAATCACATAGACCTCCCTTCCATTTTCAACGCCTACAAAAAAATCCAATTGTTCATTAACCATTACACTCATCTTCCTCACTCATAATAAAAACATTTGATTCTTTGACAGAAAAAAATCACATGCATAGCCTATGACTTTTAATAAAATTTGTTTCCAAGACTATCCTCACCTTCAACCTTAAAAAAACAAGAAAGGAAAAATGAGCATGCAAGGTCTAATGTGCTATGGGACTTAATGGAAAAGCAAAGACTAAAATAAATGCTTTGGCATGGGACAAAATGAATATGCTAAATGAAATTTGTGCTTTCTTTAATTATTTCAGATAATAATAATTGTGATGGACCAAGCTTTCTTATATCATTGATAGCTTAAAAATGAACAACATATTGGTAAGCCTATTTTTTTTAGAGAAAGTAAGAGTTAAAAAAATTGCTTTTTGATTAAGCTGAAGCTTTATTTTTCCTACGATAAATTATATAAAGAGCAAGACACAACTTGCACCTTACACTATACTCAATTATGTATACAAAATTATGAAGAAAGACAACCATTGTTACTTTCTGTTGAGCCAAAGCTTTGTTTTTTTTTTTTTGCAATAAATTTCCTATGGATGGAAGAATTCTCAACATTTAGTTGAAACAACAAGGATTTGAGTGAGTAATCATGTGTGGTTGTGCGATTGTCTCACCCACACCCGCTCCCTCCTTTGCCGCCACCACCATTTCCTCTTTCTACAACATCGTCACTTGTTCCTTATTATGCTTGGACGTCCTCATCCTCACTGCCTCAAAATTCTTTAGCCTTTTCTAGATTTTTTATGTGAAGTCCCACACCCTACTCCACTGCCTTCACTCCCATACCCACCTCATCTACTTTCGCCACGTCGATAAGCTTCACCTCATCTTTGCCTCAACATCTTTGTCAACCTCCAAACAACACTTGTTTCCTTTTTTTAGAACCCTAAACCTTTTTGGAAGATTCACCCTTATAGTTTCCTTCGAAGAACAGAGAAGATAGACGATGTTAAATGAAAGGGTATAAAAGGAATATCACAAATGTATAAATGATTTTTTAGTTTTATTAATTTTACTATAACGACATTTAACCTAGAGAGGTAGAAGTTATGTGTCAAAACAGAGGGAATGTTTGTTTAATTTCATCAAACCTTGGGGATATGCGTGAAATTTAGTCTTAAAAAGTACAAAAGATGGAATGAAAGCCACACATTTGTCCCATTATTATATTATAAAAAAGAAGTGGGGCAAAATCTTCCTTTGGAAGTGTAACATCCCAATTTTCCATGTGTGTGGTAGACAATGTTAATGCTTTGTCGTGCGATTGGGTATTGTTTTTAAACTATTGAAATGGTAAAAAAATGCGATGTTACCATAGGATACATATGCATGGTTAAACTCTTAAGTTTTAAAGTTAAAGTCTAGAAAGAATAAGATAATTTAGAAAAAAAAATATTTGGTCAAATAATGGTCAACTCATTAATGACCTAGATGCTAATAATTAGATTTTGGTCTAGAAATATAAATTAGAAACTTGAAATAAAATTAGTAATTAATGTAAGTTAAAAATTAAGTGGGGAAAATTAAGGTTGATTAATGGTGATCTAGATTCCATAGAATTAGAAAAGGGGTAATTAAATCATAAAAGTTTAAAGTGGAGGGCATTTTTGTAAATGACTATATAACTAGTTTAAAAATAGAATTTTAGTATAACTAATTGGTGACTAATTAAAGTGTCTAATTATATGGTGTAGAATAATTAAAATAAGTTAGAGTTGAAACACCTTGAAAAATTACAATTCAGATTGACATAGGAAATTTTGTGTTATGTCATCTGTGCAAGTATGAATTTAATTTTAGTAGTTATATGTTTTTAAATATAATTTCGTATTGTGTGTGTGTGTGTGTGTGTTTGATTGATTTAGTAAAGCTTGATAAAGAAACAGAAGCTATCTCAGCTAGATTTTCATTTGCACAAGAATTACACTATGCATTAAGTCGTAGTGTAATTTGTCTTTGTGTGAATGGACACTATGCAAGGTTCACTTTGAGTGCACATATGCTAAGGGATGTTAGCACACTAATCTAGAAGATCAGGATAAGATTTACCAGTTTTAACAAAAATAATTTTGATCATTTTGGTAAAACTCTACTTTACCCTTTTGTAGTTAATTTTGGAAAAGTGCAAGAAGCCATATAAGGCATGGCTGAGCTTATGAAGAGCACCTCAAGGGCTATCCAAGTTGCCAATTCATCATATTAATAGTCATTCAAAGTGTTACCAAGCCTTTTCAATGGAAGCCTACACCATATAGCTTATTGGCCTTTGTGAAGAAAAAATATTTTAAAGCCTTACCCCTTCATTTTGCACAAAATTAAACTTGAGGCAGGGGAGTTCAGTTGTGCTTCTTATTCTTCCTAGTTGGTTCTTTGTGTTCTTAAGCCCTTGAGTCACCAAGTTTAGGTAAATAAGCTCCATTCTTCATCCTAGACTTGATTCCTCTTTATTCTCTTGTTCTAGTTTCTCTAATAATTTGGAGATGTCATTTGGTTTTTCTCATGAAGGGAAAATTTGAAGAACCTAAACATTCTTCATTCTCCTACAAGATTTCGTGGGTTCTTTAAGAGGTAAGGGGGGTCTCTCCAACTCTTGAACCATATGCTTGTCGTTGAACTTCCTAAAACATGTTGCTTCGAAATTTTCGAGCTTGCTGTCATGTCCTGAATTTGTGTGCTGAGTTGTTTTCCTTGAGTTTTTATTCCAAAACTGAGTTCTTTGCATGTTAAAATATAGAGTTATCCTAAAATTTCACACAAATCAGAGTTTCCTAGCAAAAGTTACAAATAAAACAAGTTTAAATAAGATTTGCCAAAATCTGACTCCTAGAGCACCAAGAGCGCTAAAAATAAGTTACAGGCATAATTGTGAAAACCGAGTGACAATGATTTTAGACAGTAGATGACTTAACTTTAGAATTTGTTCCTCTGTATAAATCATTTTAGAATTATTTATATCCCGGAACTGATGATTTATTTACTCTATATTGTTGAGGTAAATGTGAGATCTGATGATTGATGTATGCTTTGAAAGTGTGATAATTCTTTATTTATAAAATTACTGAAATGTGTGCATGTATTTTATTATGATTATTGAATGGTAAGACCGACAAAGTTTGAACTCTGACAATTATATTTGTGACATGAGAATTTATTTTAATATATATATCTGTGTGTGTGTGTGTGTGTGTGTGTTTGTATGTTGTCATTTTTTTATCTATACGCGTTGTGATTTAGGTCTAGGGGTGTTCGACCCTAGATAAACTGTTTGTTATTTTTGTTTAGATAGCTATAATTACAGTCGTTATGTTGTTCCGATTATTTTGTGTGACAAGTGGTTTTACCGCTTAAGGGGCCACGACTGGTTCCCTGAGGGTAGTAAGTAGGCTTGAGACTCATCTCTCTTTCTTGTTTGTTTATACGCGTCCGTTGATGCACTTGGCACGAGGGCTACGCACGCGATGCAATGGCAATAGTCAAGAGGATTTGATAGATATTAAGGAACCATTGGTTTTATTTCCTTCTATGGAAGGTGAAGTTACGTTGAGGAAGTGCATGATGGACATAGATACGTAATTGAGTATTTTCTAACATTTGCATTTAATTTATTTTATTTATGTATGAAAACTGAATTACTCTACATTTGCACTTAATTTATTTCTATGCAACTATTTAGTATTTGCTAACTATCGTGTTTTGTTTTAAAAAAAAAAGTAGTATAGGAAGATATTTTTATTATTTATAAGAAATGGTAAAAAAAGAGTAATGCGTATTTTGAAAATAAATTAAATAAAGGTTTTTAAACAATATTTTTTAGTTTAAAATTTGAAGTGATACATGAAGTATTTGTGAAAAAGCTAATCCCTATTAGAAAAGAAAAAAGAGAGAAACAGTGCCTCTTTCTCATTGTAGTTCGTCTTCTTTGAGTTGTCTAGCATTGAGAAAAAAAATATACAAGGTAGAAATCACCACAAAAAAATGGAATTTCCAACGGAATTCCAACTGACAATAATCCATCGATAAAATGGTTGTAGAAATTTTAACTGATGGATTTTTTCGTCTGTCGGTGGAAATATCGTCGGTAATAACCAATGGGAAATTTCCAACGATTTTATTCGTTGAAAATATACGTGGGGGACATTAGCGACGAACATTTCCGTCGAAAATTTGCATGGGTAATTAATTTTCTTTGTTTTTAATTTTTTTAAGCACCGTTTGTTATTTATGAATATTTAATTCTAAATTATATTATTTAATGACAATATTGAAACATAATAACATACATGCAATTAATGAAATATTCAAATTCATTAATCCCAAAAAATTAACTAAAATTCAAAATAACGAAGTCATAAAATCATGTCTAATAAGTCAATACTAATCATAAAATGTTACATGCTAGTAATCAAAATAGTCATTATTGTAGTCCCTCTGCTGGTCATCTTGTTGTTGCTCCTATTGATGTGGTTGATCATTATGTTGTTGCTGCTGGTCATGTGACTAGTGATGTGCTTGGTCATGTTGTTGTTCTTCCGGTAGCTGTTTGTCAGGTTATTGTGTGTCGAGCAGTTGCTGGTGAGGTTGTTGATGCTGTTGAATAATGTTCCGCGCTTCAGGAGGTAGAAATTGAAATACAAATGACTGAAAGACATGCATCTCCACCTTCGATTGACACATCTTCTCCTTCGATTGACACATCTCCTCCTTTGATTGACGCATCTCCTCCTTTAGTCAAATAACTTCTGCTGAATCAATTGGTTGACTGGAAGATCCTTGCATATGTTGTAAGAACGTGTCATCTCCAGATTTATAACTATGTGCAAGATCTCCAGTACCATAAAGACGTCTCTTATGCTTTGGTCCCGCAGCAGCAACCCAACAGTGAATCCTAAATCTTTGTTCTTCAGCAGGGTCTAAAAGAGTCATTTCTGATTCACCAACACTTAAGGCCACATCGGACCTAGCTTGAGATAGTCTAGCCTCAAAGTTTCCTGTTATTGATAAACAATTATTATTAAGTAAATGTATTAAACATTGTGAAAAATAAGAGTGCATGGCAGATTATGGTCTCACATGTGTTTGCCTAGATCTATCATCAACAAATTCACCAGTATCCTTTCATAAATGAGTTTGCTGAAAAATTTCATCAACATAAGCAAATTGACCAAACTTCTCAGACTATTTTCTCAAAGTAAAAAATTAGGAATGTTTTTAACTTAATAATTATACAAGTACAAAAAAGTGGCATTACCAAACGAATGGCGTGATCCTGCAAGGAAATGGAACCACATGTGTACATACACCCACCCTTTTCAGATGCCCAATTTTTTTTGGCCTATTGACACCTGGAACGATACTCAGGTGCATTTCAATGTGATAACAAATCATTCCACACACGATTTCCAATCCAATATGGCCTTTATTTTCATTTCAAGAAGCTCAATAAAAGAAATTTCTCTTAAAATAAAGAACTTTTATAAAAAAAATTGAAATATATAAATTTATTTTAATTTATATGCTAAATCGTTTTGATTCTTAGAGTTTAAAATTTTTTTTATCATTTATCTCTCAAATTTAGTTCCATAATGTTCTTTCAAAATTGTGAATGTATTCTCCTTTAAGAAATGATTTTGAATCTTTCATGATTTATTCAAGACGTGAAACATATACCATTATATTTATCTACATGAAAAAAAATGAAACTCAACTAATGTTTTAATAAAAAAAAAGATCATAAACACAGAAAAAAATAATGTGAAAATCAAGTACCACAAGTAACTAGAAAGTTGAAAATTTTAATATCAAATCTTTTTTCAGTTGTTTGTAAGACTCACTTTTCACATAATTTTTTTTATCATCTTTATAATTCTTTTCGGTTCAAACATTAGATGAATTTCATAATTTTAATGTAGATAGATATAATATATAAGTTTTACATCTTAAATTAGTCCAAAAAGAGTATAAAATCGTGTTTCAAAATTGAAAATCATCACTATTTTAGATAAGGACAAACATTATATTTACCAAATTTAAGAGATATAAAATCAAAATATATCTCTTAAAAGATAAAAAAAATAGTAAAAATAAGGGATATATTTAAAATCAAAATTTATCTCTTATATAAGTTCTTCTGAATACATTTATCCCAATAAATCTTTTATTTATTAAGAAAAATAAGTAGGATGAATAATGTAGGTGTGTCTTGTGTTATGTACACTAAATGTAAACAGAAAAGATAAAGATTATCTTAATTTCTGGTGAAATTAAATGAGAAAAAAATATAAAAAAATATAAGCAAACAAACTTAAAAGAAATTCAATTCAAGTCCTCTAAATCTTATTTTTTTCCCCTTTAAAATTACTTATGAAGAATTTATTTAAACAAATGCTAGATAAGTTTGTCAATATTTTTCTTGCAGTATGGGAGTTTCCTACTAGTTGAAGGTTTACTTCTAGCTTTAATCTTTGGTTTGCTTCCTTTTATATTGACAATTTGGTTTATTGAAAGCCATTCACATAAATTAGTGGACAAAATAATTCCAAATCCTTTTTTTTTATATATTGAATGCTTCCCATGGTCCCAATACTTACAGATATTTAATTAGTAATTGCATTAAATAAAAGAGAATAGATGGATACAACATTATATGTGGTTTTATTATTACTCTTTCATCAAAATTAGAATTACAGTTCTATAAGTTAATGATGAAAATAAGGTTTTATATGACTAGTCTAAATCAGTACCTGATATACTAGAAACTGACTTCATCGCCTTCTGCTTTGCTTTGTCATCGTGCAAATCCAACTTCACCACCACTTTCTACAACAAAACAAAAGGACCACACTAAGAGAAACGATAGAAACAATCTGGAAATAAATAACAATCACCATAATTAACATTAAAACTTCTACTAAAACATGTTTTTCTTTTTTTTAAAAAGCTAGGAGAAGAAGAGATGCCAAATTATATTGTGACTGAGATATATACTATGCAATAATCTGCACCAACTATCATAGTTAAATTAAATAATATGTATGAAACAAATAAGAAAATGGGTATCATATAGTAATAAAACAGAGTAGGGTGGGGGATATAAATACCAAAATTTGCTTAAACAAAGGTAAAAGAGGGATTGAACTGGTCTTTCTTGTATAAATGAAGAATGAAAGAATAATGAGAAAGGGACACAAATTTATAACAATAGAGAGAAACAGAAGATCAAGTAAGTGGTGTGGTCTTGCATATATAAGAAACTAAAGTGTCATTAAGATGAGGATATCTCACCTTCATTTACACTTGTTGGGTCTAAGTGTTGACGATCACTGATCTATCATCGGAAATTTCACCTATTTATTAATGAAGACTCTACCAAACTAAATACTAACTATTAACAGACAGAAAATCAAATTTCCATAATATAGTGAGAAGAACCGATGAAAAATCCAAAAAATATTCCTAGCATAAAGGTCCAATGATTACATCATATTAATAAATGAAAATTATAATAGTTTCCAATTGAGACCACTACTATTGCAACAGAGAAACAATTGAACAAGAGGGCACAGGCATCTCTTATGCACCAACTCCTTTCAAGTTGCAATCACATTATTTTCACTGCCTTATCTATTAAAAATAAAACTGATTTACGCAAACGTAGGTACCAGTCTTGCCTTATTAAATTCAAGTTGATTGATAAATCGAGATCTCCATCATGTATTGTGTGTAATGTAGAGTGTTGTTTCATCCTGTTCAACATGAACACAGCAACAATGAACTACTCTTAATAAATTTTCTTCCATTGGGAACATAGCCTGATTCCCACAGCACTTCTTTCAATCCCAACACCATAAGTCATATAATGACTATCCCATATTTACATAATCAAATTTTACTTGCAGTATCTATAATCACTTGAAGTCATGGAAGTACTAGTTCTATTCTTAAATGTTACAGTATGCCTTTCTTTATGATTTTGCTTCCTCGTTTCCTATCTTAAATGTTACAGCATGCTTTTCTATAAGATTCTTGTTTTCATCACTTCTTAAATCCATATATGATACTGCAAAGAGAGTGCCAGCAAGTGTTTCCTTCATCATATAATACAGTCACTCTATACAGTTTGAGAGATGTCCAAGATTTGTTCCCTCAATTGAAAAGGCTTGAAAAACTATTTCTAACTCCATCATCGTTATTTAATCACAAGATTAAAAGATATATAAAACTATGCTTAAAAAACTAGATAACATTAGAAGCAACAAAGTGGATGAATATTAATCATGTGGAATGTATCTTGTTATCATAAATCACCAAGGCACAAAAGGCACAACTTTGTTCCTTATTAGACAGAGATAGCTATATACCATAATTCATACATACAACATCTCTGCTATAAGGTATTCCACATCTCAGCTCAATCCAGTGCACAAGAAGAATTCAGTTCAGTAATCCAAAATATATGACATGAGTACTTCTACAAACTATAGAAGCAGATTGACAGGAAAAAATTCCTAACCTAAGCTAATTAAATTACAGAATCACACCAAAAAACACCACCAAGCTAACACAATTTCTTTTGTGATCCACAAACAAGGAAACCCACGACAGCTTGACTTAGCTCCACTCCAGATTATCAGAAAAGACAAACCCAGAAATCTGACCTGAAAAAGTGTCAAAGTAATTTTTCCTTAAAAAAAGGAAAGTTAATTATCACAATTTAGATTATTCTCCCAAAAATCCTAAATCTAATCTTAAGCACAGAATCCATCACTCGACTTTCATACCATTAACTTAAATGAGCTTTTGCAGCTAACTACACAGTAAAGTTCCAAACATTGCATCAAAACTTAACCCCCCACCAAACCAACAAATCAATTCCAAAAAGAAAATCCTGGCTACCAGTAAAGCAAAACCCGGCATATGTATATATATTCTTAATTTTTGTAAAAAGAAGCATATTTTAAGATATAGATCTTAAAACTAGAACCTCATAAGCACAAAAAACAACCTGATTTTGCAAATTGAAAACAACGCTAAATGGAACAAATTGGGGAAAAAGATCACAGTGAGTGATAGAGCAAGACAGGGTTTTGGAAACAAAAATTGAAGACGAATCAGATAAGGGTTGTTGTGACGAAGAAAAAACAGAGAATTTTAGCCAGAATGCGTTTAGTTTTGGGAACAATTTTAGCTAGATTGTGTTTACCCTCAAAATTTCAAACAATGGAAGCCAGGTTCCTGGGGCATAACTCAATAAGGACGAGGACGAGTTCGAGTGAAAAAGGGTAACATATGCTTGTGACGGAGGAAGTCGTTCCCGTGACAGAGGCTATGCTGCGACACGCCGGAGTCGCACAGTTCGTTAGTGAGCACAATGGGAGAACGCGCGTATGATTATTTGATGTGAACCAACAAAATCTCACACCACGACTAGGGTTCACCTCGTGTCTATTTGGGATAAATGAAAATTTCTGAAGGATTCAAAATCCATGGGAAATGGCGGTGGGAAAAACCAAAATTTCCGACGAAAGCTCGTCGATGGGAAACTGGCCGTCAGAAATGGCTTTTTTTTGTAGTGAATGTTAGACACTTCCTATCAAGGAGGAGAAGGAAAGAAAGAGTGTAAAAAAACGTAGAAGGAATATA
>CM023950.1:16680615-16691509 GCA_013407115.1 Glycine latifolia
ATATATATATATATATATATATATATATATATATATATAAGTACCAAAAAAATATAGTGTACCGAAATAAAGAATTTAAAAATTTAACTATAAGTCATGTGTTTTGTAATTCCTATGATTTCCTAAAATAAATAACATATTAGTGTACCAAAAAAACAGAAAAATGTACCAAAAAGGATAAGTAACATATTAGTACTAATTAATAATAAAATATTTTATACTTGAAATTACATAAATATTAAATTTTATCTCATACTTATAGCAAACATGTGTTGGATAATGATAGAGCTTTTCTAGCTTAGATGAACAATTTCTTGTTAAAAATTTAGGTAAATCCACTGTAAAGACAACTTTTTTAGCTTTTATGAACAATTTCTTAAGAAAAAATCGGATAAAAGCTTTGTCAGCAACATTGATATGATTGATGAATAACTAACGGGTAAGAATAATATTACGGAAAATATTAAATTCTTCAACTCATGAATATTTATTTAAAAAAAATTCATGAATATATGTATAAAATTATTTTTATTCTTGTTATAAATTTAAAATATTAATGTTTGGATTTCAACAACCTTTATATGACAGCTTCAAGATCACCTACCACAGGATCATTTAAAAGTGTATTATACTATTGCCCTAGGATTTTGAATGGAGTATTAATATTCAACTGATGCTGAAGAGGCGATTCGTACTATCATATTGTTTTTTTTCCTCATATATCACGGGAAGAGTGATATTTCGTGATATCATTGGAGAGCAAACATCATTTGTTGGAGTATTGGTCCTAGATTAAGCTAAACAACTTAACACAAGAAGCAACTTTTAGTCGAAGACGGCAAAGAAGACCAATTATAAGATGTCAGACTCGGGTAGAAAACTTTGATCCAAATCCAAGAAGGTACAATTAAATTATACATGTGACTATGATGGTTTGAATATCCTCAAACTTGTATCACAATATGTATAGAAATCAATTTTATTTTTTTCATCTAAAGATAATAAAAAATTAACATCATGCATAGGGTTAGAACCTTTAATAAAGCTTATTATTTTCAAAAGTAGACAATAATATGTTTGTTTTGATGAAATTTAACAATTTAAAATACATATGTGGGTATAAGATAAGTTGGATAGTAAGCTAAGGTGGTGCTGGGTTTGAGAGATTATTTTCTTTTTATTTTTTAAAAAATAATTTTCATTTTTAATTTTTCAACTATTAGAAATTTTGTTTGTTTTAACTTTTGTATTCTTTTTCTAAAAAAAATACTTTGACTTTATAAGTTCCACAAAATTCTAATAGGTTCAGTCTAACTTTCTCTTTCACAAGTGCTTGATCAATTTGGATTCCTTGCCTTTTGTTGCGAACTCGGCAAGTACACCGATCGTTCCAAGTAATAAAGTGATAAATAGAGTATCATCTCCACAAGGATTGAAACACTAATATTATTATAACTTAATATCTTTGAATTGGATTAATAAATGTTTATAATTTGACTTTGTATTGTGAATTAAGACAATTAAAATTAAAATCTAAGATTAAAGAATGCTGTAAACACAAGATGTGGTTTGGATTAAAAGAATTTATAAGGAAAACTTGTAGTTAAAGCACAATCACCTTTGAATTTCAACCTTCTTTACTTGAATTGATTTCTAAGTTCTTCTAACTTAATTATTCAAATAATATATTTTCTTTACATAGTTAAACCCTAATTCTTTAGTATAATAAACCCTTTAACCCTAGTAAATATCCTAATCCCTTAGTAATCTTTCTTAGATTAAGCATTACGATGATATATGGAATTATCTGCAATCATACATCCCTATCCCTAGGTAATGTACCAATTGTTATTTTATCTTAGTCAGAAATCAAAGTCTCAATATTCCTATTGTGAACCCTAATTCTCAGTTCTTTCCTAGAGTGATCAAGTCTAACAAAAATGTATCCTTTCAATACAAGATAAAATAAAATAACTATCGCATAGAAGAATCATAGAATCAATCAATTACAAATGAATTTATCCAAGGTTCATGGCCCTAACCACAATAATGGAATTAGCCAAGTATAATCATGCTTGACTTCAATAGCAGTAAGCAACAATGGACTAAACTCAGAAAGGAAAAGAAAAAGAAGAAGAAGAACCTAAATCCCTCAATCTTGTTTTTCTTGACCTAGATTTCTTGAACCTCCTTCAATGCAACTAGCTTCTAACTCTGTTGTGGAACCCTCTTTCAGTCTTCTAAGCTTCTATTTATAGCTAGGTCATAAAATCTACCCAAAATTCCTTAAACTCATGCATTAAAAAGCTGAAAACTGAAGCCATGTGTCGCTCACGCTATTGGCGTGGAACTGGCACTACTGGCGTGGGCTGCAATGAGTTGTGGCGCGGATGGCGCGAATCCCACGCTGATCGCATGAGATGATAGTGAATTTTTCTCTTCTTCTGATTCTCTGGCACGAATGGTGCGGATCTCATGCTGATCGTGTGAGATGACAGTGGATTTTGCCCTATTTTTCAATTTGTGGCGCGACTAGCGCGGATCTCATGCGGATCGCGTAAGATGTCAGTAAGAATTGTCCTGTTTAATACCTTTGGCACGGGTGGCGCCAACTTGGAGCGGATAGCACCAGATTCCAGAAAACTCTTGCTTCTTTCTTTTGCTTTCTTTTCTTCTCTCTTTGGTTCCTAATATCAAAAATACACAAAATAAGTAATATAAATAAAAATAATGAATTTTCACCTATTCTAGCATTTATTGATATTTTATGATTGATTTATTGATTCTTTTAGCTTAAAAACTACTATATGCTAGCAGCATATCACCTTCCCTCTCAACGATTCCTGATTGCTTCTTCCCTTTGGCTTACAATACAAATTATACTATTCCTAAATGATAATTTTAAGGCTTAATTATATAATTGGTTCTTTAATTATATTTTAAGGATCAATTTGTTTATTTGATTATTAAAATATTCAATTTGATCTCTCAGCTATATAAAATGAAACAATTATATCATTTTTGTCATATCTAATTTTTTTTGACGAAAATCGATATCTTTTTGCATCAATTATCAATACATTTAATGTTAAACGTTAATATTTTTTAAATCGATTACTTGATAACCGATGTAAAAGGATGTCCTTAAGCTTTACCCCCAACTTGAGTCTTTTACATCTGTTATCAAGCATTTGATTTAAAAAAAATATAACATTTTACATCATTAGCAATTGATGAAAATGTATTGATTTTTGTCAAATAATTAATAGATCTAATGAAAATGGTATAATTGTTCCATTTTAAACAATTGAATGACTAAATTGAACTTTTTAATAATTAGGGATCAAATTAAACCTTAAAATATTATTAACGAATTAATTGTATAATTAAACTTAATTTTACACATGAATATTTGCTTGACGGAATTAAATCACAAAACAAAAGGGTATTGGGAACAAGCAAATATCATCATGCATTTGTTGGCCGCAAATATTAGATATGCAACAATGAGGATAAGCACCCAAAATGAAAATTGAATATTTGGCTCTTTTGGATAAGCAACAGACACTACTACACAAATGGCCTTTAATGACACGCGTTCCATGATAACCAATGTCGTATCACTTCAAAACAATTAAACTATGCTAATTCTGTAGCACAGGATTAACCTAGGTCGACTCAAAGACATAATCAATATGGTTCCAACTTCAATTCACTAGTAAATAATAGGGAGATTTTTATCGAACAGTTTGCATGCGTGAATAAAAATTGCAGAAAAATGTAGCAAAATAGAAACTAACAGAATTAATAAAAGGTATTCTAAAACAGATTAAAAACATCAATCAAATTCACCAAACCAAGTAATATGAATTATCATAGTTCTCAGATAATGATTTTGTTGTGAAAGTTCATTCAATTTCATTAGAAGCAGTTTAATCAAATTAAACCCTAAATTAATTGAAACCACAAATCAAATTGAAATATCATCCAAATAATCTGTGATTAAAACTTGAAATTAGGAAATGAATCCATAACCTAATCCGTTTTCAATCCTAAACACACTCATAATCATGAAAATTGAATAGAGGATTGAAGAAGAAAGTGAACATTCACACATAATTTGAAATACTAAACCAGAACTCAAATTCTCCTTTCTTGGGCTTAGATCCTTGGATTGATTGATTGTTTAGTCTTCCATGATCATCATCAATGAAAGCCCCATGAAATTAGTGCAAGAAAATGGAAGAACAGAAATGAAAATGAAGAATAGTGAAGAACAATGAAGAACAGTTGAGAAAAAATAAGAGAAAGGGTTTTAATTCTAAAATCTTCTAAAAGTCACTACAAAATGTGTTTGTACTAAAATGAAGTGTGTCCATCCAAATAACTAAAATCACTAAAATATAGTGACCGAGTCAGTAGGAAAGGATGGACCATAATTGAGCCCAACTAATCTAACTAATTACTAATTACACCAATTTCGCAGCCCAAAATTCAAGTGCAGTGACTCTGACCTCCAAGCCTAAAATGACCCTCAAAATGACAGAATTGGCCTCGACTTATCTCTGAAAAACTTGTAGATATTTTCCTTATCTTTCCATGGACTACTCATATGCACCATTTGGAGTTCTGTAGAGCTCTCTAGGTGCTGCACAAGGAAGATAGGTCAAGTAAGCAAAAACTCCGAAAATAAGCAACAATTAACAATTAAGTCCACTTGTTTGCCTAAGGCAAAAACTAAATTAGAATGGGAAAATAAAAGTCCAAGAGAAGTCAAATAAACTATGAAGAATAGAAAAATATTAAATTAAAATTACTCAATCATTCCACGTCGGTCATTAGATAACTGTCGTTGTTGAGTAGGTGGTGGCATTTTTGTAATAATGTGCACTTGCCAACAATGGTTATTGGCTAACCCGTATGTATTGTTTGATAATGATGATGGTTATAAGACAACCGTCTGAGTATCTACTGATTCTAATATGGTTTTTTTACGAAACCGCCGTTGTCTTAAAAAATTCAAATACGATTTTCATTTCAACCGTATTTGAATGTCCCCAATTTAACCCTAAATTACTTTTCTCTTTGGAACATAAAGTCACCCTCAAACATTCTGCACCGATCTGCTTGTAAAACCATATCTTCCGCTGTTGACTTCACACTCGCGCTGACATTTCCTTCGATAGCCTCTTAGGTAACCATTTACCATCTCATCATCACATTCATTCCCCATTTCTTCAAGGCTATAAAATAATGTGTTCATTGGGCTCACTTTGTTATTTCTAGTTGTTCTTATTCTCCATATTAGATTATCTCAGAGCATTTGGAATTTGAAAGTTCTTGATGTGACGATTGGGAGTTAACATGTGGTTTCTACTTTGGTTGTAGGTACCTTAAGCACTTGGGCTATGATATTACATATGTGCGGAATTTCACTGATGTTGGTGGCAAGGTAATTAATTTCTAACTTGCTGGTGTCGTTGCTACCATAACATTGCATCTTTATCATAACATTGCATCTTTATCCCTTTTTTATTTTTAAAATAATTTGCTTCATTCTTTGTTGACATGATTTTAGTTGCATCTGTTTAATCCTTTCAATATCATGTCCATATTTGGACCTGTGAATGATATAAGATTAGAATATGAAATTGTAAGGATATACACTATCATAACTATTGAAATGAGGTTTGTGTTAATCAAAGCATCTTAATTTAATAGACCCATATGTACTAATGTAGTAGCAGTAGCTTCTCCTAGTTAATTAAAATGTATTTTGGAGATGGCCACCTGGGTTGAATGCTCCTAGTGTAACACCCTGAAAAATTTACAAGTAATAGATATTTTGTGTTACTTAATTGTTTAATATAATTCTTGCATATTGTTGTAAATTGTGTGCATTGGTGATTGTGCTTGAACGTAAGTCAAAATTAGTGGCTGATATAAGTTGTCCGTACACGCAAAGTAAAAACGGTGGTGGCTCTAGGTAGCTGTCCAGTCATGCAAGTTGGCAACTATGGTAGCTGTGATAGCTGACTTATTCTAGTTGTTGGCAACTTGCCTCAGTGCTTCGTTTATATATAGCAGTGCAAGAAGCAGAAGCATGATTCACTCTCACTTCTATGCGTGTTTCTCTTCTTTTCTCTCTCTAAAACTCTTTGCACCCAGATATCTCTTTTCTTCCACCTTCTGTACCACTTTAACTCTCGAGAACCACCGTAGCTGCGGCGGAAAAACCTCTACGTTAAGAGGAAATTGTCAACGAAGCTCAACTATTTCCTTCCTAGTTGCTGTAAGAACTCACGTTCGAACAAAATTTACGTTAGTTTAAAAAAAAAGAATCCTTGTTGAGGTAAGGGGAGTTTATTGTGTTAATAATGATTTTAGATATCATGGTTGAGATGAGATATGTATAATTGTTTTGATGTTATGCGTGAAATAACTTGATGATGTTTTTATGTGATGTGTTTGTGAAGAAGACGACTACCAGGTTGGATAAGTTGGACTGAGCATGTCGTATATATGTATCAAACTATTGTTTGTGAGGTCGGCTACCAAGAAGGGTTGGTCGAGTTATATATATGTGTATCACACCTTTGTCTGTGAAGTTGGCTCTCGAGATTAGTTAGCCAAGTTGGGTGGTTTATGTAGCATGCATGTGTGCATGCAGAACGTAACTTAGTCCTTGTTAGCGGACGTCTGTATACTGGGTTCCTTACCCGGAGTTGTTTCCTTAGAGTTGTTAGTGCTTATTTCCCTTTCTTTAGATGTGCCAGGATTCCTTACCCGGGGTGGTATGTTAGAGCTGTTAAGCTCAAGTTACTTCACAAAAGAAAGAGAGAGCTACTGGGTTGCTAACTCGAACGAGCTCGGGTGTTCTTGGGAAAAGAGTCATCGGGGGGTGAGCTCGGGAAAAGAGCCACTGGGTCATCTACTCGGTTGCGTTTGTGTTCTTTCTTCTAGAACGAACGGGTTCCATACATGTGTCATCTTTCTAGAAGCTCATCATTTCCTTTTTAGAGAGACCGGGTTCCTTACCCGGGGTGAGCTGTTCTCTTTAGAATGGCTAAGTCCAAGCCTTTTGTAGAAGAGCTATCGGGTTCCTCACTCGGCAGAGTTTGTACCTCTTCTTTGTGAAATATTGGGTTCCCTTACTCGGACAACCTTGAATCTTACAAAGCGCTATCTGTTATAATCAATTACAGCGCTTATGTAATCGATTACATAGTGCTGAACCCGTCCTTGGTATTTAATAGAAACCAAAGGATTCCTTTGACCGCCCTTGTCCGACCTCTACCAATCTCTTCCGACCTCGACTGCTCTTATCCGCCTTTGTTCACCCTTGTCTAAATCTTGACCGATCTTTACCGACCTAGACCGACCTTTTCCGTCCTCATCCGACCTTGTTCGGATTCTTATCTTAGTTGTTATAGCTGAATACCAACTCAAACACCTAACACTTCACACCCTTTCACTTGTGTGTATGTTTGTAAGTAACATAAGTGATTATGTTGAGATCGGCCATTGCAATGGCTTGGGTTATTAAAATGCTAAATGTGTATGTACATGGGAGGTGTGTGGTGACACCAGCCAGGACAGGTTGTTCCTGCTCCGGTCCATACAATGGTACCTATGAGAGCGGCCCTTGTCTGGGGCAATGTGTATGCACATGGGAGGTGTGTGGTGACACCAGCTAGGACGTGTTGTTCTTATGCTGGTCCATACAATGGTGCCCATGAGAGACATACTTCATGCATGACGGAAATATGATGATTGACTGTAATAGTACGAGTAGTACTGGGGGGCCACGTTTGTAGGGAGATCCTTATGACACTCATTTTGGCTGATCACCATGAGGGGTGAGTCCTGTGCACAACAGAGTGACCCCGACGTCAACTACAGCTATCATTTGTACCATGGATTTGGCCTATTTCTGGAGAGATGGTACCACATTACATTAACTGAGAGATAAGTCAGGAACATGCATCATGACTAGCTATTGTAAGATGAATTGTGAAATGTTTTTGGACGGGTTGTCCATGATTAATTGTGTGATGATATGTTTGAATATTGTTGTATCACGATGACTGAGTTGTCTTGTTATTATAATTGATGATATTTATTAATTATTATTTTACATGATGGACTCACCTTTGCTTTGTTGTACCTTGTGGTTCGGTACCTGTGATGATCACGAACCGAGTTCGTGTGAGCAAATGAACAGCAGTAGGTGACCGGGAAGATGACCCATGTTGGTTGGAGCCGCCAAGTAGCCGGGATGTAGATGGACTGGATCCTGGGCAAGGGTTGTATTTTTGCTAGTTACACCCCTTGTTCTAATGGCTACACCCTATTGTTTTGCTAGTTACACCCATCATTTAAATCCTTGTTTCTTTTGAGAATTTTGTACAATTCAGACTTGGTTATGTATAATCACTACCAACTTATGATTATTAATATACAAGTATTATGATGTATTGCATCTTTGTATATTCGAGTTTTGATTTGTGATATTGATTATACTTATGTGAAAAATTTACTACTATTTTTATAATCAACTTAAAGAGATTTTCAATTACAAAATCGGGAATAAAAGCATGATTAAGAGTATGATACAGTAGCGACGAGGCGGGTCGTTACACCCAATATCTAGCAGATCATGTGAAGGTAGTTCTTATTATAATAAATAGAGTATTGCCCATGTTTATGAATATATTGCTAATGTCTGGGTCAATATACGACAGCTCCCTCTCTAGTAAATGTTGTGAATTTTTATAATGATCTTTCCCTTTTTTGGTCAGTTTGCTATGGAGGTAAATATGGGGTTGATAAAAATTCATTCATTGATTTTATTTATAAAATTGTATTCAAAACTGGTCTATGAATTGATCCCTATGTTTTTGGTAAATATCAATATATTGAGAGTAATACTCTCAATGACTGAGAGTGGTTTGCTATGCCATTGATTATAATAGGGATTCTAGTACTCACCCATTGTCTAAAAAATATATGGCTTTTGTTTATTTTCAAATTGTTGTGGTGTTCGTTTTGTTTGCTTCTGAAATTGTGGGAATGAGAAGCAATATTGTACTTAGGTAAGAACATATGACACAAGAGGAGGAGTTGTTGGGGTTGTTTGAAGTTATAAAGGCTGTTGTGGATGACCGCACCCAAGCATAGTCTCAACCATGTAAAGACACTCCATAGCCAGGAATTGAGTGTGAAGTTAGCAATGACCCACCAATTTTTCATGTCACAAAGATCCACATTGGTCCTGAGATAGTCTCCCCACCTTCCAAGTCTTCTGCTTACCTATCTCAATCCTTGCTCAAACACACTTAGTTGAAAACACTTTCAATTTGAACTGTTTTGTTTCTTTTGAATTAAACTTGCCCTCAACTCTCTTTGGTCCTTTCAATAAGAGTTTTGAAATATGATACATTCTTTAATTATACATTAGTATTAATCAATTATTTGAAATAACATTTAAAATATTTTCTCTTGAGCTTCATTGGATTTTCTCATACTTGTTCATCTTAATTTCCATATTATAGCATTTTTCTTCGTTCTTTTTAAGTTACACTCACTTTTATTTTTTCAAAATTTTGCATTTTTTTAGTTTTATCTAATAATGGGTACAAGAGTAAGTGTTAATGTATACATTTCTTATATTGTATTATAGCTGTGAAATAATCATACATTATTAATGATAAATATCTATTAGAAAATTTGATTGCTCAATTTTATTAGGTTTTTCCTATCAATTATATATGTTTTCTTTTGCAAATGTTAACCAATGTCTTCTGTCGTCAACTCCGTCCATAAGTGAGTTGCTGTCGACCTTGGAGAAAGTGGTCGTCAACTCTGTCCATAAGGAAGTAGTGTTGTGTCGTGAAGGTCCTACAGGTAATGCCGTGTGCCTCAACTCTTTGCTTGTTTTTCCATGGTTGGAGGAGATTCAATAAAATCAGTCAATAAAAAAAACATATATTCAACATACAAGTTGTATGAAGTTACAACAAGCTTAGTTGGGCGTCAGTAATAATATTTGATGCGTGCCTCTTTTGAAGTAACTTTGAGCATCTTCAATGTAAGGATTCAATTTAGATTTCTAAGTCTCTTTTAATAGATTCCTTATTGCTGATTTAAGAATTCACTAATACTTGAGAGAACAATTCAATTTTATTTTGTAAGTGCACATACAAATAAGAATCACCTTAATTATATGTTTGGTTTCTGTTGGTTTTAATTGACGCATCTTGTGCATCATTTTTGAAGTATTCAATACTTGCTCGGTTGCTCCTGCATCATTTTATACTTTTTTATGTGAATTTGCTTGTAGACATGGATCTGAATGTTAAACCAGACACACAGGTAGTTAATATTTAAACCCGTACTTTGAATGTTCCAACTTATTCAACTTATTTTCTAAATAACAAAGAACTTATTCAATTTTGGTTCTAAAATTACTGAATTAGGCTTTCATTCCAAAAGATCAATCTAGCTCAAAATGGAATTGGATGAGTTTGGCTTGTCGTATATGCACGACTTAGCTCCTTCCCCTCTCCACTCTTATTCAAAATTTAAGAGACTAAAGTTATAGAGCCAATTCAAGAACCAAATCAATATAAATATAGCATTTGTACACTTTCAACTTTTTAACTTCCGGAAAAGCTTCTTTCTGCTCAAAAAGTAGAAAACAATGTAATATAAGTTCATTGTTGTAACTTATGAACTTCGTGGAGAAAGAAAGTACAATTTCCTTCTTTTTTTTCACTCACTTAAAAGTTGATGTGAGTTAGATTTTCGGAGTTCATTAAAGTTAACATACATATATTTCAAGGTTCAATGAACACCATAGTATAGAAGAAGGATTATGTGATTGGAATCGATT
>CM023950.1:16711509-16761042 GCA_013407115.1 Glycine latifolia
TAATAGGAAGAAAAAGTTTGGTAAACCAAAGTCAATGGTAAGTCAATGAAGATAAGCTTTTTGAACCAACCTTTCTAGGTGGCCTTCAAGGTGGAAAGCAAGCATTAAATGAGGGAATCTTGCAAATAAAAATCTAGTTTCAGCCAAATATTTTAGAACCAATCACAATTAGTCATTTGTACAAAGCTTTCCACATAACCACATGGTCATTAATGAAGGGAATCTTTCCTTAAACATTAAAATATTGGTGTAACCATGATATTTGTATGATGTTGTGTATTTGGTCGTGTGATTAGCTGGAAAAAAGTGGGCAAGAGATAACAAGATCTTCAGCCATTCTCCATGTAACGACCCGCCACGTCGCTACTGTATTACTAACTCATAACCATGATAAATTCATTTTAATAAAAAGAACACCCCTTTGTTTGGTTACTTGTGAAAATGGTGATAAATTTTTCGCGAGCATATTGATTGAGTATTTTTAGTTTAATATTTTTCTATTCTTCTTAGCTTATTTGACTTCTCTTGGAATTTTACTATCCCATTCTAATTCAGTTTTTGCCTTAGGCAAACAAGTGGGCTTAATTGATAATTGTTGCTTATTTTTGGAGTTTTTGCTTACTTGACCTATCTTCCTTGTGCAGGCCCTAGAGAGTTCTACGGAACTCCAAATGGTTCATATGAGTAGTCTTTGGAAAGATAAGGAAAAGATCTACAAGTTTTTTAGAGATAAGCCAAGGCCAATTCTGTCATTTTGAGGGTCATTTTAGGCTTGGAATCCAGAATAACTGCACTTGAATTTTAGGCTGCAAAATTGGTGTAATTAGTAATTAGTTAGATTACTTGGGCTTCATTGTGGCCCATCCTTTTCTACTGAATCAGTCACTATATTTAAGTGATTTTAGTTATTTGGATGGACACACTTCATTTTAGCACAAACACATTTTGTAGTGACTTTTAGAAGTTTTTAGAATTACAACTCTTTCTCTTATTTTCTCTCAATTGTTCTTCATTGTTCTTCACTGTTCTTCATTTTCATTCCTGTTCTTCCATTTTCTTGCACTAATTTTGTGGGGCTTTCATTGATGATGATCATGGAAGGCTAAATAATCAATCAATCTAAGGATCCAAGCCCAAGCAAGGAGAATTTGAGTTCTGGTTTGGTATTTCAAATTTTGTGTGAATATTCACTTTCTTCTTCAATCCTCTATTCAATTTTCATGATTATGAATGCGTTTAGGATTGAAAGCGGATTAGTTTATGGATCCATTTCCTAATTTTGAATTTTAATCACAGATTATTTGGATGATATTTCAATTAGGTTTGTGATTTCAATTAATTTAGGGGTTAATTCGATTGAACTGCTTCTAATGAAATTGAATGAACTTTCACAGCAAAATCATTATTTGAGAACTATGATAATTCGTATTGCTTGGTTTGGTGAATTGGATTGATGCTTTTTTTAATCTGTTTTAGAATACCTTTTATCAATTCTGTTAGTTTCTATTTTGTTACATTTTTATGCAATTTTTATTCATGCATGCAAACTGTTTGATAAAAATCTCCCTATTATTTACTAGTGAATTGAAGTTGGAACCATACTGATTGTGTCTCTAAGTCGACCTAGGTTAATCATGTGCTACAGAGTTAGCGTAGTTTAATTGTTTTGAAGCGATACGACATCGGTTATCACATATAATGACCATCATTATAGAAAATACACATAAATAAGGTGTGCATAAAACATTTTAAATGTATATATATATATATATATATACAAGACATAACTTAATTAAAAGTACAAAAGATTATATCCCATATATATATATATATATATATATCAACTGTTTTACAAATAGAAAGAGGAATAAAAATTAGGGGTGTCATTAGCAAAACAAGGAGTAGATTCATTAAATACAAGGGGTGCATCTAGCAAAATGCAACTCTTGTCCGGGATCGTGTCCATTGACATCCCGGTAAAACCCGACAGCTCCAATCAACCCGGTCCTCTCCCAAGGCACCTACTGCTGCCCAGTTCGCGATCATCACAGGCACCAAACCACAAGGTACAACAAAGCAAAGGTAAGTTCATCATGTTAAATAACAACAATAAATACAACAGGAAAGGAGCACAACCCGGTCAAGAAGCAACACGGTCATCAACATATCAATACAACATTCCCAGCATTCATCAAACACCAACATATACTGACATCCACAAACATTTCATAAGTCTCCTTATAATATCTAGCATGATGCATGCTCCTGACTCAATTCTCATTGTGCAATGTGGTAACAACCCAGAAATGGGTTATCCCTGTATCGACCCGTCACGTCGCTACTGTATTACTAACTCATAACCATGACATAAATTCATTATTTAAAGAAAAGAACACCCCTTTGGTTACTTGTGAAAATGGTGATAAATTTGTCGCGAGCATATAACGATCATCATCATAGAATATACACGTAGATCAAGGTACTCATAGAACATTTCAAATATATGTACGCACTTACAAAACATAATTTAATTACAAGTACAAAGATTATGTCTCAAAAAGAATATACATCAAGTGTTTTACTGTGAAAAGAGAAGTAAAAGAGAAATAGAAGTCAGGGGTGTGATTAGCAAAACAAGGAGTGCATCCATTAAAACAAGCTAGGGGTGCATCTAGCAAAATGCAACTCCTGCCCGGGATCAGGTCCATTGACATCCCGGCAAAATACGGTGGCTCCAAACAACCTGGTCTTCCCCCAATAGCACCTGCTGCTGCCCATCTGCTCACACGAACCCTGTTCACGATCATCATAGGTACCAAACCACAAGGTACAACAAAGCAGAGTGAGTTCATCATATTAAATAACAACAATAAAATACAACAGGAAAGGAGCACAACCCGGTCAAGAAGCAACACAGTCATCAACATATCAATACAACATTCCAAGCATTCATCAAACACCAACATATACGGACATCCACAACCATTTCATAAATCAACTCATAAAATCTAGCATGATGCATGCTCCTGACTCAATTCTCATTATGCAATGTTGTACCATCCTGGAAATGGGCCATCCCTGTGGTCAGATGATGCAGTAGCTTGTCAGGGTCACTCTGTCGTGCACAGGAATCACCTCCCATGGTGATCAGCCAATGGGTGTTAGAAGGAGTTCCCAACAGATGTGACCCCGCAGTACCTTCGTACCCTACAGCGAATCATCAACCCCATTTCCGCCATGCAAATGTTGTATGTTACATAGGCACCATCAATGTATGACTCAGAACCAGGCTCAACCCGACCTGGCTAGGATAACGCCATACACCCCCTATGTAACCTACCGCCCACACAAGGGCCCATCGATGCACTGACCGTGGTCCTCGCGAGGTTTACCACCACGCAGTCCCGGCATCTCACAGCTATGTATAGAATATCACCACGGCACCATCAATGTATGGCCCAGAACCAGGCTGATCCCGACCTGGCTAGGATAACGTCATACACCCTCGTGGGTATTTATGTGTATCCAAACGCATTCCTCATCTCGAGCCATCACATAGGCCGAGTTCGAATGCCACCAACGTAATCATATACGTCATCCACAAACACGTATCAACAAGTGAACCGGTGTGAAGTACAAGGTGTCCGAGTTGGCACTTAGGCATACTATCTCAAGGTAAGAATCCGAACAAAGTCGGACCAAGGCGGACAAGTTCGGTCAAGGTCGGTAGAACTCAGACAAGGTCGGTAGGGGTCGGTCAGAGGGGTAAGAGAAGGCAAGGGTAGCAAAAATGGACTAGGTCGAAAGAACTCAGTCGAGGTCGGTTGGGTTTGCTAAGGATTTACCAAAGGCGATCAAGAGGCCCTTAGGTTTCTTGTAAATTTCTCAGGACGGGTTCTGCACTATGTAATCTATTGCATAAGCGCTATAATCGATTACAATAGATAGCGCTTGTAAGACCCCGAGTTTGTATTTTGCCAACCCTTACAACGGTGTAAGGGAACCCGGTAGCTCATTTTTCAAGAGCATACAAGCTCTGCCGAGTAAGGAACCTGACAGTTCTCAAAGAAAAGGGTTTGGACTTGGCAATTATGAAGGGAACATCCTATCTCGTGTGAGGAACCCGGTCTCTCTAAGAAAAGGGAAGGATGAGCTTCTAGAGGTGACACGTGTATGTAACCCGATCATTTTAGAAAAAGGAACATAAGCTCAACCGAGTAGGGGAGTCTGGTGGCTCTTTTCCCGATAGAACACGAGCTCATCCGAGTTAGCAACCCGATAGCTTTCTCTCTATGGGGAAGTAACTTGAGCTTAACAACTCTAACGTATGACCCGGGTAAGGAACCCGGTATACCTTATAAAAAGGGAAACGAATCTTAACGACTCTAGGGGAATGACCCCGGGTAGGGAACCCGATCTACTGACATCCGCCAACAAGGACTAAGTTACGTCCTGCATGCATGCATGCTACGTAACTTGATCAACTCGGCCTACCCATCCCGGTAGCCGACATCAAAACGCAAGGGTTTGACACGTATATCTAATTCGGCCTGCCCATCTCAGTAGCCGACATCAAACAAGGGATTTATGTCTACGTGTAACCCGGCTAACCCATCCCAGTACTCATCACCTTCACGAACACTTCCATAGGTGTCTTAGAAACTCTTCAGCATCACGATGCCAACTTCACCACCACATGCACAGGGAGTTCTCAAAACATCTACTCCCCACAAGAATACCAAACATCAACACAAAACAACACTCAACAAATTTAAGGCATACCAAATCTCATTCATAAAAGACGTAGCTTTTCTGGGAAAAACATCACACACACCAGGGACATGCAGTTATCATCACGGCTGGACTCCCTGGCCCCCAAACCGTGGTACGTAAAGCTGTTAAGAAACATGATAAACTCCCATAACCTAACCAGGAGTTCGTCCATGCTTCACGATGCTTCGTTCCCTACTTTTGCTCTGACCACAAAGTTATCCTTGGTGTCAGGATTCTGCAGCAGCTATGGTGGTTCTTGTATGTTGAAGATAACAAGGAAGGGGTTGGGATCGAGAGGTTTATGGGTGAGTTTTAGAGAGAAAACAGAGCAAACGCAAAGGTAGAAGAAGGAAGAGTAAACTTGTTGTTGTGCCGATCTGCTGCTTATAAACAAGGCTGACATAGCATGTCCACTTAACGTGCACGGTCGGCAACTATAGTACAGTAAAGTTGACTTATGTCAAATACCCATCAAGCACGCATACCAAGACAAAAGCACTCAAACAGCAAGTTATAAATAAAACAATTAATCAATCAATATAACACGTAATTTAATCACCACAACACACACATAAACATCCAGATTAGCAACTTATAATCCGGGTCGTTACAATCCCTGTGGACAGATCATGCAATAGCTTGTCAGGGTCACTCTGTCGTGCACAAGAATCACCCCCCATGGTGATCAGCCAATGGGTGTTAGAAGGAGTTCCCAACAGACGTGGCCCCCCAGTACCTCCGTACCCTACAGCCAATCATTAACCTCATTTCCGCCATGCAAATGTCGTATGTTACATAGACACCATCAATGTATGACCCGGTTAGGAACACAATCCTTTCTCGCATGGGTAACCCATCATACACCCCCTATGTAACATACCGCCCCAAACGAGGGCCCATCCATGCACTAACCGTGGGCCTCGCAAGGTTCACCATCTGGTCCTGACATCTCATTTCTATACATAGAATATCACCACAGCACTGTCAATGTATGACCCGGCTAGGAACACAATCCTTCCTCGCAAGGGTAACTCGTCATACACCCCCGTGGGTATTTATGTATATCCAACGCATTCCTCATCTCAAGCCATCACATAGGCCGAGTTCAAATGCTGCCAATGTAGTTACATACGTCACTCACAAACACATACAACCAAGTGAACCGGTGTGAAGTATGAGGTCTCCGGGTTGGCACTTAGACATACTATCTCAAGGTAAGAATCCGAACAAGGTTTGACGAAGGCAGATAAGATCGGTCAAGGCCGGTAGAACTCGAACAAGGTCGGTAAGGGTCGCTCAAAAGGGGTAAGATTTGGACAAGGGAAGACAAGGGTAGCAAGAGCAGATGAGGTCGGAGGAGGTCGATCGAGGTCGGTTGGGTTTGGTATGGATTTGCCAAAGGTGGTTAGGAGGTCCTTAGGTTTCTTGTAAAGTTCTAAGGACGGGTTCAGCACTATGTAATCGATTGCATAAGCGCTATAATCGATTACAACAGATAGCGCTTGTAAGGCCTGGGTTTGTATGTTCACCAACCCATACAAGGGTGTACGGGAACCCAGTAGCTCATTTCTCAAGAGCATATAAGCTCTGCCGAGTAAGGAACCTGATAGTGCTCAAGAAAATGGGTTTCAACTTAGCAGTTCTAAAGAGAACAACCCATCCCGATAAGGGACACGGTTGTTCTAGAAAAAGGAACACAAGCTCAATCGAGTAAGGAAACCCGGTGGCTCTTCTCCCGAGAAAGAGTGAGCTCATCCGAGTTAGCAACCCGGTAACTCTCTCTCTTTGGTGAAGTAACTTGAGCTCAACAGCTCTAACGTATCACTCGGGTAAGGAACCCGGTAAACCTTATAGAAAGGGAAGCAAGTCTTAATGACTCTAAGGGAACGACCTCGGGTAGGGAACCCGGTCTACAAACGTCCGCCAACAAGGACTAAGTTACGTCCTGCATGCATGCATGCATACCACGTAACCCGTTCAACTCGGCCTACCCATCCCGGTAGCCGACATCAAAACACAAAGGTTGATATCTGTGTGCAACACGGCCAACCCATCCCGGTACTCATCACCTTCACGAACACTTCCGCAAGTGTCTTAGAAGCCTTTCAACATTAAAATGAAAACTTCACACACATGCACGGGGAGTTCTTAAAACCTCTACTCCCCACAAGAACACCATACATCAACACAACACGACATACAACAGATTTAAGACATATCACATCCCATTCATAAAAGACGTAGCTTTTCTAGGGAAAACATCACACACACCAGGGACATGTAGTTATCCTTATGGTTGGACTCCCTGGCCCCGAAACCATGTTATCTAAAGTTGTTAAGAAACACGAAAAACTCCAATTACCTAACCAGGAGTTCGTTCATGATCTTCACGGTGTGTTTGTCCTAAACTTCAACTCCGACCACGAAGTTCCTCTCAGGGTCAGAATTTTCGCAGCAGCTATAGTGGCTCTCATAGGTTGGAGATAACAAAGAAGGGGTCGAGAACGAGAGGTTTCTGGGTGAGTTTTAGAGAGAAAACAGAGGAAACGCAAAGGTAGAAGAAGGAAGCGTAAACTTGTTGTTGTGCCAACCTGCTGCTTATAAGCACGGCTGACACAGTACGTCCACTTAACATGCACAGCCAGCAACCACTGCACAGCAGAATTGACTTATGTCCAATACCCATCAAGCACGCATACCAAGACAAAAGCACTCAAACAACAAGTTATAAATAAAACAATTAATTAATCAACATAACACATGTAATATAATTAATATAATACACACATCAAGCATCCAGATTAGCAACTTATAATCTGGGTCATTACACTCGACGTGCAATTGGGTCAAATAATGAAGGAAGATTTCAAAGCGTAACCAAAGAAAAATCTAGTGCCTAAAATAAGATTTTAGGATAATATCTCTTAAAGTAATGATTAGTTAGTTGCATTTTAACCAAACTAACTACTAACTAAAGCTGAAACCTAACTAAATCCTTTCTATTCTAACTAGCTTAATTAGTATAAAGGCTTGAAGTATCACAAGGTTTCAGCACTCCAAAAATTTCACGGCTACTAGCTTCCATTTCACCAAAACTTTTCACTCCTTACTTTCTTTTGCTTACTTATATACGTGACTTTCTTCTACCATTTCTTCCATCAAACTTTCTTTTTCAAGACTCCATTTCTTAGAGGATTTTCCAAAGAAGACAACCCTTACTCCATTCCTTTTCAAGAATCAAACTCACTTGAGGTAGGCAAGGCTTCAATCTTTAGTTAAGAATTTATTTGGACTAATTTACATGCTTATAGGTACAGATTTATGGCTATTATTTAGGCTGCAAATTCATGTCATTTGAAGGTTATTTTATGATGTGGAAATGTTGATTTAAACCATAGGATATGTGATGATTTATAGGCTAAAATATTAGTGATGTTTGGAAGTATATTTAGTGATCTTTGGAAGTGATTTTGATGATATTTGGGTTGTTTGTTCATATTTTTATTATGGGACTATTTTGTATTAATTTTTAGAAGTAGAGATTGAATGGTGTGTAGTTAAATAGTTCAAATACTAGAGTGATTCAATTTTGAGGATGAAGTAGTAAGGTGGTAGATGAAAGGAGATTAAGATGCATGCTAGGTTATGATCTTTTCTTGTGAAGGTTTAAAGGAATTAGAAATTATTTGGAAGATATATTGTGGTTTATTAGTTAGAATACTAACATGATTTGTCTGTAGCTTGAGGATAATAAATTATCATGCCTAAGTTGGTATGATTTTGCTTGAATAAGGCAAGGTAGTTTAACCATACTTTTGGTACGTATGATGTTATGATGGAAATATTTTCCATGAGGTTATATGTAATTACTCATGGATTTTATTATTGATGAAAATGATGGATTTTGATGTGATGATATGTTGATTCATGTTTCCAAGTCCAGTACGAGATTTGTGAAACATAATCTAAGACTACATCCAGTACGAGATGTAGAGACCATGTGCAAATACATGGAATGACATGCATGACTAGTGTAAGATGGCCGCAACATTTCTACATCTAGTACGAGGTGTAGCTACATATAGTACGATATGTAGAGGCCATGTGCACCCTAGGAAAATTCATTTCATGCATACATGTAGTTGCATAATTATTTATTGTGTGAATTCATTTATATTGATAAGGTACTAACGTACTAACATGTTTGGTGGTTTAGTTTTGCCTACTGAGAAATTTTATTTCTCACTAGATTTGTTTCATTTTTTTTAGATGGCAACAGTGGTCATGCCTTGGATTGGTGATGGTGTAGGAATGAAGATATGAACTAGGCTGGTGTATGGAAAATCCTGTACTTGTTTAATAAAGACTTTCGTAGCAAGGACTGTGGCTACATATAATATATATTAGTTTAACAACTTCTATAATTTATACATTTTAGAATTTTTACTAATATGCACTTCTTAAAATTAAACCATAATAAAAATATAACATCTAGAATAATTTTAGGTCGTTAGATGTACCATTGAATTCTTGGCACTATATTGCCCAACCAATGTCATTTTGCATTTTGGTTGAAGTCCTTCCCCCCTCCCTTGCTGGAAGATCAACACTAAGATTCATTTGGTTTATAATCTATATTCTTTTGTTGAGGATAATTTTGGCATTTGGTTGCCTTTCACTTGGTTAATATTCTGAGAATAGAAAATTTATGTACTAAAGAGTCTGTTGGTATTGGATTCTCTTGACCTCAAAGAAGAAAAAGTAATTAATCATATGCATCAAATTGACACTTGAATCAGAGGACATGCTCTCTACAACCTTTTATTCTAAAGGGAACTAATTATTTATGATGTCTGATGAAATATTATTAAAAAAAAAATTTTTGTTAGTTCTTTATTTGGATAACAATACTAAATTGGTGACATTGTTATAGCCGCAGGCAACAGACAAGGAAGTGGGAGCAACTGGTACCATAAGGTCTGAAGGAGACATATTCTAAGGCATATACTTCTAAAAAGAAATAGATGATAATGGAAAGAAGAAAAAACAGAAGAAGAAAAAGGACCCAAATGCACCTAAGAGGGCAATCTCCGGTTTCATGTTCTTTTCTAAATTGGAAAGAGAGGTGTGTTCTATTCTACGTCATATTGGTTGTATGGTTTTGGATTTGGGTGTGTAAGCTATGGGTACTATTCCAATGTGTCTGGACACTGACTCATTGTAGCAAAAAATGACCTTTAGCAACATTTTTAATTGCTATTTTGATAGTAACATATTAAAAAATATACTTGAAGTCAAGTACGAGTTTATGTAAGTTAAGTTCAATTTACTTAATATTTGTTGACTTTTTTTTGGACAGAATCTAAAGAAAACTAATCTTGGATTTTCATTTACGAATGTGGGAAGAGTACTTGGAGAGAAATGGAAAAAGTTGTCAGGTATGGCCGGTTGCCAATTGTTTCATTTCATGCAGTTCCACCTTATGATCTGAGTTTATGTTTAGGGACTAAATCACTAAATGTGGAAGCAACACTACAAGTAGATTTTGACATGTGGCTTTACTTTTTAGTTTATTTTGATGTCAAAATCTATACCACCACCATCAAACCAAATGTAAGATTTTTGGCTTTGGCAAAAAAATTGACTGCTAATGTGAGTGAGCCTGTAACATACTAGTGTATACACTTATGTTTGGTTCTCAAGTGTAAAATTACGATTTACTTGTAAACTGTCTGGACAGGGAAGGAAAAAAAATGTGGACCAATTATGATAGTGAAGCTTCTTTAATGTGGATTACTAAGTTTAGAGGTGTCCTTTTCTTTTTTCATGGGAATGATGGAATTTTTAACAGCAAGGCAAGCTGATTTTTTGTGTTTGATAGCATGTGAACAAAGTAATTGTGGAATCGCATCGAGGCTGTGTGGTTATTGATTGTTGTTTCATGTATTTTCAAGTTACCTTCTCTAGTTCTCTATATGAATTGTGTGCTGGTATTTTATTTAATTGGATTGTGTGCTGATATTTTTTGCAGGCATGTATTTATCATTAATTTTTAGCATAAATTAATTACATTTGTATTTTTTATAATTTTTTTGCCTTCTTTTAAACAAAATTAATTTTTTTTATTTTTAAGTGGGCTAGCCTGTTGGCCCACTAACCCACTTTAAAGTGTGGGGGGGGGGGGGGGGGGGCTAGTATTTCCAGTCCACATTGCAAAAGTGGGTTAGCCCGACACGGCCCATTTTCTGGCCATATTGAAGATGCACCTCCACACACCAAGTCTCCTGTTGCAGCCTGTAACGACTTGCCTTGTCGCTACTATATCATACTCTTAATCATGCTTTTATTCCCGATTTTGTAATAGAAAATCTCTTTAAGTTGATTATAAAAATAGTAGTAAATTTTTCGCGTAAGTATAATCAATATCACAAATCAAAACTCGAATATACAAAGATGCAATACATCATAATACTTGTATATTAATAATCATAAGTTGGTAGTGATTATACATAACCAAGTCTGAATTATACAAAATTCTAAAAAAATACAAGGACTTAAATGACGGGTGTAAATAGCAAAACGATGGGGTGTAGCCATTAGAACAAAGGGTGTAACTAGCAAAAATACAACCCTTTCCCTGGATCCAGTCCATCTACATACCGGCTACTCGGCGGGTCCAACCAACATAGGTCATCTTCCCTGTCACCTACTGTTGTACATCTGCTCACACGAACACGGTTCGTGATCATCACACGTACCGAACCACAAGGTACAACAAAACAAAGGTGAGTCCATCGTGTAAAATAATAATTAATAAATATCATCAATTATAATAACAAGACAACTCAGTCATCGTGATACAACAATATTCAAACATATCATCATGCAATCAATCATGGACAACCCGTCCAAAAACATTTCACAATTCATCTTACAATGACTAGTCATGATGCATGTTCCTGACTTATCTCTCAGTCAATGCAATGTGGTACCATCTCTTCGGAAATAGGCTAAATCCATGGTACAAATGATAGATGTAATTGACATCGGGGTCACTCTGTTGTGCACAGGACTCACCCCCCATGGTGATCAGCCAAAATGGGTGTCATAAGGATCTCCCTATAGACATGGCCCCCCAGTACTACTCGTACTATTACAGTCAATCATCTTATTTTCGTCATGCATGAAGTATGTCTCTCATGGGCACCATTGTATGGACCGGCACAGGAACAACCCGTCCTAGCTGGTGTCACCATGTAAATACAATGAATATCTAATCTAATAAACCAAGAGGGGAGGGGTGAATTGGTTTATAAAACTTTTTGACTTTTCTTGCAAATTCAAACTCAGCGGAAGATAAACAAAGGATCGTATCTTTAAACCAAACACTTTTAATAATCAGAATTCTCTTTTCCAATCACTTAACTCTTATGCTGAAACAAAATCAGAATTGATTCACAATCCAATACCACAAGCAATTGAATGTAATGTAAATCAAAACACAATTACACACAAATTTATACTGGTTCACCTCTAACCACTTGAGGCTACATCCAGTTGTCTTCTAATCTAAACCAGATTAGAGTTCCACTAACAAGATTCAGTTCTTTACAAGCAATCAACCAAGTCTCTTTCACCCACCCTAGGCAAAATTCTAAATCTAACACTAAGATTTATCTAAAGACTTTAGAACCTGAGCACACCACTCAGTTCTACCCACTAGAAACACTATCTAGTAATGCTTTAAAGAATTCTAACTTGTTACATGGATAGTTTCAACACAAACTTGTAAAATACAGAATTAAATCTCACAAAGAGTTAAGCATAAGGTTCAAGAAGGATATCACCTAAACTTCCATTTGCAGCTGAAAGAATTTCAAACAAAATTGATAACCTGGTGATGAATGCAATGCCTTCTTGAATGATCTTGAAAAAGATTAATGCATGAATGATCACTAATCACTTTCTTCTTCTATGCAATCTTCATGTTTTACACATCTAAGAACAACAAGACTTTAAAAGACTCTCTTTTATGCTTTGTATCACTCAGAGAACAATAGAACTTTTGTATGTAATGAGTGCTTTCGAAAACTATTATTTTTGGTCAGAGTCACTGCATGCCTATTTATAAAAAAAACAGATTTAACAGACTGTAATCGATTATTTCGTCAATGTAATCGATTATTTTAACTAATGTAATCGATTAATTCGACAACTTAATCGATTAAAGTGTTCGTAGCAGTTCTGGAAAATAAGCATGATCAATGTAATCGATTATTTCATGATTTAATCGATTATTCCAGTGAGCTTCCCTTTTTGCTTCTGGCCTATTTAATCGATTACGATTACTTTGTAATCGATTAAATTACCTTCTGTATTACACAGGATTATGCAGAATGCTTATGTAATCGATTATTAACCTATGTAATCGATTATTCCAGTCTTAAAACATTTTATGCATATTTGAAACACATCAATGCATTTCTAACTTAATGCATATGGTTATTACTTTATACCTAAGCATGAATGCATGTTGATTTAGTTTTATTAGTAGCTGCAAAGGGATTTTTGGGTTATTCCTTTGAATGAACCATACTAAACAAACAAAATAAAAATTACAAAGCATGAATCAAATATCAAAATTCTTCTTCTTGAGATTCTTCAATCACTTGAATCTAACACACCACACACCTCCCATGTGCATACACATAGCCCCAGACAAGGGCCGCTCTCATGGGCACCATTGTATGGACCGGCGCAAGAACAACCCGTCCTGGCTGGTGTCATCACACACCTCCCATGTACATACACATTTAGCATTTTAATATCCCAAGCCATTACAATGGCTGATCTCAACATAATCACATACATTACTTACAAACGTACACACAAGTGAAAGGGTGTGAAGTGTTAGGTGTTCGTGTTGGTATTCAACTATAACAACTGAGGTAAGAATCCGAACAAGGTCGGACGAGGACAGACAAGGTTGGTCCAGTAAATATCGGTCAAGATTTAGACAAGGGTGAACAAAGGTAGATAAGAGTGATCGAGGTCGGACAAGGGCGGTCAAAGGAATCCTTTGGTTTCTATTAAATACCAAGGACGGGTTCAGCACTATGTAATCGATTACATAAGCGCTGTAATCGATTATAACAGATAGCGCTTTGTATGATTCAAGGTTGTCCGAGTAAGGGAACCCAATATTTCACAAAGAAAAGGTACGAACTCTGCCGAGTGAGGAACCCGGTAGCTCTTCTACAAAAGGCTTGGACTTAGCCATTCTAAAGAGAACAGCTCACCCTGGGTAAGGAACCCGGTCTCTCTAAAAAGGAAATAATGAGCTTCTAGAAAGATGACACATGTATGGAACCCGTTCGTTCTAGAAGAAAGAACACAAATGCAACCGAGTAGATGACCCGGTGGCTCTTTTCTCGAGAAGACCCGAGCTCACCCCCCGATGACTCTTTTTCCAAGAACACCCGAGCTCGTCCGAGTTAGCAACCCAGTAGCTCACTCTTTCTTTTGTGAAGTAACTTGAGCTTAACAGCTCTAACATACCACCCCGGGTAAGGAATCCCGACACATCTAAAGAAAGGGAAATAAGCACTAACAACTCTAAGGAAACAACTCCGGATAAGGAACCCAGTATACAGACGTCCGCTAACAAGGACTAAGTTACGTTCTGCATGCACACATGCATGCTACATAAACCACCCAACTCGGCCAACCCATCTCGAGAGCCAACTTCACAGACAAAGGTGTGAGACACATATATATAACTCGGCCAACCCTTCTTGGTAGCCGACCTCACAAACAATAGTTTGATACATATATACGACATGCTCAGTCTGACTTACCCAACCCGATAGTACCGTATTCTTCACAAACACATCACATAAAAACATCGTCAAGTTATTTCACGCATAACATCAAAACACTTATACATATCTCATCTCAACCATGATATCTAAAATCATTATTAACACAATAAACTCCCTTTACCTCAACAGGGATTCTTTTGCTTTTTAAACTAACGTAAATTTCGTTCGAACGTGAGTTCTTACAGCAACCAGGAAGGAAAGAGTTGAGCTTCATTCACAAGTTCCTCTTAACGTAGAGGTTTTTCCGCCGCAGCTACGGTGGTTATCGAGAGTTAAAGTGGTACAGAAGGTGGAAGAAGAGAGATTTTTGGGTGCAAAGAGTTTTAGAGAGAGAAAAGAAGAGAAACACGCACAAAAGTGAGAGTGAATCATGCTTTCGCTTCTGGCACTACTATATATGGACAAAGAACTGAGGCAAGTTGCCAACAACTTGAATAAGCCAGCTATCACAGCCACCATAGTTGCCAACTTGCGTGACTGGACAGCTACCTAGAGCCACCACCGTTTTTACTTTGCGTGTACGAACAGCTTATCTCAGGCACTAATTTTGACTTAAGTTCAAGCACAATCACCAATGCACACAATTTACAGCAATATGCAAGAATTATATTAAATAATTAAGTAACACAAAATATCTATTACTTGTAAATTTTTCAGGGTGTTACACAGCCTACGAGGAGGTTTGTCCATTTTATGACTTGATCTAATATTAATTCATTTTTATGGTAGTTTTAAGTTTGTCCTTCAATTTTTCTTTCACTTCTTTGGAGACATTCATTTTAATTATTTATTATTTCTTAAATAAGGATTGGCTTTTTGATGTAGTTTCAATTTTGACCACTTACATGACATAGAACACATGGATCTTTGCTTTTAATTCACTCTTCTTTATCTTAGTTAGCTGCATCATGTGTCCAGAATTATAACAAAACAATTTTGGTCAACCAAATATTTTAACCCATTTTCGAATAACATTGATTTTCTTTGCCTAGACCACTTCACCAATATGTACATCCTTGATTCATAACCATTTGCTCTTGGTTCAGGAGATATCAATGAGCCCAGACCGGAAGCTTATGACTGTTGTTGGAGATAAACTAGGTGGACTGCTAGTGGATCCTCGCCTAAGCAAGCCACGTAGTTTCTATGATCATGTGTGTATTGGAATTTGCTTTTCACACACCTTTTTTGATACGTACTTATATGGGAATTTGAACATAATGTTGTTGTCATTGGTTTACTTCATGCATTTGCTAATGGATCAAATCATTAAATTTTTTTAACTTAAATTTATGTAACTATGATAGTATTTGTGGCGGAGAATTATGCAAATTGGTTGTGAAGCTGGAAAAGTTTTGTGGTTGGCTTGTATGTGCATTTGTAAGTGCAGTTTGAAACTACTGTTTGTTATTAATAATAATGAAGCTTAGTGGGTTATATATATACTTATTTTACAACTATTTTTGTGCAGTTTTGTATGACCTTAGCTTTTGCCCAAGGTGTGAGGTAAGAGAAAGTGGTTTGACAATTATTTATTACATAAATATCTTTTAGTGGTCATAATATGTTTGCTATCAAAAAAATAAATTAATGTCTATTATTGTAGACATTATTTTGGTAGAAGAAATTATTAAAGGGCTACTTGCTAATTGGTTTAGAATTGCAAAAATAAAAATAAAACAAATGAGATCTGCAGCACCCACCTAATGGACAAATATTATCTGGAAGGAGAAATATTGGTTCTAGAATTAGTACCCATTCAAGAATTGAGGTTCATGTCCTGATTTTGATTATAGCAAACATGAATTCATTATGCTGGCTTTCGTAGTTGTTGTTGGCATTTTATGTCATGCATGTATTCATTATGCCTTTAAATGTCATGTATCATTTTATTTGTATTATTGAATTAAGTGTGGTACAGAATATAAGTTGAGTAAAAAATTAAATCCATCATAATTATCATTGTTTTGGCTATATGGTAGTAAAGTAGTTCGATTTATTTATTAAATATTATTAATTAAGTATACGATTGATTGATCACACTGATCATATTTTAATTTCATTAAATATCACCAATTTTATTACAATTTAATATTATTATTTAAAAAATTGCAGGTAACAACGACGGTTTTAAAAATGGGTAAATGTAACACCCCGGACGTGTTATCATTAACAATATCATAAGCGCGCTATCAGAGTTAAACAAACTCAGTGCGGAAGCAACAGGAACATTTTTCTTGATTTCATTATGCATGGAATATAAAACACATCAACAAAAGCATCCTAAACAAGCCCCTGTGATCCAGTTAACTCCAACACACACATAGGCAGATATAAAAACATATAGAGTTAAACTGAGATAATCAGGAGGAACCATAACTCATCTACATAACATATTCTGTACAGATACACATAACTCATAGTTTTATTACCTCGGTGGTTATACAACATAATTAGGTACAGACAACGGGTGTACACTCACACCCTATACTTATACAAAAAACACAAGACAGAGATCAAATAAAACTCTTCTAATCTTCATCTGCAGCCCATGACCACTCCAGCACTCTTAGCTAGGGCCTCCTGCCCTGTGGTAACTTCTCTCCTCTAAAAGTACCTGAAAACCACAACCCACAAAGGGGTGAGATAAACATCTCAGTAAGCTCAGGGTTCTGGAAGATCCTCCCTTACCCTGGTCCACCCCCAAGCACAGACATATCACATAAACATAATAAGGCCTAGGACATTATTCTGGCCGTCACACAATCCCCAGCTCACTGGGTACTAACCCGATGCTCTCAGCATCAGAGGTCTTTCACCTCATACTGGCTCTTAAGCCATCCCAGACTCGTCCCACAGAGGTACCATAACATAGTGTCCACCCTAGGACACGTCTCGTAACAGAGAGGCACCGCCTTATCACTGAACAAGCATTGCCTGAGTCACCTACTCAGGACTTCATTCATACATTGCCTGAGGAATCTCTCAACTCAAGACTTCTAGAATCCAGATATGGCTCATCTAAGAGGCCTTAGGCTCTAATCCCCTCGGGAAGCCCTCTCTTAGAGATACATCATATCTGTCCACATTCCTGGCCTCACCAGGACTTTCCATAACACATGCCTGAGAGACATCTCACGACGGAGGCACTCAATCCCTCAGGAATTTCAGTCCTCTGCCTGTGAGAGACAATTCTCAACGGGAGCTCTCAATCCCACAGGACTTTCCACTACCTAGGAGAGACAATCCACACCGGGAGCTCTCAATCCCCCAGGACTATCCATCAGCTGCCTGAGAGAGACAATCCTCAACGGGAGCTCTCAATCCCTCAGGACTTCCTGCTCAGATACCTGAGAGAGACTATCCACTCCGGGAGCTCTCAATCCCTCAGGATCTCCAATCCACTGCCTGTGAGAGACAATCCACATCAGGGAGCTCTCAATCCCACAGGACTTCCAATCACATTGCCTGAGGAGTCAATCCACACAAGGAGCACCATCCATCAGGACTTTCATCTCAACTGCCTGGGGAGTCATCCACACAGGGAGCACCGTCCCACAGGACTTCATCATCATCAGTGCCTAAGGAGGAACATCCAGACGGGCAATCCACCTTTAGGACTTTAATCGGAGAGCAGTGGCACCTCCCATGGAATTTCAGCTATTCCAGGGAGTCTTCAAACTCTTCCTCTGGCTAGGGAACCTCAACTAGCCCGATACTATCGCAGTATCCTATAGGTTCCATCACCTGTAACCTCAGGTGCATTTCCATTCTCACACTATCTCAGTGTCTATCCTAGGGTTCATCATGCATTCATATATCTCGAACGGTCTGAGTATCACTCCAAGAACCGTTCTTTTAGCCTCTCAGGCTTCAGTCATACCTAAACATCTAAATAGACCATTCAGGCCTTTCATTCTACAGCATGCCCATAACAAATGCAATACAAGCATGGCATGCGTCAATCACCCACTTGGGTGGTAAACAGGAGAAAGGGAACAATCCCCAGAGCGATGAGCTTACCTAGCAAACCGTGCCTCACAGCTCCAGCCTCTTGAATAACGGTCTGCTTCTCTGACACCCTCAGTGTCAAGCCCTAACAAGGCACACAAACATATATCACAGACCATTCAGACACATAAACAAACATTAGCTCATCAAACAGTCCTCAACTGCCTCTATGAAAGGAACCTCAGTCCTTTCTATCAACCCAGGTTATCTATCTAAGGTTCATCAGGCTCACTCATCAAAAGCCTGTCCATAGACCCTCAGTGGTCTAGCTCAACTCAACCATGGGCTTAGAGTCATTTCAGACTCAACCCAGCCATTCTCAATGAGCATCACAGCTCACACAATCCACTTATACAGGGATTTCCACGGCTTGAACGGTCTATCTCACAAGACACCGTTCTCATGGCCTCTCAGGCACAACAAGCCCATCATCATGGCCCTTGCATGTCTCAAATCAAGTGACTCAGTCCAAGTCACCCATGCATAACCTAGAGCCAAAACCAACAGTCACCAAAACACAAACTGAAAGCTAATCCTTCCTCCTCTCATGCTCCTGAACACATCTCTCAACTGGACCCAGAGCTAATTCTAACTCTATGACAGATGGGTCACTATTCATCAAAAACCCCAAATCCAAAATCAATCGGAGAAACTTGAGTTTCTTACCTCAGAACTGCCGAGGAAGGTCTCTAGGCTACTCTTCCTAGCCTTGGTGCACTGAACCACCGCCGTTCCTCGCCCAATCTTGAGCTCTCTGCAGCCTTCTCGGAGAAGGGGTTTTCAATGAATAGGGAGGAAGGATTTTGGCTCAAACTTGATTTCTAGGAGGTTTACTAGGCTTTGGAAGGTGTTTGGGGTCATAAGGCATGGCCATGGGAGCTTGGGAAACTCTCCAATGGAGTTCTGGGCGCTGGAAGAAGAAGAAGAAGCAGTTTTGAAGCCCAAAAACGCGAAAATGGCCTTTTATAGGCCCCCAGCGAGAGTCCCACGCTACCAGCGTGGCTCCCCACGCTACCGGCGCGGAAATCCAGTGAAAAATGACTTTCTGGAGCATTTCCCACGCTACCGGCGTGGCTCCCACGCTACCAGCGTGGCACTATTCACAGGCAAAATTTCCGTCGCTAATTCCGTCGCAAAATCCGTCGCTAACGCTTTTTCTGACGGAATTTAGCAAATTTAACTTTTCTTCCTTTTTCTCTTAATTACTAAACCTAGGTTATTATAGTAAACCGTCTTTGATTGTTTGTAAAAAAAAAATCGTATATAAAGACAGTTCTTATGGAAAAACCATCTTAGAATGGTTACATTCTAAGATGGTTGTTCCAAAAAACCGTATTCTAATGTGTGTCTAAAAAAAATTTAAAAAAAAGATATTCGAAGACAATTATTAGGGAAAAATCGTCTTAGAATGGTCACATTCTAAGACAGTTGTTCGAAAAAATCGTCTTTGAATGTGTGTCCAAAAAAAAATTTTAAAAAAAAATTCAAATACGGTTGTTAGGAAAAAACCGTCTTAGAATGTGACTATTCTAAGACGATTGTTCCAAAAAATCATCTTTGAATGTCTGTTAAAAAAAATTAAAAACAAAGCAAAGACGGTTCTTGAGACAACCATCTTAGAATGGTCACATTCTAAGACGGTTGTTCCAAAAATCGTCTTTGAATGTCTATTAAAAAAAATAAAAAAAAGGATATTCAAAGACGGATCTTAGAGACAATCTTTTTAGAATGGTCACATTCTAAGACGGTTGTTACAAAAAATCGTCTTTGAATAAGCAATTTTTTAGTTTTTTTAAATAGTATTTGATGACGGTTTGGTCTGAGAACCGTCTTAGAATGGTGCTTACGAAGACGATTCAACAACCGTCATTGAATATCTTTCCTTTCTACGACTCTCATTTCGAAGACGAGTATGGAACTGTTGTTGTATACCTCAAACAATCGTTGTAAAAGGCTCTCGCCGTAGTAGTGAGACCAAAAAATTTCCTCTCAGCCATTATCTCTTTTTGTTGTTTTGGCTATCAAATCACAATTGAGTTCACATAAATAGAAGAATAGTCAAAACAAAATCATGTTGTGCGGTGTGTGAGTAAAGCAAAGGGGGAATAGAGAAGAATGAGGGCAACAACGACGGGTTTCGATTAATGAAGAGAGTAGCGAAGTATAGAAGTAGGGAGAGATAGTTGTGTGGGTACTGTGCAGGATGCATATGAGGTGCTATGAAGAAAATTACAATCATGCAACCGTGTTTTCACTTTTCAAAAAAAAATGAAAATGCTGATTTTTTGTTTTCTTTTTTGAGCCTATTTTTAATAGTGTGTTTAGATACAAAATTTTACATGAGAAAAGTAATTTATCAAAAAATTTAAAATTCTTTAATCTAAAATTCATTGTTTGGATGCTTTTATATGAATAATTTATTTTTTTGAAATTTCAATACAAAATTTTAAACAACTAAAAATGTGAAATTTTAATTTTTTTCTAAAACGTGAGAAATTGAAATTATTTTATTCTATAAAAACTCACAAAGCAAAACTCTCTACTCCGTTATCTTTCTATGTGAGAAATTGAAATTTAATTTTTTTTATCCAAATACAAAATTTTGAAAATAAAAAAATTTAATTTATTTATCCCAACATCAAATTTTAAAAATAAAAAAATTCAATTAAAACATTTAAAATTATTAAAATTTTAAATTTTTTAGAATTTTAAATTGCCTCATCTAATCATACTCTCAAGAAAAATGTTTTCAGAATTTTAACCAATCATATTTTGAATCTTGTTTAAAAATGGTCAAACCAAGCGCCACCTAAATAAACCCACATTTTACTGTACTTTTTTGTGAATATATATTTTCCTTTCGACTTATTCATTTAGCTTATAAATCACATCTTAACTAATAGTACGTAGTTTTTGCGAGTTATCATTGTTTTCAAAATAACTGTCAACTTGTCGTCAATTATACTATATAAAATTGATCCAAACCAAGTGAAGCCCCATTCGTCCAAGTTTGCACAATTTCTCAGGAGATTGGTGGTGAGGCTCAATCTTTGCATGTATCCAAATTGTTTGATCGATCATTTCTTCGTATCCCTCCATATCTTCCAACCAAATTAATTTCTTCAAATCTGTATCTTTTTTCTTCTTTTTCCTTTTTCTCCCACTCTCTTCGCTTTTATGGAAATGGATAACAATAAGATTATGATCAGATTTTACTCTATCTAAAGTGTTTACCCACCTTCTCTTCCATACATCCTGTCACGTTTCATTTGAAAGAGGTTTGTCCGTGTCAGTGAGACCGCAATCAAAAAGAGCATCCTGGAAATGTTGTATATGAGACAAATCAACTTCATTTTTTTTTTATTTTCCCATTCGTATGCAAAATTTGGTTGAAATCTCCAACAAAAAATCATGGTATTCCATCTCCTGGCTTCTGACTACTCATTATATTTCATGTTCCTATTTTCTTATGATCTTTTTAGAAGTCATAAAGGAAGAATGTTTGAGATCATCCCTCCGCATAACAATCACCCCTTGCTCTTGTTGTAATATGATTCAGGGTCTGCGATAATAGCTTAACATCCACGTTCTCCGTCCAAAGAATCACTAACCCACTTGATCTCTACTTTCCAATTTCTTCATAGTCAACAACAAGCATACAAGTTAAACCTACCATACCTTTTAAACATTGCAAATCCGTAGCCTTCTTCTTAGTTTCCATTAAGAAGACTATATTGAGACCTTCCAAAATTAAGCTCCTATTGCCCATGGGTTCCCAACCCCGCAACAATTTCAACTAAATAGTATCATGGCTCCTAGTGGGGCTGCTCCACAACACCCGTTTGTTCTTCAAAATATGGCTTTTTGGTAGACCTATTAGTCAATCCTTCAGGTTAAATCCTTATCATTGTGTGCTCAAATTTCTCTTTCATCCACATCTTTCTTCAGGCTATTCCTTTTGTTCCCCACATCTGACCAACCTTTTCCACTTATTATTTCTAGAAGATATTGTCTTTGTTTCAAGAAACTTTTTACCCCTTGATTCCTCCACTTACACAGGTTTAGTGCGTCTCTTACGTTTGATTTCTCTCCTAGGGATTTTTACTTTCATGACTGGACTTTGTTTCTTTTTCACCATTTAGCTGACACTGCGGCAATTATCCTGCTACATCTGACACATCTACAACAAGTGGGCCAAATTTGTCATCAGTAGTAGCTTCCATCAACTGGACTATTATTCCCATTTCCTCACTCCCACCTTTATTGTTCTCTTGGTCAAACTGAGGCTAGCTCTTAATCTGCCAAATGATGCCTTGTTTATATAACCCGACACTATGTTTGACTTGAGGGGGCGAAACCCTAAGCCAAGGTCTATAGGTTAGGTTGTTAACATCCTCCTCCTTTGCTTCACATTCTTTTATTAGATGATCCAGACAACCACATAATAACAAATATTATTGCCTAATCTTTCATACTTAAAAAGAAAACTTTCCTCGCCTCTTTTCCTTCAGTCTTTATCATCAACCCCTTCTCAGTGGCTTATAGATATTCACAACCACCCTAACCCTCATTGATCTTCCCAGTCTATATATTCTCCTCCGATGGATCCCATGCAACACACGCACTAATTCATTTACAAATGGTTTCAAACACCATTTGTGTGCGATATTTTATAAGGAGATAATAACCCCACACCCAGAATTGGCATAAGGAAAGATCAACTTCCATTGGCGTAGCATCATTTGGCCGGCAAATCACTTAAGACAATAAGCTTCCTATCAAAACTTGAATGTGAACAAGTTTCCTTCAGTGTCACGAATTTCAACGCCCCTTTTGACCCTCCAAATCTACGCCATCATTGTCTTGAAGGCTTTAGCATTGAAGGACTCTTTAGTGAGTACATTCCCCACTAGCCAACTGTCTTGGTCATTCTCGCTGCTCCCTAATTGGCTTTGTATCTGGATCACCGCTTCTTCCTCCTTTGGGAAATAAATCTCCTTCCACTTCTACATGATCTTCTGACAGTCACGATTAAAGGCCATATGGGGCTAAAAATATATAAGGATCAAGGAATCACCTTATTTCAAAACCCGCACGACAATTGTGATAGAAAACCCTAGTAGAGCTAATGGAGGGACTTAAGAAGAATTATTTATTAAAAATCCTCAAAATTAGAAATTATTTTTCAATAAAAGTGTTTTCAAATTTTTTTCTTAAACATGAGTGTTTAAGGAATTGTTATCACTCTCATTTTAAATTTATTTGTTTATTTAATTTCCTTAATCATTTATCTATTTCAATTTATCTTTTTATCTTTATTTTTAAATTAAATTAAATATTTTTTTAAATTACCAAATATTTAGACATAACTTTATATTACAATATAAATTATTTATCATAAGTCTAAAATATAACTTATATATTAAATATATGTTATCAATTTTCATTATAATATGATCCATATATTAAAAATGATTATTTATTATAAGTTTTAATTATAAAAAAATTATCCTACTCATTTTAATTATTATTAGTCAAGAATAAAAGTAAAACATCTCTTAGATACCACACCACGAGTCAAGCAGGGGCGCACTCTGGAATGAGAGGGACAACCAACCACAAAAAATATAATTTATCTATCAATTATATTCCATTAATTTCTATACAAAATTTTTATAATTTGATGTTCCACTGTATTAAATATTTACATTAATAATCTATCAAAACACATCGTCTTTCTTATATGTCATGAAAATAAATTGATGATTAAGTTTATATTAAATTTTCAACAATTTTCTTTTCAATATATACTAACAAATAATCAATAAATAAATTTAAATATGTTTTTAGTCTCAAATATAAGTCATTTCTGTTTTTGTCCTCCAAAGTTAAATATGTTTTTTTAATCTCTGGAATTAGAGAAATGTTTTTTTAGTCCTTCTTCACAGTGTTTCCAAAAAAGAAATAAAAATTCACAATTTATGTCTGCTTTTAATTGTTAGAATTCATTTTTTAACTTTAATATATAATTTATGACTATTTTTTGCTGTTAAAGAATTTAAAATTCAATTTTAGAAAATGAGATTCTGATTCCAGTAATACTTGCAACTCTGCAGCAGCTTAATCACCTAACAGGCTACAGATTTGGGCCATTTGGCACATCAATCTCTAGGTGCTTCGCCAGATTGAAAACTCCCTTTGCTGTTTGAACCATAAACACCAATAAAAAAGCGAAAATTCTTTATTCAACTATTTGAGATAAATACTAAGGCATGTACCTTGAAAATGGTATTCGTTGATCTCCTTGCGTAGAGCTCTTGGGTGGAGATCTTGCGGGATTTGATTTTATTTTTTATTTGTTTTTAATTTGTAATGGTTAAAAATCGTGACAAATGAATTTGACATTCCTTGTTTGACACATTTATTGACATTTGGGTAGAAGGATTAAAAAGAACATTTCTTAAGTTTGGATGACTAAAAACTTTTTTTGGGGGATTAAAAGAAATAGAATATCAATTTGAAAAACTAAAAAGTCCAATAAATATTTTGTCTTTCATCTAATCATGAAGTGTAGTATGTGTTACTAAAACATTAAATATCATATTTGACCATTCCTTTCTTTCGTGTGGTGTTGGTATCTTTCAACTTTTGTCTCTTACCAATGTTGCATGCCTGTAGTTCATTACTATAACAAGTGTTATTGTTTGTTTTCATTATTTGAAAATTATTATATTCAACCAATCCAATAACACTTGTTTATATGATATTTGAAAAACTAAAAGTCTTTCAATTGCAAAAAATATAATTTAACAATTAGATATTAACGAAAGAAAAAAACTAATTGTATAATAATTAAAATTTGATGAAATATAATATTCATATAAAATTTCTTTAAAAAGATAAAATTACTTTTGATTTTACGATTTAAAAAAGTTACAAGATAAAATAATTGATTATTAATGACTCAAATTTAAAAAAATATAATATTGAGATAAGATTTCTTAAAAAAATCACTATTAATCTTATAACCTAAAAATAAGTTAAGAGATAAAAATGAATTGTATGATAAAAAATTAATACAAATATAATATTCAGTTTTAAATTAGACTTTTACTATCAAATAGATCTAACTCAATTGGTCAATCATAACGCATAAGGGTTATAAATCCCTTAATACCATTTTTAATTCTTACGGATAAAAAAAATCAAATTTTTTATTAAATAAAAATTATTTTTTATAATAAATTAATAATAATCTAATATGTTTTGAGTTGGAAAAAAAATCTTAGCCCCCTCCGCATATCTTAAGTCCGCCCTTGAAGTCAAGTTTTGAAAAGCACACCAACTTTATTTTATTTTATCATTTTTTCAATGTTATCAAATTCGGTCAGGTAATTTATTCGATTGAGGTAATGAGTTAGTGATCTAATCGTTAAGTTAATAATTGATTTTGTTTAACCCGATCTATATTAAAAAATTCAAAATTATATATGTATCTATTATATATAAGTATATAACTAACATAATTTAATTAAGAAAAGTTCATCCATAGTTCCATACTCCAAAATTCAAAATAACAATTGAAGTATTAAAGTTGATAACACAAGTAAAGTATATTAATAATAAAAGAGAATATAAATAGTAACTACTTAAATTAAAACATAAGTCCAGATTTCAATAGACAAAATGAGCGACTTTCCTAATAAACAAAAAGAGTGCAAATAAACTTTTTGCACTCCCATTATATAATGAAAAGTCCATTATGAAATGCAATTAGCCCATTTTGGAATGCAAAATGGAAAGTGTAGAAAGCAATAAAAAGGAGTACATGAAGCAATATCCTAAGAGTACGTGGATCTGACCAGATTAGGCTCAAATAGTAGCTTTCAGTTTGAGAATAAGCAAAAATCCTAATCCCCAATATATATATAACCATTTCTTCGTGCTATGCCTCATTTTCTCGCTTCGAAACCCTAACACTTCTCTTCCTCTTCGATCATCACCGCTTCATAATGTCGCCGAAGTTTGATCCCTCCTAGGTCGTCGACATCCTCGTTCGCGTTATTGGCAACAAGGTTGGCACGGGGAGTTCCCTTGCAATGCGACGATAGTGATGACAACGACTTATAGTGCGATAGTGATTAAGTCTAGCGTGAAGATGAAGAGAAGGGTCGAGACTCGAGCACAAAGATGAGCTATTAAGGTTTTAGGGTTGATTCAAAATGACGTCATTATAGAGCATGACAATTTTTTTTAATGTACACAACTCAGTCCAAGTTCCCTTAAAATCGGCTGAGCTTAGCCAGATCATTCAGGACCACATGCATGAATGGTCCAATAATGAAATCGGTCCACTGATGTCACGAGATCCCAGTTGGACCCGTTTGATGCCGAGCCGAACCAGGTTTTACAATCATGTTTTTTCTTTTTATCTATTTTCTAATTCAAATTTTAAATAATAATTAAAAATTCCCTTCGTGTTCTATGCGTCGTACTAACACCAGCTAACCGTTACCTCTCCCCGTTCGTTAGCGCGCTATCTCAACGCAAACACTCCCCTGATACACCCAATTTCCCGACACAACAACAAATTCGAAATACGCTGAGAAGCCCACTTTAACCCAAAATGACACCCACACAGCGCACATTAGTATTCACCCGTGCTTCGCACACCGTCTGCGTCTACTATCTTTCTCTTATCTCTCACCGGGAACTTTCTTATCTTCGCACCCTTTTATTAGGGCTAAGGCTGTTTCTTCTTCTTCTCCTCTCTCCTAAACCTCTACTTATTCTTCTTCACTCTTTCGGAAAATTAGGGTTTCTTGGTTCGCTGTTATTGTCAAATTAGCGCATGGATCGCAAATCCAAACGCAAGCACTCGTTCTCCTACTCCACTCTCTTCAACCTCGAGGTTTGTGGCGTTCGATTTCCCCAATTTTTGTTTTCGGCGATTGTCGTGGTTTCACCATTGTTGTGTGGATTGGAGATTCAACATGTCTTTTTATTATTTTTTTATTGATCGGCTATTTACATTTAAAAAAGAATGCATGTATTGTGATTTTCATTGAATTTAATTTTCTGATGGCGTTTTTTTATTTTTTATTTGTAGCCTTTGAAGAACTTTAAACTTCCAGGTGAAGATGATGATGATTTTGATTATTATGGGAATAATAGTCAGGAAGATGAGAGCAGAGATAGCCAAGGTAGGCATTAATTAATTTATTAACTTTTCTGTTCCTGGTGTTTCTGTTGCATTTGGATTTTGATGCTTGTGAAATACTGAAATATGGTATTATTATTATGAAGTTTACTGTTTGGATTTTGGATGGTGTTTTTATTTCGGGGGAATAAAGTGCTCTAACGTATCTTTGTGATGTTTCTGTAAGTAGGTGGAAGGGAAAATTACTGTAATGGAAATGTGCACGCAAGGGAGGGGAATTTGTCGAGGAAGAGGGTGAGGTCTGAGAACAGTGATACTGATGATGAGGATAAGGAAAGATATTATGGGACACGCATGACACAGGAACGATATCAATCAATGCTTGGAGACCATGTTCAGAAATACAAAAGGAGGCATAAGGATGCCATGTCTAATAATGATCGAAATCGGGTTGTTGTTCCTCTTGTCAAAAGTAATAATGGCTTAAAAGTTCAAAAGTTAGGGAATGATTTTAGGGGAGCATCACATGCTGAAGAACGGGCATCGGAATGGCTTCAGGATTCGAGTAATCAGAAACAAGGAAACTACAGTCCTGCAGATTTCAAGCAGCGATATGGCACTGATAGGTTTGCCTTCCCGTTCTGTTGCATTGATAGTGTTGGAGGTTTCAAATGAAATGGTTACTCATTTTTTAAGTTAGAAATTACCTTACCTTTTGTGAATTTCTTGCAGGATTATGTATGAACCTGCTGTTTTGGACATTGGGAATGGTATCTCTTATGAGGTTCCTCCAATTTACGATAAGTTGGCGCCGATGCTGAACCTTCCAAACTTCTCAGATATCCATGTTGAGGAATTTTACTTAAAGAGTACCTTGGATTTGGGGTCCTTGGCTGCAATGAGGGCTGCTGATAAAAGGTTTGGGAGTAGAAATCGAGCAGGAATGGGGGAATCCCTATCCCAATATGAATCACTTCAGGCAAGAATAAAGGCCATGCCAGCTTCTAATTCACCTCATAAATTCAGTTTGAAAGTGTCTGATGTTGAATTGAATTTATCCGTTCCGGAGGGTGCTGCTGGAAGCATAAAGCGATCTATTTTATCTGAGGGTGGTGTATTGCAGGTTTATTATGTTAAGGTTTTGGAAAAGGGTGACACATATGAGGTATGCATCAGTTCAGATATTGCGATGACAGACTTCTGTTTTTTATCTTTCTTTTCCCCTTTTTCTTTTTATTCAGCTATGACTCATGACATTTCAGATAATTGAGCGAAGCCTACCGAAGAAGCAAAAGGTAAGGAAAGATCCTGCTTTGATAGAGAAGGAAGAAATGGATAGAATTGGGAAGATTTGGATAAACATTGTAAGAAGAGACATAACAAAGCATCATAGGAATTTCACTAATTTTCATCGAAAGCAACTTATTGATGCCAAGAGGTTCTCAGACTACTGTCAAAGAGAGGCATGTGCTATCTCCCCTCTCACATTTTCCCTCCGTTTTATCTCATTACTTTTTGGTTTTAGCTGTCTAGTCCGAGGTTTTTGATATTGCGTTTTCTGTGTGATAAATTTTATGAATCCATTTTTTTTCAGGTTAACATGAAAGTTTGTAGATCACTCAAATGGATTAAGGGTGCTAACGTTCGCACCCGGAAACTAGCTAGAGACATGTTGCTGCTCTGGAAACGAGTAGATAAAGAGATGGTACTTTTTAATTCCTTTATGGTGTTTCTTGATTTTGTTGATTTGCTTATGTATGCATGTCTTGTTAATGCTGTGTATGTAATGGATCTTAATGATCATCTTAATATTGTAAACTCTTGTGTCAATGAGATAATTGATTTTTTTTTCCTTTTCTTGTTTGATAAGCCAAAACTTTTTGTTAAATGACTAAGTGATAGCATTGGGTTCATCTACCACCGATCCCAACTAACTTGGGTTAAAGGTGCTGTTGATGTTGATGTTGACTAAGTGATAGCACAAGAGTTGTTACAATTAGCAGGAAATATACCACCACTTGGGAATCTGTAAGAGTAACACCACTTCTTACTGGTTCTTTTCTTTTCTTTGTTTTGTGCCTGGTATATATTCTAGGCTCTCTAACTCCTGAAGCTTAATACACAGTTCCTAATTTAGTACATTACAACAACAACAAAGTCTTATCCCACTAGGTGAAGTCGGCTACATGGATTATACGATGCCATTTGGCATGGTTAAAAACCAAAGTTTCAGAGATATTATTGAGTCTAAGGTCTCCCTTGATGATTTCCTCCAATGTCCTCTTCGCTCTCCCTCTTCTCCTTTTTTCCAACTAAAAATCATGTTATCCACTCTTCTAACTGACACCTCTTGTGCCCTTCTTTGTACATGCCCAAACCACCTTAAGCGATTTTCTGTCATCTTTTCCTCAATGGGTGTGTGATGGTACCTATCAACTTAATAACAAAAGACAGTAAAATTCCAAAGATATTCTTATATTAACTCAGTAGTTCTTTGGATCAAGCTCCTTGATAATTCCAATAAAATACCAGAACAGAACAACTCAAACTTCTAATACAGATGCGAACACAGAACAATGTCAATTGCAAAAAAATAACAATGCAGCAAACTCACTAAAACAGTGACGACAAGACTCGATTGTAATATCAGAATAATAAAGCAAATGACAGACTCCAAGGCTACTATTACAGCTCTATAATTATCTGTCTTCCCCAGATAAAGATCCCAACGACCAGCAACCAAGCACCATGCTTGACAGCTCTTCCTCCAGCAACCAAGCACCACGGTCAGCAGCCCCCACTCACCTTACTTGGAATAATTTCCTTTTCCCATCACTAGAACATAACTGCCTTATATCACCTCCTCATTCGTAGCGCACCTGCCCACGTTCTCCCCCACTACTCCTTCACCATTCATAGCACTCCACGTGGCCTCTCCAATAACTAATTTCCCTTCTTCATCACCCTTCACTGTTATGTTGTTATTTTCCCCAATTACATGGGCCTTCCTCTTCCTCAGATAGACTTTATTAAATGGGCTTAAGGGCCCATCAGTGTTACACCAATCTTCTCTCGTATAACGTCATTTTGTATTCTATCTTTTCTTGTATGGCCACACATCCATCTTAACATTCTCATTTTTGCTATCCTCAACTTTTCTCTCATGTACCTTTAAAGCCCAACATTCACTACCATATAATATAGCTGGGCGTATAGTTGTACGATAACGCTTGCCTTTGAGCTTGGTAGGCACTTTACGATCACAAATAACCCTGATGCTTTTCTCCATTTAAGCCATCCATCCGAGTTGTATCCTATGTGTCCCAATTTAGTGCATTATCATCATCAAATACCAACTCATTTCCAGTCCCATTATCAACACTCTTTCTACTACCACATTGGGATCTGCTCGCAGAGATGGCAGATATGGTGGCTAGCTTTGACATGGACTATTTGGGGGCACAGAAACAGAATCACATTCCAAAATGGGAGCTTCAACAGCCAAAAGTTAATGGATGATGCTCTTTTTTTCTGTTGGTCGTGGATTAAAAACCTGGAGAAAGGCTTTAATATTCCTTTCCACTTTTGGTCTTGCAATCTTAGGACTAATTTTTGTAAACAGGGGAGGGTTTAATATTTACCTCTTACCTGTCCTGTTTGGGGGTTTGAAGTCCAACCAGCCTATGGCATTTTAATTCATGTCTTATGTATGTATTAGGTTGCCATAGGTCTATATTGTTGTTGTGGACTGTTTTGTTGTTATACTACCTGTACCTATTCTTTTATATATATATATATATATATATATATATTATTTTTGCCGACCAAAAAAAAAAAATCATCATCCATCTCTCCCACTAACCACTCATTGCACACATCACTATCCTTGATAGAAATTGGATGAATTGCATCTCTAGCATTATATCTTTGTTAAGTTGTTGGTTGTATTTGACAAACACAAAATCATGCAAATTTTTTTGCTCAATCCTTTATCTTTTTGGGAATGAATCTGCAACATAATAAATTAAAATTGCTCAAATACACTCCAATTTCTTTCACATCATGATGCTCTACAGGTCAGGCTAAAAAATCTTTATATCCAGCCTCTGAAAATTCAGAGCTTTGGCCTTGTACATTCGCTACCAATAAGCTACAAAACCAAGAGCATGACTTAGAATTGTAACATTAAAGCTTTAAAAAACTTAAATTAGTAGAAGTTGTTGTGTTCTTAGTTTCTTACTAGGAGAAGCAATTTTCGTTTGTTTAATTGCAAAATCACAACTGAAGATATACCAACACTAGTCTTGTAAGGATGCAACCTAGTTAGAATCTTCTGTTGCACATCGGGTTGTGAAACCAACTTCCTAATGCAATAATACAATCCATTGTTGACTGCAAAATCAAACTCCAAATCTATGTCGTCATAGAATAATTTTGGGATTAAAAAGTGGCCAGCCACATGCAAGGGCATATGAAGCTTACAATTTGTTAGGATAAGTAGGAATAAGTTAATTATCTTTTATTTATCCAAGGAAAAATAGAAATAAGTTAGTTATCTTTTTGTTTATCTTTATCTAGAAAAATAGGAATAAGTTAGCTACCCTTTTATCTTTGTCTATCTTTATCTTTTTTATTATTTATCTTATCTTTAGGAAAAAAGATTAATAAGAGGGATCTTAAGGGCCAGGCCCATCATATCTATACATAGAAGGATACTAAGGTTCAGGGGAGGCATTCAAATTGGTAAACCTTGTGGGGATAGAGAAGTGACTCTTGTGGCCTTCTTAGAACATGCCCAAACCTCTGTAACTGGTTTTCTATCATCTTCTCCTAAATGGGTGCTACACCAATTTTTTCTTGTATATAGTCATTTTGTATTCTATCCTTTCTTGTATGACCACACATTCATCTTAACATTCTCATTTCTGCTACTCTCACTTTTCTCTCATGTTGTCCCTTTAAAGCCCAACATTCACTACCATATAGTATAGCTATACTATACGATAAAACTTGCCTTTAGTTTAGTAGGTACTTTGTGATCACAAATAACCCCTAATGACTTTCTCCATAGCCATCGCACTTGTATCCTATTCGTGACATTCTCATTAATTTCTCCCTTATCTTGTATGATTTTTTTTTTTTTTTGATCAGCAAAGATAATATATTTATATATAGAAATAAAGGAACAGTACAAGATGTGCTGCTTAAAGAAATATACAAGAGAAATCCAAGCAGAACTAAAAGGGCTTTACACAAAAAGCCATCGTGGGTCTGCCAGATATCATGCAAAAAAAGAAAAAAAAAAAAAAATATAACAGCCTAAACCCTCCCCCTAGATACAAAACCAGCCCTCATATTACTAGACCACTGGTGGAAAGGGGTATCAAAACCTGGCTCTAGATTCTTAAGCCAAGACCAACAAAAAAATACAGCATCTTCCATCAATTTCAGTCCATTAAAGGATTCATTGTGGAAGAGGATCTGGTTTCTATGATACCAGATACGCCAAGTCAGAGCGGTCCACCAAGTTAGCCACCTAAGGAGGCTGGTCCCTCGTAAATGACAAAAAGAAGACTGTCTGAAATGTTCTTTTGGAGTCACCGAGTAGACCCCGACGATGTCTACCCAAGCCCAAGACTCCCACCACAAAGGTATAATTTTAGGGCAGCTGAAGAAAAGATGTGCAGCGTCTTCCACAAGGCTGTGGCAGAAAGGGCATGTAATATCAGAAATCTCCAAGTTTCTTCTCCTAAGATTTTGTTTTGTAGGCAATCTGTCCTTTATAAGTCTCCAAGCAAAACATGAGACTTTGCTAGGAATTTTTAACTTCCACAGAAACTTGAAGACCTCATCCCTCTGTTGACTATCCTCCATCTCCATCCTATTAAGCAAGCTGTAAGCACTCTTCACTGAGTACATTCCACTAGGCTCACCTACCCAAACCCAAGAGTCAGGTTGTTGCTCAAAAGCTGGCAGCTCCTGTAATTCCTCCAAGAATTTTATCACCGTTTCAATTTCACCTTCCCTGAATGGTCTTCTCCACTGAAAAAGCCACTCCCACCCCTGCTGATTCGATGAACCCATAAGCTGGATGGAATGTCGTTGCTGTAAAGAAATCTGGTATATCCTAGGATATTTGGCCTTCAAAGGTAAACTGTCCTCCGTCCAACTATCTTCCCAAAAAAGAACTTTGGCTCCACTACCCACCTTCCACTTAAATCCTTTGGAGAACCATCCATCTGTCTCTGCAGAAAAAGACAGACTTAGATCTCGCCACCATAAGGATTCTGTGGCCAGCCTCCTTGTCATCTCAAGATTTCTCCAATCTCCATATTTTGACTCCAAAATCTGTACCCACAAAGCCTCCGGTTGATGAAATAAGTCCCATTTCCATCTTCCCAGCAAAGCCAAATTGAAGCTTTCTAGTTTCTTAACACCCAGCCCTCCTTTCTCCTTAGGTAAACACACGGAATCCCAGCTCACCCATGGGATTTTCTTCTGTTCAGAACTGCCCCCCCACAAAAATCTTCGTTGCAGCCTTTCCAAACTAACAATAACTCGCTTCGGAACCCTGAAAAAAGAGAAAAAGAAGATAGGAATCGAGTTAAGAACAGCTTTAACCAGAGTTACCCTTCCCCCAAAGGATAGGTATTTTTGTTTCCATAGGGACAGTTTTCTCTCGCACTTTTTAAGAATGGGTTCCCATGTCGAGCAGCGTCTCGGATTCACCCCAATAGGAATGCCTAAGTAAGAAAATGGTACAGACATCACTCCACAGTTCAGGAAACTGGCAGCGGCAGAAACCCAATGATCATTCCTCCCGAAAGCACCAAAACTGCATTTATTGCAGTTTAACTTCAGGCCCGAAACCAACTCGAAGCTCTTCACCATCACTTTTAGGGCTAAGACATTTTCTTTAGTTGCTGCCCCAAATAGAATAGTGTCATCAGCATATTGAAGAATGCTGATGTCAATCTGATTCCTCCCTACCTTAAAGCCCTCATACAGATTTTTCGCTTGAGCTTCCCTCAGCAGCCCCGTGAGGCCTTCCGCTGCAATGTTGAACAGGAAAGGGGCAAGTGGATCCCCTTGTCTCAAGCCTCTCTGAGGCTGAAATTCAGATGTCGGACTTCCGTTTATAAGGATAGATATAGAAGCTGAAGTTAAACATCCCTGGATCCATGACCTCCATTTAGAACAAAAACCCAATCTCTTCATCATGTACATGAGGAATTCCCAAGAGACCGAATCATAGGCTTTTTCGAAGTCAACCTTAAAGATTAAACAGCTTTTGTTACTCCTTTTTGCCTCCTCAACAGCCTCGTTTGCAATTACAACACTGTGCAGTAATTGTCGTCCTTCAATAAATCCTGATTGTCGTTCATCAATGATGGCAGGCATCACCCTCTTGAGCCTGATTGCGAGCACCTTAGCTACTATCTTATAAATACATCCTATTAGTGAAATAGGGCGATATTCATGTAAGCTTTGGGGGTCATTAGTCTTAGGGATCAAAGCCAAGAAGGAAGCATTTGCCCCCTTTGGGAAAGTCCCATTGACATAAAATTCAGCCATAAACCGTAGCAGGTCAGGCTTTATGATGTCCCAAAATTCCTTTATGAATTTGAAATTAAATCCATCCGGCCCCGGGCTCTTGTCACTCCCACAACTCCACACCGCTTCTTTAATTTCAGACAACTCAAAAGGGGCTGTCAAGGCATAATTATGCTGCTGTTCCAGTGATCTGAAGTGAACCCCATCTAATTTGGGTCTGCTTGGATCAAGTTCTTGATATGTACGCATAAAAAAGTTTTTCACCTCCTCCTTAACCCTACCAGGCTCTTCCAACCAGCACCCATCAACCATCACTCCTTGCATCATATTTTTTCGGCGCTTCCAATTAACAGACAGGTGATAAAAACGAGAATTACAATCTCCTTCCCTAATCCATCTCGACCTTGCCTTTTGTCTTAGCAACGAAGCGTTATAATTTGACGCAGCCCACAAATCTTCCTGTAGTTGTTTTCGTCTGTTTATTTCTTCTGCTGTCATTTGTCTGTCCTCTGTTTCTATCTCAAGCTTGTTCAATTCCAGTTCAGAATTTCTGATTTTCTGATGGATATTACCAAACTGATTTTTGTTCCAAGCCTTCAAATTCTGTTTCAGGATTTTTAGTTTTTCTTTGAGTACAAAGCCACCCCAGCCAGGTCCCACAAAAGAGTTCCATGATTCAGATACCACCTTTCTAAGTGATTTATCCTGTAACCAGCAATCAAGAAAGCGGAACGGTTTGGGACCCCAATCAACATGAGCAGAGGTAAGCATAATTGGGCAATGATCTGAGTAATTACGATCCAGAGCAATCTGGGAGCATCCCTGCCATAGTGATAATCAATCAGCAGATATGAGAGCCCTGTCCAATCTGCTTTTGGCTGAGCCGTTGGGTCTATACCATGTGAATTTTCTTCCAATCCTAGGTGCTTCCTCCACTTCTAGCTCCTCAATCCATTCATTGAATTCCTTTATGTTTCCACCTTCCTGATTGTTCTGCCCTAAACCCAGTCTTTCTGAAGGTCTTCTAATATTATTAAAATCGCCAATGATGCACCATAAACCTCCCATGTTTACCCTCCTCAGCTGATTAATTTCTGCCCACAAAACCTTTTTCAATGCCGCATCACAAGGTGAATATATATTTACTATAGTAATCTTCTTATTCTCAGGTATCCACGAACCTTCCAAGTAAATGAATCCACTGCCTTTCAGCCTTTTTTCTACTTTGAAATTCTCCTTATTCCAAATGCATAGTAAACCTCCCGCTTTATTAATTGCAGGTTGAAATTCCCAGGTTGCACTTGAGTCTCCCCACAAAGCTTGACAAATAACCTTATCAATTGATTCTTTTTTTGTCTCCTGTAAACATAGCAAGTCAACTTTTTCTTTACACACCATTTTTCTAACTGAGTTCCATTTAACCCCCCTCCCCAACCCCCTTATATTGTAGGATAAAATCTTCATGGTTCCACCCCATCCTCTCCCCATCTCAAAACCTCACCCTTTTCACTTTCATCCAGCAGCTTCATTTTGTGAATCACATGCTCAGGATCACTACTGGTTACCCCAAATTGCTTGGCTAAATCCCAAAAATTAGCTTGTTTTTTGGAATTTATAGAACTAGAGCTTGAACAGGATCCTAACTTGTCTTCATCTTTTGAGCCTGCCCCCCACTCAGCACACACTTTTTAGGCCACTGTTATTTAAAGGTGTGACTGGACTGGATTGGTCATTGAGAGTCTCCTTCCCCTTCACAGCTAGACATGCTTCATATTTCCCATTACCTTCCAAGGGCTGGTCATTTTTGTTAGCTAATACAGCCTTATTTTTTCCCCCCCTGCTTCTGGGCATTAACTTCCTACACCAGCCAAATGTCTTATACACCCAGCACTCAATAGTGGAATTCCGAAATTACCCCTCATTAAAATGGTGACTTTTACATCAGTTTGAAGCATTTCTAATACACCCAGCACAGTACTATTCTTCTTCTCCGCGCCCTCTGCCCAGCCGTGCCATTCGCCTTCTCCGCAGACGCACCCGCCATTGATATGGATCAAGGAAGAAGGAGGCTAAGGAAAACAGTTGTCTCTGCTGCCGCCATTGTCGAATCCATGAGTTCTGGCTTGAATTTTTTTCGTTTCCATCGTTAATTTGAAATATGAATGGGAGTTGATGGCTACGGATTGACAATCCGTAAGAAGCAAATTGGAAATCCGTATGAGCCTTACGGATTGCCAATCCGTATGAGCCTTATGGATTGCCAATGAGCCTTACGGATTGCCAATCCGTATGAGCCTTACGGATTGCCAATCCGTATGAGCCTTACGGATTGCCAATGAGCCTTACGGATTGTCAATCCATATGAGCCTTACGGATTGCCAATCCGTATGAGTCTTAGGGATTACCAATGAGCCTTACGGATTGCCAATCCGTATGAGCCTTACGGATTGCCAATCCGTATGAGTCTTATGGATTGCCAATGAGCCTTACGGATTGCCAATCCGTATGAGTCTTACGGATTGCCAATCCGTATAAGCCTTACGGATTGCCAATTAGCCTTACGGATTGCCAATCCGTATGGTTTCTGCTACAGCGATCAAGTTGCAGAACCACGCCTCCGACGACGGCAGCGGCCAATGCAAGCTCCACCAATGCTAACCACGACCTCCCGAACCAAACCAACAACGTAAGAGGCACCAACACGCAGCCAACAAGCAACAATGAAGACGCAACGAAGAAGCACAACAGAGAAAGCGTATGGAAGAAAATGGAAGAAAAAACCTGCTGGTGTATGTTAAAAAGCAACAAGGGTAGTATTGGTATTTTTTGAAATTGTTGGGTGTATAAGAAATTTGGCTGGTGTAGGAAGTTAATGCCCTGCTTCTGGAATAGACTTGCCATTCAGGCCCAAAACGTTTTTGGCCCAAAGAGTTATTTTTGATTTCATTTGGTGATGTCCCCTTACCCATAGTGGGTCTCACGACAGTTTCCAGCCTGTTTCTCACAATAACCCCATCACGTGACTCCAATTCCCTTCCTCCTGACTTGTTCCACATATGTGGGTCCCTCTCCACCCCTAGTATAGTTCTGTTTGTGCCTATATCTTCTGCTTCCGTGAGCTTCTCCCCGTTGACCATACTTCTTGCAGCTTCTTTCTGGCCATACTCCTCTGAACCGCGACACCCATCCTGACTACGGCTCATTTCCGCACAGCTTTCGCAGTGGGTAGGTGGTTTCTTTTCAGCGTACGTGTCGGGTACGACATCTCTGCTTTCGTTGCAGCTAGCAGAGTTTGGCGCAGTACCCGCAGCAAGCTGACTCGACCCAGCGTGTAAAAACCGCGCGGCACCTGGGTATCCGAGCTCACCTTCAGGGGCAGTTTCCGTCGGCGTCGAAACCGACTCACCTGGCTGTGGTTCCAGTGGCTCCGACGGCTCCAGCGGTTCCTGCGGCTCCAGCAGTTCCTCGCTACCCACTTCTGAGCTGTCCACCGAGGTGACTTCGTCGGAGTTATCCTCGTAGCACTGTCTGAAATGTCCGCATCTGACTGATCCCGCGTTTGATTCTTCCACAAAATTAATCAGGAATTCGACCCCATTTATGGTAGCCGCAATATTGTGCCTGATTAGTGGTGGCCATGGTGTTTTGATAAGCAGACGAGCTCTGTCTAGGCGTTGAAGGTCGTCAGTTTCATCGTCTACTTCCACCAAGTCACCAAAAGCCGCCACTAGCTTGGCCATGGTTGCTGGTTCCCAAGCGTGTAAAGGGATACCCCAGCACAGTACCCAAACAAGGCGAAAAGCAGGTTTCATGTTGGGTTTCCACTTTTCCAGGGTGTGGAAATAGGATAAACCGTATTCCTCTTCGTTTCGACATAGCTCCTCCGCTTTAGAATCGCTCAAACCCAGCAAAAGTACCATGTCTTCCCCAATATACCTTGGTTTGATGTCCTCCCCTCCTTCCCATGCCAGTTCTTCCTCCAACCTATCAAACATATTTAGCTTCTTCAACCTTCCAATCCAAGCTTCAGTGAGCCATTTTTTACTTTCCATCTGAATATCAAGCTGAATTGACGAGGAAGATGGTTTGTTCGGATCAGGGATGCGCTTCGGGTACCATCTTCTTTTGCCCACGAAGCTGGGTTTGGCAACAACTTGTGCATATGTAGCCCGTTGAGAAGGTTGGCGAAGAGGGGGAGGGTTGAAAGCTGACCCACTGGCTTTCCTTCCTTCTTTGACACCAGGTAGGCCTTCGTCATGTAGAACAGCCTTGCCTTTCAATGCGCTGAGTCGACTCTCCCTTTCATGTTTTGGAATGTTCGCATGTAGTTTAAGACCCCCTATAATCAGACTGTCCAAGGTTCTCTCCATTTGCAAAATATTCTCCACGCCTTTGAACCGCACGAAGCCATAACGTCTGCCGCTTCTATTTCTGTTTTTAGCAATGAAAACTTCCCTCACATCCCCCCATTTTTTGAAGATAAACCATAAGTCTTTCTCCCCCAAGTCCTCAGGAAAACGTGTAAAGTAAAATGATGATACGTCTGCTTGTTCCCTCCAATTGCTTGATCTTGCTGTCCTACCGTATGCCGTCACCGGAACCGCAAAGTGCTGTCTGTACCCAAACTCATCGTGGTGGTATCTATCTGGGTTTCCTAATCTACCCACCCTGCTGTTTCTCTCTCTAGCCTCTCTCTCTCTCTCTCTATACTCTCTCTCTCTATACTCTCTCTCTCTCATCTCTGTCTCACTTCTCTATGCATATAAGTAAAATTGTCGTATAGTATGATCCCCTTATCTTGTATGATTGATCTCAAATATTTGAACTTAGAAACTTGTTTAGACTAGGAACCAAAAGACACAATTTGTCTAGACTAGGGTGACCTAATTGTTGATGCTCAAGAGTTTTGGAGGCAACAAAGACACGTAACTGATGGTGAAAGTTGATATAATCCTTGAGACTCATGTCATGCTCCAATCATCAACTAGTACATGATCCTAGACTAGAATAGAGTAACCAAGGGTGTAGGCGAGCTTGCTAAAGTACATAATATAAGTGAAGGTTAGGAAGAGTAAAATGGTGCTAGTGGAGGGAGGGGACTTGTGCCACATTAACAGGATTGGACTATTGTCTAGCCTTGGTGCAGCATTCCACCTGAAGATGCCCATAGTGGTTGCATTAAGTGTAGCATTTAGCAAGTACCACAACATTGATCATCACAACCCCCCTTTTGTTCACCACGATAAGAAGAGCGGGAGACAAGATGATAAGAACAGAGAAGATGGAGTAGAATAGAAAAGATGAAATAGAAATTTTATATAGGTAAATTGATATATTTTTTAATACATAGGTTTTTGAGAGCCTGCCTCTCCACAATTCAAACTTATCCTTGTTTATTTTTCCCCTCCCTTCCTAATCTAGTTTACTTCTATTTATACTGCATCTAACATCTATTCCTAATAGACACAATTGTTCAGAATGGTTGTGACTCTTCACCAAGGGTCATGTCCCCTTGATTCACATCTCTTGACCTTGCGTCCCTTGGGTGGATCGTGTCTGTTAGGTGATCACCAAGGGTCATGTCCCCTTGATTCGCATCTCTTGACTTTGCGCCCCTTGGTTGGATTGTGTCTGGTGGGTGGTCAGCACACCTTGGGTGGTCCAGAACTGTTGCTTCTCTTACTCGCTGCTTGCGGGTGTACACCCTTGTGATGGGTGGCTTACGCTTATCAATACCCCCGCCTAAAAGACTCACCTTGTCCTCAAGGTGATTAGTTGGAAAAACCTCTTGTAATTTAGTCATAGATTCCTAACTATTTTCACTTGTAGGGAGATTTTGCCATTGAATTAAGATTTCCACGTTGCCAGGTTGTAATTCACGTATATCTAAAACAAAGTCTGGATAAACCTGTAATTCTTGATCCTCAGATAACATAGGTGGTTAAGGTTGGGATTGGAAAGAATCACCAATGGCCTTCTTGAGGAGAGAGACATGAAAGACTGGATGAATTTTACTGTGAGATGGAAGATCCAATTTGTAAGCAACCGCACCCACCTTGTTTAACACTTGGAAAGGACCATAAAACCCAGTGGAGAGTTTTTCATTAATCTTTTTAGCCAAGGACCTTCTCTTGTAAGGTTGCATTTTCAAGAACACCCAATCACCTACTGCATATTCTATATCCCGCCGGCGTTTGTTGGCCGTCGCGCACATGACATCTTGAGACTTCAGCAAATTTTCTCGTAGAGCAGCCAATAATTCATCTCAAGCCATTGCGAGTTTGTTGACTTCTTCAAGGCGGGAAGGAATGGTGGATCCCTGAAGAACGTGAGGGTAATCATGTAGCACATCTTTTAATTCTGATGGAATTGAATCCTTCCAATCTGTTTCTGTTTGAATGCGATGATAGTCGATAAGGAACCCTTCTCCCTGTTGTAAATCCTTCGACATAGAATTAAATAAGGCATCTTTCTTTGATAGTTCTAATCCTCCCTTTAAAATTACTTTTCTGCCACCAATCTTGAGGGCCAGGGTTAGTTGTTCAAAGTTGGCTCTAATCTCTCCCACGCTTGCTAACCACTCCATGCCTAAAACCACATCTACCCCTCCGGGGTCAAACAAGAAGAACTGTTGTTGTACCTGTACTTGCACCATCAGGGGAACTTCTCTGCAAACTCCCTTACATTTGATTTTGTGGCCATCTCCAACTTCTACCACGTATGACAGGGTGTCATCCACCTTTAATTGTAATTTTTCCACCAGTTCCTTGGAAATGAAGTTGTGGGTGGCACCGCAATCTATCAATACTATGACTTTGTGATCACCAATATTGCCCCAAACCTTTAAGGATCGTCGAGAAGTGAATCCCACAATACTAATAATGGATAATTGGGGTGTTTCTCTAATCTCTGGTTCGGGTTCCTTTTCGGAGTCTCCTTTCTTCCTTTTCTCTTGGTTGGTTGCTATTTTTTGGTTTGTTCACGGATGTACTGCCAGCAAAGCCCATTATTTTTCTCTCCACCTTTTTGAATAACACCATAAGTAACACTGTTCGTATAGGATGGACTTTGGTAAGAGGTGTTGAATTTTGAATTTGAGTTTGAAGTACCATTCGGTCCCACCTTCCAAATTGCTCGATATTTCTGCTCGATCATTAATGCCTTCTTGACCATGATTGATAAAGTAGGGGGTTCATAGAGTTTAATTTCTGCCCCAATGCCTTCCTTCAATCCGTTCTCAAAAATGTCCTTTAAATGTTCTTCACCAACATCCTTCAGCATGGATGCAAACCTTTTGAATTGCTCAACGTACTCTGCCACCGTTTCTTCTTGTTTAAGTGCCAGGAAGGCAGCAAAAGGGTTGAGAGTGGCTGAAGTTTGTAACCTTTCAAGAATAGCAAGTTTGAAATCTCCCCATCCAATATCAGAATTGCAATTTTCCCACCATTGGAACCAAGATAGCGCCTTTCCATCTAGTGCCATCATAACTGCCTGAATTTTCTCTTCTTCTAGTATATCGCTAATTTGAAAGAAGCGTTCCAATTTATTTATCCAACTATAAGCATCGGATTCTCCATCATATATGGGGATTTCCACTTTTCTCCAGCGTTCTGTTTTTCCTTCTTTGGTGTGGCCCTTGGGTGTCTCTTTTCCATTGACGGAAACTTCGGAAGTACCCTCTTCCGACTGTTTAGACAAATTTTCCACCATGGCTTCTAGGCGCGCAAAACTCGTTTCAAGTTGTTGTCGTTCTGCATCTCGATTTTGTCGGTCCGCCATCAGCATTTCCAAAATTCTCTCCATTGTGTCTGGATTATCGGAATTAGATTGAGTTGTCACCATCGTTGGAAACGAAGCACCAGATCGGTGCTCTGATACCAAATTGATAAGAACAAAGAAGATGGAGTAGAATAGAAAAGATGAAATAGAAATTTTATATAGGTAAATTGAGATATTTTTAATACATAGGTTTTCGAGAGCCTGCCTCTATACAATTCAAACTTATCCTTGTTTATTTTTCCCCTCCCTTCCTAATCTGGTTTACTTCTATTTATACTGCATCTAACATCTATTCCTAATAGATTCAATTGTTCAGAATGATTGTGACTCTTCACCAAGGGTCATGTCCCATTGTTTCACATCTCTTGACCTTGCGCCCCTTGGGTGGATCGTGTCTGTTGGGTGATCACCAAGGGTCATGTCCCCTTGATTCGCATCTCTTGACCTTGCGCCCCTTGGTTGGATTGTGTCTGGTGGGTGGTCAGCACACCTTGGGTGGTCCAGAACTGTTGCTTCTCTTACTCACTGCTTGCAGGTGTACACCCTAGTGATGGGTGGCTTACGCTTATCACAAGAGTAGAGGAGGGGTGGATGTGTGGCCGAAAGCCTGTGGAGTGGAGAGATGCAACAGTTTACTTTCCATGTAATATGATGGAACATGAGAGCATGGTAAAATTTGATTATGAATGAAATCAAGTTCAGGAAGGAGATCGAAAAGTGCAAGAACCATAAACCTCTTGCTTTGTTGTTCAACATCAGTTGCTGCATCACTAGTAAACATGGGGTTTCAAAATTAGCAATTAAATGATCAAGCTTACCAAGATAGGTCTAAACATCTAAGTTTTCCAACCTTAACCAGAATCAGGTTGAAAATCATATTGTAGAGACGATGAACATCAATTAAAATCCATGTACTATAGTTGCCTGTGGCATTTTCACCAGTACACTAGTAAAGGTCACAGAAGCACTGAAATCTACGGATAATGCTTTGGAGGCCATGCGGAAACAACTAAAAAATGGTTGTAGAGGGTTTTTGGAGATAGGAGAAGATGGCGGTGCAGATCGACTAGGCACACTGGAGAAAGGAGTCATGGTGGGTGCGGGAAATGAGATGCACAGTGGTCGCAGGTCATGGCACCAGTAAATGGGAACAACATGTAGCAGAGTGGAGTGGGAAAGAAAGAAACCTAAACTCTTGATACCATATATAGAAAGGAGATATCAAATGTGTGTTGTATGCCTATTCATGCTCTTTTGTAATTATGTATTAGGGTATAATAATATCAATCATGGATACAAAGAATCCATCTAAATCCCTAATTTGTAGTAATGGATATTTCCATATTTACATGTAATAAATGTGCTTTTCTAACACTAATTTTTACAAGCTTTTCAGTTTGGGTGGCTTTTGACACTCAAATGAGAAGAATTGGGCTGTTTATTAGATATATTGCACTCTGTTTTATCTGGCAGAAATGGGTGGGTTTTTTTTTTTTTTTGTAGACCTGCATGTTTGATAATCTGTACATAGAATTGTATTTTGAATGTTAAAATCTTCACTTTTGCTTTTCATTTAAACTTCTTTCAGGCGGAAGTCAGGAAAAGAGAGGAGAAAGAAGCTGCTGAAGCTTTGAGGCGTGAACAAGAGCTTCGAGAAGCTAAGAGGCAGCAGCAAAGGCTTAATTTTCTCATACAACAAACTGAGCTGTACAGCCACTTTATGCAGAACAAGTCAAGTGTACACTCTTCAGATGCTTTACCCTTGGTAGATGAAAACACAAATGATCAAGATGTACTGTTTGACTCTTCAGATGCTGGGCATAATGAGGAGGAAGATCCGGAAGAGGCTGAATTGAAGAAGGAAGCTTTGAAGGCTGCTCAAGAAGCAGTCTCTAAACAGAGAATGTTGACTACTGCTTTTGACAGTGCATGCTTGAGGTTGCGCCAGGTGGATGAAGCCGGTTCACTTACACAGCAAGTAGCAGGAGGAAGTAACATTGATTTGCAAACCCCGTGAGCTTTCTCTCTCTTTATTGTTTTTGTATATGGATGTATGCCTGTACACTACATGGACATATATATATATAACTGTGTATTTGCATGTTTCCGTGTTTTTGTTGTTATATTGTGCAGATCAACCATGCCAGTGGTATCCACAGTTCAGACACCAGAATTATTTAAAGGTTGTCTAAAAGAATATCAGCTAAAAGGTCTTCAGTGGCTAGTTAATTGTTATGAGCAGGTTGTTGAGCAATCCCAAATAACTTGGTCATGATATTTTTAGTTTTCTGTTTTACTTTTTGTTTCTGTTTTGGGTGGTTGTTAATTTGAATGCTTTTGGTTTCTTTCAGGGTTTAAATGGCATACTTGCTGATGAGATGGGACTTGGAAAGACCATACAGGCTATGGCATTTTTAGCCCATTTGGCTGAGGTAGCTATTCAAACTAGTGTTTTTGTGCATGTTTGTGACTTTATTTTAACTTGCATGTCTCATGCAGGAGAAAAACATATGGGGGCCTTTTCTGGTTGTTGCACCTGCTTCTGTATTGAACAATTGGAATGAGGAACTTGAACGCTTCTGCCCTGAGATTAAAAGACTTCCATATTGGGGAGGACTTTCAGAGCGAGCAGTGCTTAGGAAACGTATTAACCCAAAGGATCTTTATCGTAGGTAATGCTACTTTCTGAAGCATTTTCTGGTCCTTAAAAGAATGGTAGCAGCAATGCTAATAGTTTTGTTCATAGGGTACAAAGCAATATACAATTGTTCCTTAACAGAAGGGACTCATTTTGCCTGATTTGAAATAGTGATCTATCCTCGCTTTTCAATAATCGTTAAGCAAAACTTTGAGATTTTAGGAAAGTAAAAAAATGCTCAACAAAAGGCAGAATCCCCTTTCTAGATTAGTATAGATCTTTAGTGAGTATCAATGCATTATTCATCCTCAGAGTATCTTGATTAGAAGCTTAGAAGTTCTGAGGTAGTGAATCATACATTATTTTGATCTTTGAATGTCATATGTTAATTTCATTTGCTATTTTCATCCTTCTGATTACTGTGGTTACTGCTTTCTTGTTTACCAGGGAAGCTAAATTCCACATTCTTATCACAAGCTATCAGCTATTAGTAACTGATGAGAAGTATTTTCGCCGTGTGAAATGGCAGTACATGGTTTTAGATGAAGCTCAGGCAATCAAAAGTTCAAGCAGGTTTTGAATAATCTCTGTTTTTGGAATTCACTAGTGAATGGCACAAATTATTTATTGATCATTATTTTCGACCAATGTTTTTCATATAAGAAAACTGATTAATTATTTGTGTGGTGCATTTTTTCTTAGGCTTAAATTGTGTATACCTTTTAAATGTATGGTTATTTTAATGGTTGAATTCATATCATCATGAGTGTTATGATCACTTTACCTTTTGAAAGTCTTTTTATCTAACAGTATAAGGTGGAAGACACTTCTCAGCTTTAATTGTCGGAATCGCCTACTGCTGACTGGTACACCTGTTCAGAATAATATGGCAGAGTTGTGGGCTCTTCTGCACTTTATCATGCCAACTTTATTTGACAGCCATGAGCAGTTTAATGAGTGGTTCTCAAAAGGGTATCTATTGAATTGCATTCCTCACTATTGTTAATTGGATACTATAGCCATTTAACTAAAATCTTACAGTCTTTTATGATTAATCTCATGCCAGAATTGAGAACCATGCAGAACATGGGGGTACGTTGAATGAGCACCAGCTTAATAGATTGGTAAGTTTGGATTTCCTGTGTGGTAAAATTCACAGAAACTAATAATCATGTGATTAAAATATATTACTATATTATGATGGATTTTTTTTTATAAATATTTTTGTATTTGATTTATTAATCAGAAACTTCATAGTATATATAACTACACCTTTGCTAGCCTTTGTGGAATGTGGAGGAATTGAATTGTGTCTTGCAATTGGGAAACTGTTATTGGTGGTATTTATGTTTGTGAAGAGTATTAAGCTCATGCGCTGAATGTGTGCTTGGGTACTATTGGTGTCTGCCTAGTTGTAATATACTGTACTGACATTGAAATAGGTTTCCAAATCATCCCTCATTCTCACAATGTTGTTCTTGTCTTTTTTAATTCTTAACATTTGTTAGTTCCATGATACATGTCCAGGGGATGTGATGATTAAAGTCATAACGTGTGTCAAAGTGTGACCCTTTTTTTATTAATGCCCATTTTGGCTTGTTTTTGAAGACTTATAATTTTTTTCCTTTTAAAACTTTTGACTTATCTTTTGTTTACTCTTCTAACAGCATTCAATACTAAAACCTTTCATGCTGCGACGTGTTAAAAAGGATGTAATTTCTGAGCTGACTAATAAAACTGAGGTTATGGTGCATTGCAAGTTGAGTTCTCGGCAGCAGGCTTTCTATCAAGCTATTAAGAACAAGATATCTCTTGCTGGGTTGTTTGATAGTAATCGTGGGCAGCTCAATGACAAGAAAGTTATGAGTTTAATGAATATCGTTATTCAACTAAGGAAGGTAGGTTGATAACAGTCCATTTTATCCATTTCTATTCTTTTCTTAGCAGATTATTGATTTCAGTAGAAAGTTGTCCCACACCCCACCCCCAAATTTTTTTTCCTATACTAAAATTGCTATGAAATATGGTAGGTTTGCAACCATCCAGAGTTGTTTGAAAGGAATGAAGGGAGCACATACTTTTACTTTGGAGAAATTCCAAATTCCCTTCCACCTCCTCCATTTGGGGAGTTGGAGAATATATACTATCCTGGTGGGCATAACCCGATATCATATGAGGTGCCTTCTCAAACCTTATCTACTATATCAAAAAATCAAAACATTCAATTTCATAATTTTCTCTTCCTTCTTCCCTCTTTCTCATTCTTATTAACTAGTATTGTTATGATATCATTAATATGGAAGCAAAAGTAAAGTATTAGTATTTTGTAAGGCTTGGGTTTTACAAAATTCAGAAAATCACTTACGATGTTGCAAAGGATTGTGTAAACTCAATTCCAACTTGTTTGCATCAATTCCTTTATAAGTAAGTCTTATCCAATAAAAAACACATGTAATCTAGGGACTGTTTGTGTTATATAATTGTTGGAAAAAGCCACCTAAATTGTGATCACCTCTAGATAGAGGGGGTGTGTTGAAAGTCCCACATGGTGGGTAGCCATGGGCAAAAAGGGACATGTTAAAGTCTCACATCGACTAAAGATAGTGTCGAGATAAACTATACAAGTGGGGAGCAATCTGTTAGGCTACCTGCACAGCAGGTATATGAAGCAAGGACTCACGGTAGGTTCAAGGGGAAGCCAGAGCAGCAGCTACTGTTACCTGTAACTGACTGATGTCAGTTACAGTTTAGTTAGTTAGCTTTAAATTGCAACCACCAAGCTTGGAATTGTAATTCTTGGTATTATTGGTGGTTGGTTAGGAAGACTAGGCTCCAATCCCTAGCTGTAACTGGTATTACACTTCAATAAACAAGAGTTTTGTATCACTGCTATCAGAGCAAAACTTCGATCTTGAGACCTGAATTTGTTCATGGTTGCAACGCGAGGAGGTATGGATGCACATGTAGAATTCCTGGAGCGTGGATATGAAGCCATGCTCAACACGCTTGATGATGTTGGGAGTTTGAAGAGACTGTATGAGGAGGACCGCGTTGAGCGAGCGGAGTTGAAGGAGCAATTGGCGGAGCTGCTGGCGATGGTGAGGAACTTGCCGCGCGCCGATCAAGGGAGCGGTAATTGGAACCACGGAGAGCGTCAGAATCGCAATTATGCTGATATTGATCGAGAGGAGAGGTGGAGGAACCTCGAGATTCCGATTTTTGACGGCGAGGATGCGTTTGGCTGGACTAATAAGGTCGAACGCTACTTTGAAGTGAAAGGAGTGGAGGAAGATGACAAAATCCATGCCGCTATGGTCGCAATGGAAGGGAAAGCACTCAATTGGTACCAGTGGTGGGAATTTTGCGCGAAAAACCCTGACTGGACTGATTTCAAACAAGCAGTGGTTCAGCGCTTCCAACCTTCGATGAATCACAGCCCATAACTCAGATTGAAACACGAACGAACAGTGGAAGAATATAGGGAAAAATTCGAACTATATGCGGGGCCTTTGAGGGGAACTGAACCTGAATACTTGAAAGGAATTTTCTTAAATGGTTTGAAGGATGTGGTGGGGGCAGAGTTGAAGCTACATCCAGTCAATTCTCTTCCTGAATTGATGGATTATGCTCAGCGTATAGATGAGAAGAATGCATTTGGCAGAGTTGAAGCTACATCCAGTCAATTCTCTTCCTGAATTGATGGATTATGCTCAGCGTATAGATGAGAAGAATGCATT
>CM023950.1:16761052-16781330 GCA_013407115.1 Glycine latifolia
ACTAGAAAAGGGAAGTGTGGGAGGAAGTAGAGGGGGCTTAACAAGAAATTTCAGTTCATCAAGAACTGTAACATGGGATCCAGGAAATAAGGGGGTTATGGCAAAATCAAGGGAGTCAGTTTCCAATTCAAACTCCAACGGTGTTAGGTCCACTGGAACATACAGGGGCAGGTCTTTTAGGAGGCTCTCAGATGCTGAATTCCAGGAGAAGGCAGAAAAAGGGTTTTGCTATCGTTGTGATGGGAAATTTGGCCCTGGTCATGTTTGTCCCAATAAACAATTCCAAGTTCTGATTTTGGGAGAAGAACAAGATGAGGAGGAGATAAGGGAAGAGGAGGCAGAACAGGAGAAGCAATTTCAAAGCATTCAGCTGTCCTTATACAGCATGTCGGGTTTCACTTCAAAAAAATCCATCAGGCTGTGGGGAATGTTTGAGGACACCAAAGTTCTGACTTTAGTGAATTGTGGTGCTTCTCATAACTTCATTTCAGCTGCAGTAGTAAGCAAATTGCAAATCCCAGTTACCAATACTAAACCATATATGGTGGAGGTAGGAGATGGAAGGAAAATCAGGTGTGGGGGAGTTTGTAAAGGTGCAATTTGCATATACAGGGATTGAGAATTCAGCAGGATTTGTTTGTATTTGAAATGAGGGGGGTTGATGTGGTACTGGGGATGGAATGGTTGGCATCCCTGGGTGAGATAAGGGCAAATTTCATAGAATTAACCCTGAAGATTCCTATAGCTGAAGGGTTTATTATCTTAAAGGGAGAGCCTGCCATGGCCAGATCTGCTGCATCATTGAGATCCATTGTCAAAGCTTTGAGGGGTGAAGGAGAAGGTTTTTTGCTTTGCTGTAAAGAATTACAATCTGTTCAAGATGAAAAGCTAAGGCTTACTTGGTTGGAGAGTGTGCTACAAGAATATAATTAGGTATTTCAAGATCCTAATGATCTTCCTCCTTCAAGGAGAGATGATCATAGTATTGAATTAAAACCTGGGGCTGAAATTCCAAATTTGAGGCCTTATAGGTACCCTCACTACCAGAAAAATGAAATTGACAAGCTAGTTAAGGACATGCTGAGTTCAGGGATTATTAGGCCCAGCATCAGCCCTTATGCAAGCCCTATTATATTAGTGAAAAAAAAAAGATGGAGGGTGGAGGCTTTGTGTGGATTATAGGGCCCTCAATAAAATAACTGTCCCCAATAAATTTCCTATACCTATTATAGATGAATTGCTTGAGGAACTAGGAGGAGCAACAATCTTCACTAAGTTGGACCTCAAATCAGGATACCATCAAATAAGGATGAAGGATGAAGATATTACAAAAACTGCATTTAGGACTCATGAGGGCGGTAATGCCTTTTGGTCTTACAAATGCCCCTTCCACATTTCAGGCTTTTATGAATGAGGTATTGAAACCATACCTTAGGAAATTTGCTTTGGTATTCTTTGATGATATCCTCATCTATAGCAGAAATGAAGAGGATCGTGTCAATCATGTGAGAGCTGTTTTATTTCTTTTGGCTAAGAATGAATTATTGGTCAATTTGAAGAAATGCAGTTTTGGGCAGAGGAAGGTAGAGTATTTGGGGCATATAATTTCTGGGGAAGGTGTTGCTGCAGATCCCCACAAATTAGAGGTCATGAGGAGCTGGCCTACTCCTAAAAATGTGAAATCTTTAAGGGGATTTCTGGGCCTCACAGGTTATTACTGAAGATTTATTCAGGGCTATGGTAGAATTGCAAGACCATTGTATGATTTGCTTAAGAAATCTGGAACAGAGATGAAAGCTGGAGGGGAAATGAAAGGTGGAGGAGAAGGATGGAATAGGAGGAAGCCTATGCAGAGGTTATCTCCTATGGAGGTTAGTGAAAAAATGAAAAAAGGGGAATGTTTCACTTGTACTGAAAAGTACCATGTGAATCATGTATGTAAAAATAAACAATTGAGGATTATGATCATGGAGGAGGATGAGGAAGGGAGTGATGTAGAGGAGGGTGAAAGAGAGGAAATTGAAAAGAAAGAAGAGCTGTACCAGCTTTCTTTGTACAGCATTCAAGGATTTACACATAAAAAATCTCTTAAGATGTGGGGAGAGGTTAAAGGTAGGAAGGTAGTGGTGTTAATAGACTGTGAAGCTACTCACAATTTTATATCCATGACAGTGGTGAGAGAATTGCAGCTGGAAGTGACTCCTACACAGCCATTTTTTGTGGAAGTTGGGGATGGACATAAGGTGAGATGTAAGGGAATGTGTAGAGAATTACCCATAGAATTGCAGGGGTTAAAACTGGTTCAAAATTGCTATTTGTTTGACTTAGGAGGAGCTGAGTTAGTATTGGGAATGGAGTGGTTGGCTGGTTTGGGGGAAGTGAAGGCGAATTTTGAGAAAATGTCAATGATTGTGAAGAGTCAATATAAGGAAGTGGAGTTAAAGGCTGAACCACAATTGATTAAGGCTGCTGTTAGTTTGAAATTGATCAATGGGAATTTAGAGGAAGATGATCAGAGGTTTTTGGTGGATGTGATGGAAGCAGAAAAAACAGAAGAAGCAGTAGCAGTACCTGCAGAAATCCAACAGATCCTGAAGCAGTTTGAAGGAGTTTTCACTGAGCCAGAGAATTGCCTCCCCATAGGGAAAGAGATCATGCTATCACACTGCTGCCTGGTAACAAAATCCCTAATTGCAGACCTTATAAATATCCACATTATCAAAAAGATGAAATTGAAAGATTAGTGGGAGAAATGTTGAAGGCTGGAATCATTAGGGCCAGCACTAGCCCATTTGCAAGCCCTGTAATTTTAGTGAAGAAAAAGGATAATAGCTGGAGATTTTGTGTGGATTATAGGCAGTTAAACAAAATCACTGTTGCTGACAGGTTTCCTATTCCTGTCATTGAAGAATTATTAGATGAAATTGGAGGTGCACATTGGTTTTCTAAGCTAGACTTAAGAGCTGGCTATCATCAAATTCGAATGAAGGATGAGGATGTTCACAAGACAGCTTTTAGAACACATGAAGGGCATTATGAATTTTTAGTGATGCCCTTTGGATTGACCAATGCTCCCTCAACATTTCAAGCACTGATGAATGAAGTGCTAAGGCCTTTGTTGAGACAGTTTGTACTGGTTTTTTTTGATGATATCCTAGTTTATAGCAAGGATTTGGATGAACACAAGCTGCATCTGCAGGCTGTTTTGCAGCTTTTACAGCAATAAGAGTTGCATGTGAATGAAAAGAAATGTACTTGGGCTCAGCAATCTTTTGAGTATTTGGGCCATTTGATTTCAGGAGAGGGAGTGCAGGCAGATCCAAAAAAATTAGCAGCCATGAGCAAATGGCCTATTCCTCAGGATATTAAGAGTTTGAGGGGATTCCTAGGGTTGACAGGATACTATAGAAGATTTGTGAAGGATTATGGGAAATGGGCTCAGCCATTGAATGCTTTATTGAAAAAAAATGCATTCAAGTGGACTAAGGAGGCTGAGAAATCTTTTGAGAAGCTGAAAGAAATGATGAGTACATTACCTGTGTTGATGGTTCCTGATTTTTCTAAACCATTTGTATTGGAGACTGATGCATCAGGAGTGGGATTAGGAGCTGTGCTGTTACAGGAGGGCAGGCCCTTGGCTTTTTGGAGCATGGCTCTATCGGGTAGAGGACAGCTTAAATCAGTCTATGAAAGAGAGCTGATGGCAGTGGTTCTAGCTGTAAAAAGATGGAGACATTACTTGCTGGGAGGGAAGTTTATTATAAGGACTGATCAGCAAAGCTTTAAGTTTTTAAATGATCAGAAATTAATGACTGAGGAACAATTTAAATGGGCTGCAAAACTGATTGGGTATCATTTTGAGATTCACTATAGGCCTGGAAAGGAAAACATTGTGGCTGATGCTTTGTCTAGACAATTTCATTTTTCTGCTATTTCTTTGGTACAAGAAGAGGAGTGGACAGATTGGGAAGAGGAATTGAAAGCAGATCAACCATTATATGCGCTTTTTCAGGGAATTGTTATTAAGACAATGGCAAAACCTGGCTATGAAGTTAAAGGAGGAAGGTTGTATTATAAAGGCAGGCTAGTGTTACCAAAGAACTCTACTCGAATTCCTTTAATTTTGAAGGAACTGCATAATTCCCATATAGGAGGGCATTCTGGGTTTTTTAGAACATATAAAAGGGTGACTAATGTGGTTTTTTGGCAAGGAATGAAGAAAGATATTAAGGAGTATGTGGCTGAATGTGATACATGCCAAAAGAATAAGAGCAGCACGTTGTCTCCAGCTGGATTACTTCAACCATTACCTGTGCCAACCAAGGTATGGTCTGACATATCCATGGATTTTATTGGAGGGTTACCAAAAGCACAAGGAAAGGATACTATTCTAGTAATAGTAGATAGGCTGACTAAATATGCACATTTTTTGGCCTTGTGTCATCCATACACAGCTAAAGAAGTAGCTGAACTTTTCATTCAGGAAGTGGTAAGACTGCATGGCTTCCCTACTTCTATAGTTTCTGATAGGGACAGGCTGTTCATGAGTTTATTTTGGAAGGAGCTGTTTAAAAAAGCTGGAACTGAGCTGAAAATGAGCTCTGCATACCATCCACAAACAGATGGGCAGACAGAGGTAGTGAATAGGTGTTTGGAAGTCTATTTGAGATGCATGACAGGCAGCAAACCCAAGCAGTGGCCGGCTCATTTGGTTTGAGCAGAGTTTTGGTTTAATACTAATTACAACATTTCTGCCAAAATGTCTCCTTTTGAAGCACTCTATGGACAGAAGCCTCCTTTATTAATTAAAGGAGCTGATATTCCTTCCGAGTTGGAAGAAGTTAATCAACTGTGCAAGAACCGAGATGAGCTTTTGCTGGAATTGAGGGAAAATTTGTTGAAATCACAAGATCAAATGAAAAAGCATGCTAATAAGCATAGGAGGGAGTTGAGTTTTGAAATTGGAGATTGGGTTTTTCTCAGAATACAGCCCTATAGAATGAGATCCCTGGCCAAGAAACAAAATGAAAAATTGAGTCCTAGATTTTATGGCCCTTATAAGGTCATCCAGAAGATAGGAGCAGTAGCTTACAAGCTGGAACTTCCTGTTGGAAGTAAAATTCATCCTGTATTTCATGTATCCTTGCTAAAGAAGTCAGTTAAATCAAATTGCTCTCCTCAACCATTACCAGCAGTCATGGATGAGCAGTGGGAACTTCAGATGAGACCAGAAAAAATTCTGCTGCAAAGACAGAATGAACAGCAGCAGCAGGAAGTTTGATCAAATGGCAAGGCCTACCTCATCATGAGAATAGCTGGGAATTGGCTGAAGAAATGAAGAAAGTCTTTCCAGATTTGGACCTTGAGGACAAGGTCCAGCTTCAAGGAGAGGGTATTGATAGAGGTATATGGGGCCAAGTGTACTCTAGGAGGTGTAAATAGGAATAGTTGCTGATATAAATAGGAGAGAAGAGAGAATGAGAGCCAATGTATAAATAGGAGAGAAGAGAGAATGAGAGGATATGAAAAGAAGTGTAATAGGAGGTTGCGATTTCCCTCAAATGAAACACACAGTAATAGCAGGAGTTCACTCCAATTCTGACTAAGATTCATTCTGTAATTCCATTTTTGCATTCCTCTGATCCAGTTCCTATTAGACAATAAAGTAGCCAATGCCTTATCTAGAAGAATGACATATGCAGCAATCTCCATGATCCGATTTTCTGATGAAGAAGAGTGGGAATCTGAAATTTTGGCTGATCCAAAATTGAAAGCAATTATGCAGGAGTTATTGGTGAATGGTTCTGCACACCCAGGGTATTCCTTGCAGAATAGGAAATTATGGTATAAGGGCAAGTTAGTAATTTCTAAAATGTCTCCCAAGATGCCCACTCTTATGAAGGAGTATCACTGCTCTGTGGTAGGGGGTCATCTAGGTTTCTTCAGGACCTTTAAGAGGATAGCAGCTTTGGTTTTTCGGGAGGGAATGAGACATGATATTTTGCAGTTTGTAGCTGCATGTGAAACTTGTCAACAGAATAAATACCAGGCATTATCCCCAGCTGGTCTGTTGCAACCTCTCCCTATTCCTACACAGGTTTGGGCTGATATATCTATGGATTTCATAGAGGGTTTATCAAAGGCAAAAGGAAAAAATGCAATCATGGTGGTGGTAGACAGATTGACTAAGTATGCTCATTTTATTTCCCTTAGTCATCCATTCACTGCAAAGGACGTAGCTGAGTTGTTTGTGAGTGAGGTTGTGAAACTGCATGGGTTTCCAACTACCATCATTTCTGACAAGGATAAAATTTTTCTTAGTCAATTTTGGAAGGAATTATTCAAATGTGCAGGAACTAAATTGAAATTTAGTTCAGCTTATAACCCTCAGACAGATGGCCAGACTGAGGTGGTCAACAAAGGAGTGGAAACCTACTTGAGATGTGTCACAGGAGAGAAACCAATAAGCATTATATGGCAGAGACCCACCCCAATTGCTGAAAGGCACTACTGTTCCATCAGTAGTTGAGGAAGTCAACAGACTTACTCAAGATAGGGACTCTTTGCTGGATCAACTTAGGACCAATTTGCTTAAGGCTCAGGACCAGATGAGAGCCTATGCCAATAAGCATCGTAGGGATATTAATTTGAAGGTGGATGATTGGGTTTACCTTAAACTACAACCATACAGGTTAAAATCTTTGGCTAAGAAGTTGAATGAGAAATTAAGCCCTAGATTTTATGGACCATATCAGATTTCTAAAGTCATTGGTAAAGTGGCTTATCAGCTCAAGCTACCACCTGAAAGTAAAGTCCACCCAGTTTTTCATGTTTCTTTATTAAAGAAGGCTATTTCTCCTGCAGTGAGACCCCATGCTGACTGATGAGTTAGAATTAAAGGTCGAGCCTATTGCTGTGAAGGCTGTTAGAAATTCTCCAGCAGGAACAGCTGAAGTGGTGATCCAATGGAAAGATTTACTTGACTTTGAAGCTACTTGGGAGGCAGAGTCAGTCATGAAACAACAATTTCCTACATTTCACCTTGAGGACAAGGTGTTTCTTTTGGGGGGGGAGTATTGTTAGGCTACTTGTACAGCAGGTATATGAAGCAAGGACTCACGGTAGGTTCAAGAGGAAGCCAGAGCAGCAGCTACTGTTACCTGTAACTGATTGATGTCAATTACAGTTTAGTTAGTTAGCTTTAAATAGAAACCACCAAGCTTGGAATTGTAATTCTTGGTATTATTGGTGGTTGGTTAGGGAGACTAGGCTCCAATCCCTAGCTGTAACTGGTATTACACTTCAATAAACAAGAGTTTTGTATCACAATCCTCACCTTACAAGACAGTTTTGTAGGATTGAGTTAGGCCCAACCCACTTTTTGACATAGTATCAAAGCCTATCCTAGATAGGTCCCTGTGTATGTCACGCTCTAGGCAGGTAGCCTTGAGCATGAGGGGGGATGTTGGAAAAAACCATCTAAATTGTGGTCACCTCTAGATAGAGGGGGTGTGTTGAAAGTCCTACATGGCGGGTAGCCATGGGCAAAAGGCGACATGTCGAAGTCCCACATTGACTAAAGATAGTGCCAAGATAAACTATATAAGTGGGGAGTAATCCTCACCTTACAAGCTGGTTTTGTAGGGTTGAGTTAGGCCCATACTCACTTTTTGACAAAAATATTTGGCTATTGTACTGTAGTTTATCTTTGAAGTCAAAGCAAGTTCATTCCATCATTGAATTTTTTTTTTTTTTAAACGAAGTCAATTTCATTCAGGAGTCAGGACCTTGTTGCAATCTTGCTACATGCGTTGGTATATGTGACTATTTGGTATCTAGTGTTTAAGGCCTGCACTTTAGTTTTAGAATTATTTTATATAGCATAAGCCTGAATTGGTTATTGATGGGAATTGAGAGTTCGGGTCAGTTATGACAATTATGTGTATAAACAGTTATTTTCTACACATAACTGTCATAACTGCCTCTAACTTTCAATTCCCATCAGTTATTTTATCGTCATGAATGGGTTCATAGGCAAATGGCAGCTGTCATGAAACTTGTGGAAGAATTTTCTGAAAAGTGAGTTGTACACAATGCGATTACATTTTGCAAGATATTAAGAGTCAATTGTACCTTGTTGCCACCTTCCATGTCTTTCCATGTTTTTCCCTTTTTGTCCATTTTATTTGAGAAGGAAAAATATTTCAAGAGATTCACGTCAGGCACTTAGTGGATACTAAAGAGGACACTCTGATGTTTAATTGGGGTATTATGCAGTAAAATGTACAGTGCTTGGGTTAAGATTATGAAGAATAAAGGACAGAGATCTGAGAGTCAATGAATATGCTGTCACACTAGATTCTAATAATCTTTATTTAGCAAAACATAAAATTGTTTTTTCCTTTGTTTTGTATATCCTACTTCGTTAGGTTAGTACTTCTTTTCTTTTCTGATTGTTTGTTACTCCTCTTCCCATTTTTTAATTTTTGCAGGTACCAAAACTTGTCTATAAAGAGATTATACAAAGTTCGGCTGTAGATCATGGTATCTGCAGGGGATCTTTTCAGAAATATTTTGATATTTTTAGACCTGAAAATGTTCATCGATCTATCTTCTCTGAAGATATTATTGTTAAAAGTGGAAACTTTGGTTTTACCCATCTGATGGATTTGTCTCCCCAAGAGGTGGCATTTATGGCCACTGGTTCTTTTATGGAGCGACTGTTATTTTCTATGATGAGATGGGAACGGAAGTTCCTTGATGAAGTTTTAGACTTTCTTATAGAGACCACAATAGGTGATCCTGAATGTAGTTACCTTGAGAAAGGTAAAGTGAGAGCTGTTTCACGAATGTTATTGTTGCCATCAAGATATGAGACCAAGTTTCTTCAGAATAAGTTTGCAACTGGACCCACCAATGCTCCTTTTGAGGCCTTGATGGTCTCACATCAGGATAGGCTTTTATCAAATGCAAGGCTTCTTCACTCAGCATACACATATATCCCTCCAACTAGAGCTCCCCCAGTATGTGATGCTGCTTTGTTATCTAGTCTTGTGTTACTTCCTCCAAAACATTTGCCTTTATTTTTCCAAAATGATAATTAATTGTCTACCACTTTTATTTGTATAGATTTGTGCTCACTGCTCAGACAAAAACTTCTCCTATAAAATGATTGAAGAATTACATGATCCTTGGCTTAAGAGGTTGTTTGTGGGATTTGCGCGTACATCTGAATGTCATGGGCCTAGAAAGCCTGATAATCCTCCTCATTTAATTGAAGAGATCGATTCTGAATTACCCATTTCGCAGCCTGCCTTTCAGTTAACGTATAGTATTTTTGGTTCTTCACCACCTGTGCGGAATTTTGATCCAGCAAAGTTGCTCACTGTAAGTGTTTTTCTTCCTTTTTTCATGTCTTACTGTATTGAGTGCATTGAGATAGAAGTTATTACAACGAACTGATTACTTTCTGTTTAATATAGGACTCTAAGAAGCTTCAAACACTGGATATATTATTGAAGCGCTTACGGGCAGAAAATCATCGTGTTCTCTTATTTGCTCAGATGACTAAGATGCTGAATATTTTGGAGGTATTGTTGAACTTGTGACAATGTTGAGCCTTTTGATATTGGATTTTATGAAAAATATAAGTGTGTTTTAAGAGGTGAGATCTGAATAAATAAAGGTTTAAAACCATTGTTATTACAAGAGTCCCTTGCCATGTAAGTTCATTTGCCTTCAATGTAATGGTTACATATAATTGGCTTGGAACATGGAAATTGCTATTTTTTATTTTTTATTTATTTTTGCATTGAAGCAGCTAAAAAGAGTTTAATGTATTTTTTATTTTAGTTTATTTTTTAAAATTTGGGCAGAGGTTGCTTGGGTAAGGCTAGTGATATCAAAGTGGAAATGGTCCTGCTATGCTTAAGTTCAATTTACACGAGTTGCATGGTTCTTGTTCTCATGTTATTGTGTAGCTGCAACTTTGGTGGGTTTGTTTCACATTGGATATGTGGTTTAATCTTTCTTGCAGGACTATATGAACTATAGAAAATATAGATATTTTAGACTTGATGGGTCATCCACTATTCAGGATCGCAGAGACATGGTCAGAGACTTCCAGCACAGGTAATGTCTTTGTTGTCTTGCTTTAGTGTGTCTACTTTGGTGAGACTACTGAAGATGACTTGTTTCTTTATATCTTTGTTTCAGGAGTGATATTTTTGTGTTCTTACTGAGTACAAGAGCTGGTGGATTGGGTATCAACTTGACAGCTGCTGACACAGTCATATTTTACGAGAGTGATTGGAATCCAACATTGGATCTACAGGCAATGGATAGAGCTCATCGTTTGGGTCAGACAAAAGATGTTAGTTTCATCTCTCTGGGGGGGGGGGGGGGGGGGGGGGGGGATTTTAACATATGATAAACAAAATTAATAATGACCAACAAAATTATTTGCTTGTTTTTTATTACAAGCTTGTGGTGAAATTTGTGGCATAAGAGTAGGGTGAGATAGATAAAAATTATTGACTTCTTTTTTCTTAGAGAATGATGAAAGAGTTTTTTGAGTTCTCATACGTTGATTGCTGTGCAAAAATTAATTTATTATAATTAAAATTAATTTATGTACCAAATTTTAAATATTGTAAATAAACAATATAAAATTATTCACTAAAACAAAACCAAACCACATATGCAAAGATGCTGTTTCCAAATTCACTAAAACAAACTAAAAACAATTTAAATAGAGTAATTGCCTAACTCATTACTATAAACATATTTAAGTATAAAATCTATAATCAGTATAATGTATATTTTATTTTTAACAAAAATCTTGTAACAAAAAAAAATCTTAACATTGCCTAAAAGTCTTAAACGTAAATAAAAGTATCTATAAAACTATTTAAAAGCAATCCAGAATTAAAACTATTCTTTCTACTGAAACCTAAAAGACATAAAAATATGTATTAATAAAGCCTTTAGGGGGTGAAGAAGATGAGAATTTAGAAGGAGGGGCAAGAGAAAGAAGGGGTGGCAAAAATATGATATTAATGCATATAATGAGCACACTCTGCATTAGGGGAGGCAACTGCCCCCCTTGGAATCAACCTAGTTACGTCTCTGAATGTCACATCTCAAACAAATGGTTTATATAGAACTTCCTTCCTTGGATATAGCTCTGTGGTTCCTCCTCCTTGCTTTTGCTTTACCTGAATCTCACATTTTGCTTTCTTTGGATATAGTTCTGAATTTCTAAATGCTTAGCTTACTGTTTTATTTCAAAACTAATTTTATATGTACTTTAAACCTTGTAGGTTACTGTTTACCGTCTTATATGTAAAGAGACAGTTGAAGAGAAGATTCTTCATAGAGCAAGTCAGAAAAGTACTGTACAGAACCTTGTCATGACTGGTGGTTCTGTTGATGGTGATCTTTTAGCTCCCGAGGATGTTGTATCTTTGCTTCTTGATGATGTTCAATTGCAACAGAAGTTAAAGGAAATTCCTCTCCAGGTTAGTTGTGAATCTGGTGTCCCAGTATTCAAATTTCCAATATGTTGAATTTCCTTCTGGTCAACAATGTGAAACATTCCAGAATCCACAAACAATGTGAGAATTTTTCCAATTATATTTGATCTCAATTTTCCTTTCAGGTAAAGAGTAAGAAAAATAAAAAACCTAAGAAGGCTATACGGGTAAATGAGGAAGGTGATGCATCTTTGGAGGATCTAACAAACTGTCTAGAGCAGGGAACTGCAAATCATGATATTTCCATGGATCCGGAGGGACCAAAATCCAGTAATAAAAAGGTATCATTATACTTCTTATAAAGTATTGGGGCTGAGTGCTTAAATCTCATTTGAACTGATTAACTTGATAAGAAAGTTTTAAAACTTGTAGCAGAAGTTGTCTAGTTTCTTGTATATAATGGAGGATCTTTTGCCTGAGGAATGTCTTCTGGCTGAAGATACATTTCTACATTTTTAATTTTAAAGTTCATCTGCATCTTTGCTTGTAGAAAATATGAAAAATATATTTGTAAAAGTGCAGTCAGCTACTACTCCATTAATTAATGAATCAAAACAGATAGGTTAGATAAAGAAATAAAGAAAAGGTTTTGAAAAATTTAAGGGGAAGTTCTGGTTTTGTCAACTGTACAGAACATTGCAGATTTTGGATCTTATTGTTGAGTTGAGTGTCAAATTTTCAAAAGAACAAGTGAAGTTAAGTTTTGGGAAAAGACAATTCAATCTCTCTTTATCCCCAAAAGAATAAGGAAAAGAATAAAAATATCAATATTGCACAAAAAATCCCATTTAAAAATAGGAAAATTTCTTAAATTTCGTTATTCTAAATCCTTGATATATTAAAAATTGTTTCGAGTTCCTGTCGTCAATTAACTAATGCCGTAACACCATCCCAATGGCTGATATATGTTGGAAGAGCCATTGAGATGATGTCACATTATCACTTAGCTGATGGTAGAGACCTAGACCAACACTTTTAATATATCAGACTCAGAACATCGGATAACTTTATCAGGAATTAAAAAAAAAAAAAAACAAATATATATCAGGGATCTCAAACATATTTAAGCCTTTGAAGTTTTAGGTGTAACATTCTTCTTGGAGGTTAATAGTAATATTTATTTGCAGACAAAAACAGCTTGTGACAAGCAAAAACCGAGCCCAAAGAGTTCTCAGAAGAAGATGAAAGGCTGAATGTCTAATAGATAACGAATAAGATGATGCCTGTCTAGATACTGATTAGTAATCCAGAAACGTAGACCAAAGAGGACAAGAGAAGAATGTGAATGAAAAGTTTGAAACTCCACACTCCAGAGTGGACCCATTTTCCACCTCCACGTGATTTCAGTTCTGGAGGTTCTAAAGCAGAAACCATTCAACACGCCTTAAGATGTGGTGGTGACTTCTCACAATAGAATAATTTACTAAAGACTTGGCCGTAAGTATTCTATCAAACTTGTAAATTGACATTTTTGGAGAGATTGCTAGGTTAGCTCTCTTATTGATCATCCAGCTTATAGTTTCCTTGTCTTTTTGGATCCATTATTGCTGAAATCAAGGGCAAAGCTAAGGCAAGAAACTGTATAGGCCCAGGTTGTATATATTGGTTATAGGTCCGTCCCTCTTCATTAGGGGGCTTTTGTTTAGATTGGGTTATCTTCGATAATGCTACTCGTTAAGGTGCTGTAACCAATATTTGTAGTAATTGATGATATCTGGTGGTGCTACATGCACATGCTCACTGTTGATGTTAGAACACGGTGGAGTTGTATAGGGTGCAAAGTAGGTGAACTTGATGTTCGCCATTGCCACTCTTGCTATGTTCATTGCATCATAATTAGCAACGCGTAAAACACTACCATGCAGTTAGATAACTTAAGATTTAGGTATAGAAATTGCTTATTTCACCTCATTAGACGGAAAATGAGAGCAATTCAAAAGATGAATGTTGGCAGAATTAAGAGGCACGTTGACTGGCTAACAGGGTACAACCTCTTTAATTTAACGTTTTAAATCATTTTGTAATATAATTTTCACATACATGACAAAAACTAATGTTTAATTTACACCTCACATTTTTTTCCGTAGATCTTACGGAAACTAGTTTCTATAATATAAATTTTTTATTACAAAAATTTTCTTAATGTAAAAATTTGTACCACAACTTTTCGCAGATCTTGCATAAACAAGTTTCCACAATATTAAATTGTATCTTAGACTTATATTACGGAAACTAGTTTTCATAGGGGGCTTTTTCGTTGAAAAAGTTTAAAAAGTAAATTGTCATTGATGCGATGAGTAAAAAGAGTGATCTGAATAGCAACTCCTATTTCTTTCTTTGGTAACAAGGAGGGCGCCGATGGCTCAATCAAACAGATATTTTAGTAAAGGGTGAGCTGTATGTAGAGGGATTTGAATCCTGCACCTGTACCTCCCAACTTGCATCATGTACTTTCCATTTTATGTGTGGACAAAAATGGTCCTGTTACTGGGAATACCCATTCTATAATGATCATTCGTCCATTTTGGATGAATAATTTTTATCTTTCAAATTAGTTATTTCATAATAATTTTAAAACACTTATTTTTATTTTGAAATGATTGTTTTCTAAGATAATTTTTACCTTCTAAAATAATTTTAGAACATTTTTTTTTTTCCAAATGGTCATTCCGAATGGTTGTGCCTCTCACCGATGAAAATTATAACTAGATGGTCAAACAAAAGTACAATTTCAATAACTCAATGGAAAATAGACTTGTTGGACATATTACAACTGCATATAACTTGGAAAAGATAATCAAGATACCAAATGAAGCCGAGGTAGTTTTATGATTGAGATTCCCATTTTCTTTTAAACATGGAGTGTATGGTTTACTTTTTTCTTGGAAAGTCAAATGTTACAATCAAAATAGCACTTAAAATAGATAAGCTAGCGGTATTAAGGTTCTGCAAATATGACATACGCATGCTACAGCGTTATGAGCAAGATACATGTGCTTGTCTTTATAAATTATATAGATTAGACAACAAGATTCTAATTATTCAATTGTTAAGGCAATCAAACGTTACTTTATAAGGAGAAACTTTTTCAACGTTTTTTTTTATTATTATTTTACCCGAATCAATATGGTTAAGAAATTCAATCAAATAATTTGTGGGCATAAGAGAAGCAAAAGCAACAAGGTTAACAATAGTAATCAAAATGAAAAGTCTGCACTAGTTGAGGATAATGAATTCATATTTTTAAGGGTTCTGATGCTAGTTATACATATACGAAAGGATAATGAAAAGTCACTCGTCAATAGACAATTTCAAGGCTCCAGGCGGAAAAAAATAGTGTGCTCTTGGACATGTTACATGAGGTTTCACTTTCAATATTTAGTGATGTTTGAAGTTAACCCATATCCAAATGGAAATAGAGGATCATAATGTTTATCACCAACATTCATTGGGAGCTGGTCAACTGTCTTGAACCATGTTCTTGCCAGCTTCCCAGTGAACTCATAGTCACCATAGAGAACGTCGGCGACACCTTGACCTTCGGTGCCGGGAAGCCATGCGGCTACAAGTGCATCTATTTTGGGTAGATATGGCTTAATAAAAACTGGGCGGCCAGTGACAAGAACAACTGCGCATCGAATAGCCCCACACACATTGGTGATGGTACTTGGACCAGGATCAGCTATAGTCAGATTCAAACTGTCACCAAATGTTTCGGCATAAGTGTGTTCTCCCACAACAACAATGGCATAGTCAAATTTGTATGACTTGACAAAGTTCTCATCAGGATTTTCATTGAAGACAACTTCAGTGGCAGGATTAACGGTTTGTTTCACAGCATCAAGGATGGTTGTACCTGTTTGCAAAATGAAGTTTCTATCACATGTTCTATAACTATCCCACATAAAGAAACTATGATTAAATATCCCAAGTGGCTACCTGGTATGAATATTTTTCATGTCAGTCCATGTAGGATTAAGACAAATCCAAAGCAGAGATTTTAACAAGACTTAAATATATTTTGATTCTTAATAAATATCAGATTTTTGTGTTTGCTCCCTAATAAATTTTTGTTTTACATTCAATCCCTAATAAAACAACACTTTTGTTTTGGGTCCATGATATTTTGTTTTATTTCCTGATAAATTAACAAATTTTATGTTTGCTCCCTAATGAATTAGCGAATTTTATTTTAGTCCTGATTAATAACAAATGGAAAAAATTATCAGGGAACAAACACAATTTACTAACTTATCAGGGACTAAAAATAAGTGTCAAGGACCAAAAACAAAATTGTTGCTTTATTAGGGACTCAACGCAAAGCAAAAATTTATTAGGGAGCAAATAAAAATCGGATATGTATTAAGGACCAAAAACATATTTAAGCCTTTTAACAACAATTACAAACTAAGATTTTTAATATGTAAATGACTTCATGAAATTATGAATTGATCATAGACTTGGAAGAAACTAATGAAATTATAGGATTTTGAGTAGAGAGAATAAAGAAATGAAAGAATAATACTAGACATGTAGAGGTTAAATAATTTGAAATTCATACTGATTTGATGTGATAGAAAATACAAAGTAACATATGTAATCTCACAATCATCCCAAGAGAGAACTATAGATTTTGCCTTTTCAGAGTATTTTTGCAGACACCAACAAAAACTTATTGACTTACCTGAAGTGAGATCATTGCCACCAAGCCCCTGCCAGGTAATTGTCCATCCTCCACATTGATAACCCAAATTGTTAGCATGACTTCCTGCTACCAGTATTTTTGTAGACTTTTTGGGAAGAGGAAGCAGTGGTTTCTTATAAGATTTACCATTCTTTAGCAACACTAGGGATTTCCGTACAGCTTCCCTTGCTACTTCTCTATGTTCCTGTTTCATACATGAATGATATAATCTTATCAAGAAACAAACTCTTTCCATTCGAAAGAAATGCAGAAAATATCCACCAGGTGTTCGAATGATATCCTCAAGAAAATGTACCTTGCTACCCAGTTGGTTTGCAAGGCTTGGATCAGCATATGGATTTTCAAAAAGGCCCATGACAAATTTTACTCTTAAGATTCTTGCCACGGCATCATCAATCCTGCTGATTGGGATAATATTATTCTTTACTTGACGGGTTAGTTCATCAATGAACTCGGTGTAGTTGTAGGGAACCATAATCTGTTAAATAATGAAATAACAAAATTCTCAGGCTGGAAAAAACATTTTATATAACTTTCTTTTACTCCTTCAAAATGATAATGAAATTTACCATATCAATTCCAGCACTGACACCAGCTTGAACAGAGTATGAATAGTTAGCATGAGGAGGAGAGGTAATCCGGTCAATTCCCTGCCAATCTGATATGACAAAACCCTGAAAGATAGAGAAAAAAGCACATCACATCAAGCATCTCTACTCATCTTTATTTTCTATTTCGTTTTGACTTGTTAATTTTTAAATTATAGAGTTGATTCAACAAATTTTTACCTTGAAATGCAATTTGTTCTTGAGGTAACCAGTGATAAGTTTTTTGTTTGCATGCATTTTCATCCCATTCCAGCTAGAGTACGAGATCATCACTGTTGAAACACCCTTGATGATAGAGTCATAGTATGCCGGCATGTGAATGCTAAGCAATCCATTGTAACTGATCAGAGTGTTGTTCTCATTGATTCCCTTGTTTGTGCCACCATCTCCCAAGTAGTGCTTGGCACAAGCTGCAACCTTGTTCCTGGGTTAAAGTAATTAAAACAAAATTTTTTTTTTTTAGTTCAGGTCTCTACAATTTATATAATAAAGTAGTCTGAGGAATGCTAAGATTGTGTCCCCAGACTGATGGGAACAGAAAAGCATGAGTTTTAACATACGATATCTAAATTTATGGACAAAATGATTGATAACAACTAATCAAACTCTCATATACTACCTTTATATGCATTGAGAGTAATTATGAAAACGTATAAATTGAATATAATGCTGTCACCGAAAGCACGAAGAAAATTCTGAACAAAATGCAATTTGTAATATTAAAATAGGCCGTAAGGCCCATGATAGAAGAACATCAATAATCTGAATCATCCAACACAAGTGCTTTATGAAGGACAACCGACTTATATATTAATTGTATCCTCAATAAAAAATTATTAGTATTTAGTTACTGACAAAAATCTTACTTTCCAGCAACAAAGGGAACTCCCTTAATGGAATTGCCAGGGATATCTCCTTGCAAACCAGGTATAATTTCAGTCATAGTTTTAACAATCTTAGGGTCCTCGCTGTAGCTTTCATAGCAACGTCCCCATCTTGGATCTCTGCAGACCTGTGGATGAATCAATTAACAACATGTTAGCATACATGGTTAATGTTATATGTGACTTGAACAACGACCCAATATTTAAATATTGCTTACTTACCGCAATGCATGGAGCAAAGACATACGGAATTCCAGTAGCTCTAACTTCAAGGGCAGTTGCTTCTCCAATCTTCTTTATGAGCACAGGATCCCTATTAAACATTAGATTTCATTACAACTAAAGAACAAAATAGCATTCATTTTAGAGATCACAATAGCACAAACTCTAAGGAAATGCTTGTCATTGTTGATCTGGGGTTTAGCAAAAATGTTCACATGTTCAAATCTAGCTTCCAACAGTTGGAAAAACCAAATCATTCCCATCAAAGTTATCAAATGTGACTTCATGACTACTCTTTCAATTCTAGCATATACATAAACTTGCCTGGTAACTCCTAGCCCAACATTGTGAGGAAACACGGTAGCATTGTAGACATTGTTGTGTCCATGAACTGCATCTATCCCATAAATCATCGGAATCCCAAGGCGAGTAGACAATGCTGCCTTTTGCATCTGATTCACCATTTGCTGCCAGGTCGCAGCAGATGCCTTTGTTGCCGGAACACTCCCTCCCCCACTGAGCACACTCCCTGCCCATCAATGATAAGATGCACATCCACAATGTCACCTCATTACGTTTACAATAAAATTAACAAAATAAATGAAAATTTTTTAAGCAGTACTAACTAAGCACTTGATTTGGTTACAGATTTGATGGGTCATTTTCAGTGCTTACCAATGAAGTGCTTGTTCAACACATCAGGAGTAGCAACACTCCTTTCAATCTGTGTCATCTGGCCTATCTTTTCTTCGAGAGACATTCGTTTCAACAAGTCACTGATTCTTACATTCAGTGGCACCTTAGGGTCTTTATACTTCAAATATTCTGCCTCTGAAGATGAAACCAGACAGAACAGTAGCAGAACACCCACAAAGGGTATTGAATATCTCCCCATTTTGAAGCTTCAGCACTAAAAACCTATATGCAATCTGCATAATGAAATAATGGATTAGAAAACTGAAAAATAACCAAACCCCATTTCAACTCCAGAATGCAGAATAAAACAATAGTAGAATGATTTTAATGAAAGTAACAGACACACATACACCTAAGAACTTAAATATTCTCAAATTAACAATACCATGTGAGACACATTGCCATAAAATGAATCAAGCAAGGGCAAAACAAACATGCCCTTTTGAAAATCAATGACAATGCAGTGTACAGTTACCAAAGAAGCTTAATAAGCTCAAAAAGAAAAAAAGAAGAAAAAGAAAAGAAAAGAAAAGAAAGAAAGTTGTTTACCTCAGAAAGGGCACAATGAAGAACAAGTTAATGCCCAAGACACTTAAAAATCTAAAATTGAGTGGACTGAGTACGCAAAGTGGGAGTTGCTACATATAAGCGAGAGAGAGAGAATAAAGAGGAGCAGCCACTGGTCCCACCCACCATTGTTTTTTTGTTAGATGGTGGGATCAGGCAAGGTCAGACTTAGTTAGGTCTGGTATTCATCTAATTTAAAAATATAAAGAGTAGTCTAACCTATTTATTTATTATAGTCTTTTTTTTAGGTTTGGTCTAACCTATTTAAAAGTTTGGTTTGGCCTACGAGCCTATTAAAAAATCTACTTTACAATAAATATTATATATTAAAAAAAATCTAATGACTATATAGTAAAATTTCGAGATTTCGCATAATACTTTTGTAAATTTAATATAAAAAAGACACATATTTCCTTTTCAATTTGTGTGTGAAAAAAAATTAAAATTAATTAGAGCACTCTAATATGAGATTAAAATTTACTAATCACAACAACCCAATTAATAATTACAATTGGAATACTTTAAGTATTCAACAAAATATTTTAAACAAAATAAACAAGCTAAGTAAAATACCATAAGTTTAATATATAAGAATTCAAATGTCAATACTAAAATAAACAAGAAATAAGAACCAAGACAAGTTAAATATAAAGAAGAATAATTTTTTTAATTCTCGAGTCATCTCTCAAACATGAAGTAATGAGTCAACATATCATCAAATCTTTAATGTGATTTCTTCAAGTCGATCATCCACCTACATATATTTCCAAATCTACACACAAATTATCTTTTTTATATTTTATCTTTTTAATTAGATTATATTTTATATTATATTATTTTATTTCTCTTTTTAAAACAAACTTAACAGCTTTTGTTTTTATAAAACTTACACACAAATTATCTTTTTTTATCTTTTATCTTTTTAAGTAGATTAAATTTTATATTATATTATTTTATTTCTCTTTTTAAAACAAGCATAACAACTTATACTTTTTTATAATTTACAAACCTACATACAAATTATCTTTTTTATATTTTATCTTTTTAAGTAGATTAGATTTT
>CM023950.1:16790810-16865740 GCA_013407115.1 Glycine latifolia
CCCCCCAGTACCTCTGTACCCTACAACCAATCGTCAACCCCATTTTCGCCATGAAAATGTCATATGTTACATAGGCACCATCAATGTATGACCTGACTAGGAACACAATCCTTCCTCATAAGGGTAACCTGTCATACACCCCCTATGTAACATACTGCCCCAAATGAGGGCCCATCCATGCACTGACTATGGTCCTCGCAAGTTTCACCACCCAGTCCCGGCATATCACGTCTATACATAGAATATCACCACGACACCGTCAATGTATGACCCGACTAGGAACACAATCCTTCATCGCAAGGGTAACCCATCATACACCCCCGTGGGTATTTATGTATATCCAACACATTCCTCATCTCAAGCCATCACATAGGCCGAGTTCAAATGCTACCAACGTAGTTACATACGTCACTCACAAATACATACAACCAAGTGAACCAGTGCAAAGTACGAGGTCTCTGGGTTGGCACTTTAGACATACTATCTCAAGGTAAGAATCCGAACAAGGTCGGTCAAGGCCGATAGAACTTGGACAAGGTCGATAAGGATCGGTCAAAAAGGGTAAGATTTGGGCAACGGAAGACAAGGGTAGCAAGAGTGGACGAGGTCGGAGGAGGTCGATCGAGGTCAGTTGGGTTTGGTATGGATTTGCCAAAGGCGGTCAGGAGGTCCTTAGGTTTCTTGTAAAGTTCTAAGGACGGGTTTAGCACTATGTAATCGATTGCATAAGCGCGGTAATCAATTACAATAGATAGTGCTTGTAAGACCCAGGTTTGTATTTTCACCAACCCACACAAAGGTGTAAGGGAACCTGGTAGCTCATTTTCCAAGTGCATACAAGCTCTGCCGAGTAAGGAACCCGACAGTGCTCAAGAAAAGGGGTTTGGACTTAACAATTCTAAAGAGAACAGCCCATCTCGGGTAAGGAACCCGGTCGTTCTAGAAGAAGGAACACAAGCTCAACCGAGTAAGGGAACCCAGTGGCTCTTCTCCCGAGAAAGAGCGAGCTCATCCGAGTTAGCAACCCGGTAGCTCTCTCTCTCTTTGGTGAGGTAACTTGAGCTCAACAGCTCTAACGTATCACCCGAGTAAGGAACCTGGTATACCTTATAGAAAGGGAAGCGAGTCTTAGCGACTTTAAGGGAACGACCTCGAGTAGGGAACCCGGTCTTTGGACGTCCACCAACAAGGACTAAGTTACGTCATGCATGCATGCCACGTAACCCGCTCAATTCGGCCTACCCATCCCGGTAGTCGACATCAAAACACAAAGATTGATATCTGTGTACAACACGGCCAACCTATCTCGGTACTCATCACCTTCACGAACACTTCCGCAAGTGTCTTAGAAGCCTTTCAACATTAAAATGCGAACTTCACACATATGCGCGGGGAGTCCTTAAAACCTCTACTCCCCACAAGAACACCATACATCAACACAACACGACATACAACAGATTTAAGACATATCACATCTCATTCATAAAAGACGTAGCTTTTCTGGGAAAAACATCACACACACCAGGGACATGCAGTTATCCTCATGGTTGGACTCCATGGCCCCCAAACCATGGTATCTAAAGTTGTTAAGAAACACGATAAACTCCCCTTACCTAACCAAGAGTTCGTTCACGATATTCACGGTGTGTTTGTCCTAAGCTTCAGCTCTGACCACGAAGTTCCTCTCAGCGTCAGAATTTCCGCAGCAGCTACGGTGGCTCTCGTACGTTGGAGATAACAAAGAAGGGGTCGAGAATGAGAGGTTTATGGGTGAGTTTTAGATAGAAAATAGAGGAAACGCAAAGGTAGAAGAAGGAAACGTAAACTTGTTGTTGTGCCAGCCTGCTACTTATAAGCATGGCTGACAGAGTACGTCCACTTAATGTGCACAGCCAGCAACCACTGCACAGCAGAGTTGACTTACGTCTAATACCCATCAAGCACGCATACCAAGACAAAAGCACTCAAACAGCAAGTTATAAATAAAATAATTAATTAATCAACATAACACATGTAATTTAATTAATATAATACACACATCAAGCATCCAGATTAGCAACTTATAATCTGGGTCGTTACAAACATAACATTATATTAAACACTTAAAAAAATAGAAAAGCAAGCATAAGTTAGAACAAACAAAATAATAAGTATAATGTTAATTTATAAGCATAATCTATCTATTGCTTTGAAATTTCTATTGTGACAACATTTTAGGTAGTGGCAAAATCAAGTTGAGTCTCATTTTTTTGTAAGAATTAACTTAATGGTTGTGCATTTTTTTTTAGTCTCATATTTTGGATAAGGTACTGTCACATTAGAAATTTCAGAACAATAAACAGATTATGCTTATTAATCAATAGTATATTTATTATTACATTTGTTCTAACTTATGCTTATTTTTCTATTTTTTAAGGGTTTATTATAATGTTATGCTTGCAATGATTAAAAAAGGGGTCCAGGAGGGAGATGGAAATTAAATTATATTTTAGGTAAATAGTAATTTTCATCCCTGAATGTGTAGAGCATTAACAAAAAAATTTTCATGAATGTACCACATAGGCTCTTTCATTAATGATAACGAACGAAAATTAATAGATGAATAGATTTGTCGCACTTTTTTCACTTTCGAGAATTTGAATTTTCATCTTGCAGAGACGAATTTGTTAGCACTCTACATATTCAAGAACAAATGGCATCCCCAAACACGTACATGTCGCAAACTAGATTTCTAACTCTTAAATAACTCAAATGGTGTCTTTGGGACAACCTTAGTTGGAACTCAGTTTAATATGTACATTGTCGTCTTCAGTGCTTCAGTCCACAATGACTTAGGAAGTTTGGAACTACTAAGCATACTTTGCACCATGTCCATTAAAGTTTGATTTCTTCTTTTTGCCACACCATTCTGATCTAGAGAATCAGGCATAGTGTACTGGGCAACAATCTCATGTTCTTGAAGAAACTTCACAAATAGACTAGGTGTTTGTCCATTCTCCGTGTATCTACCATAATATTCATCACCTCTATCGGATTTCACGATCTTAATTTGCTTTCCTCATTGTTTCTCCATTTCGGCCTTAAACAATTTAAAGACATTTAAAGTTTCATCTTTAGAATGAAGTAAGTAGAGATACATATATCGTGAAAAAATCATCTATGAAGGTGATAAAGTATTTCGGACTACTTGCATCCATGTCTGGACAACAAATATTTGTATGTATGATTTTTAATAGATTTGAGCTCCTCTTTGCACCCTTCTTAGACTTGTTAGTTTGCTTACCCTTAATGCAATCTATACAAGAATCAAGATCAGCAAAATCCAAAGCACTAAGTACCCCTTCATTTACCAATCTCTCAATTCTCTCGATAGAGATGAGTCCTAATCTTAGGTGTCACAACATAGAGGAACCCTCATTCATAACACATCATTTCAAGCCAACATTAACATGCACATCATCATAAGTGATATCATTTTGCAAATTAATATAGAAAAGACCATATTGCAAATCAACCCACCATGTGTTATGATTAATCATATTATATTCATAACAAACTAAAGAGATAGGCATACCTTTCTTTTCCAAACCATAGCTTGAACTTAGAACAATCTTTCTTCATGTGCCCCTTCTTTTTATAAAAGAAACACATAAATCTTTTCTTAATTCCAGCTTGAGGTGGTATTTTACCACTTCCCTTGTTCTTATGGCCTTTTTTATTATCCTTTCTTTCAGGCATCATAAGAGTACTCTCTCCTTCTTCCAATTGCAACCTCCCTTCTTCTTGAACACACATGGTCATGAGTCCATTAATAGACCATTTGTCTTTATGTGTGTTGTCAGATATTTTAAAAGGGAACATATGGTGTTGGAAGAGTATTTAGAATAAAATGCACCAGAAAGTGTTGGATATAAGGGGAGCAAGAAGAAGATGAAGCTAAAGAAGAAGCTTGTGCCTTAGAAGAAAAGATTTTAGCTTTTCACATGCCAAGGAAATTGTAATTTGATTAAGTGTATGAGAGGCTAATCTTAGCTAATCTTATGATGCTTGTATTGCATGAACATGATCATTAACATGCATACATGATTTCAGTAAAGCATTAAAGTTATTCATGTTTTTCAAAAGAAACTAATTTCTCATGGTTAAGTTCTTGGAAAAACAAAATCTCACTGCTTTAATCGATTACACAACGATATAATCGATTCCAGCTACTGTTTCAATTCTAGAAAAGCCATGAAGAACATTTTAATCAATTACAAGCTTCTCGTAATCGATTACATAATACAAAATGAAAATCATGTTTCACTGTCTTAATCAATTAACATGATATCATAATCGATTACTTAATTCATTGTTAAATATGCATAACTGCTTTAATCGATTACCACAATCCATAATCGATTACTCATGCTTGTTGTAAAATTGAACCTGACTGCTTTAATTGATTACGACTCGGATTAATCGATTAATTTGCTCGTTGCAGTTCCCAGGTTGTGCTAAGAACATTTTAATCGATTATTTGGCAATTTAATCGATTACTTGGCGCTTTAATCAATTACATTCTGTTATAAACATTGGTTATAAATAGATTGAAGGCTTGTCTGAAAACTTAACTTACTTACTTCGATATTTCTGAGTATATACAAGCCTTCTCAAAGTTAGAAAGGATTTTCTGAGATTAACAAAGCTCTGGTCCCACTTTTTAATCTTTATGGTGTATTGAAAGATTTCTTGGGCAAGATTTTCAAAGAAGTTTTGGAGAGAAAGTTCTGAAATTGATTTCTGCATTTCAACTCTGATTGGTAAACCATATTCATTGGATCATCAGGTTGTCTCTCTCCGTTATCTCTTGTTGTAATTTCGTTTTTTGTATTCTTGGTAGTTTGAAACTATTGTAAAGGGTTCTTTAAGCTTTTTCTAGAGTGGATTTTTCTAGAGGGAAGAGTAGAGAAGAGTTCTCTATGTCTTGATCATTAGGAATCTAATAGGGTTTTAGATTTTTGTTCTTTATCTAGGGTTGATAAAGAGTGGTTGTTGTAAAGCTTGTAAGAACTGAAATTTTATAATAGTGGAACTCTAATCTAGTGTTGATTAGAAGAACTGGATGTAGCTTCTCTTGAGAAGTGAACCAGTATAAATTATTGTGTTGGTTTTCTATTCCTTAAACTTTTTTTGTTATCTTGATCATTAGTTCTTTGTATTATTTTCATTACTCAACAAGTTCTGTTTTTGAAGCAATTGTTTTGGGCTAAGTGGTTTGATTGATTTGAAGCATTCTTAGTTTAATTATGATTAAGATCCTATAACTCTGATTTTCTAAATAATTTTTAAAAGACCAAGTTTAAACCAATCCACCCCCCTCTTGATTATTGTGGATATTCCTATTGTTTTCAAAAAGGAGTCAAACATGTCCACCTCTAGAAATTTAAGTTGAGTTGTAATGTTCTTCATCTGCATGATGTGTTCACGCATACCCCTGGAAGAAAATTTCATTATTAAGGTATTGGCTAATGCCTTCCCTGAAGTCTCAAATTGTTAATCAATGTACTTTAGGAGCACTCTCACAATGTCATATTGTTCAACTAAGCCCTTAATACCAGCCTATATACCATATGTTAGACTATTGGCAAGTGTACCAATTGTCGTTGTAAGTTACAAAATTTATAAAAGTTCGTCTCCACAGGGACTTGATTTTTACTAAGTTAATTTAAATAAAGCTTAACAGTTTCATAGTTATGTACAATGAGTGTGAACGGAGTTTCATGTAGTTGTGGCTTAACAAAAATTATGAAAATTAAGAAGAAACGAAAATAATAAATTTAGTACGGAAGATTACGAGTAATTACGGAAAATTACGAAAGATTACGGAAAATAAAACGAGTTTGATTAATTCGAGAACGTAGGATTGGATTTCATCATTCGTACCCTTAGTATTCAATTAATATTACCATGCATAAGTTATTTTCTTTTATTATTGATGCACACATAAAATCACCCCAAATCGATTCCTCGCATTTGAGAATCCTTAGAATATTTATCAAATATCGATCCCTCACATATGAAATAAATACCCCAGTGTTACGATTATATTCGCGTGTTATTTGCAATCTAAACGTTATGCTCTATTCCTAGCAACGTAACATAAAGAGTAAATTATTTAGTTCAAATTCTAAGAGTACTTCCTAGTTAAACTTAGAATCCAATTTCATGAAACTAGTGATCAAGCAGAATCAAGCATTAAGAACGGAATAAATTTACCAATAATAAATAGAAAAGACTTATGCATAAATAAATATTAAAAGAGATACTTAAGGGTAAGAAGATTACATTCAATCCTTTGAGAGAAGCTAGCCAAGCATGGAGAGAACCTCCTTAGAAGAATAGATGAAAGAACTCATCACCGCTTCGTTTCGGCAAAGTTTCCACGCTAATTCTCACCTCTCTCACTATCCTAAGCTACCCTTTTACAAGAAATGAAGAACCTAAAGCTTGAGAGCAAGCTTAGGAGCAAGGGAGAAGAAGAATGGAAGTTGCAAGAAGTGACTTGAGCTTGGGGGGTGCCTGGGTATTTATAGGGGTTGGCCTGGTCGAGTTTGGTCGCCCAAGCGACCCATTTCTTCATGTTTTACTCGCCCAAGCGAGTTTAAGGCCCACTTGCACGTCCACTTGGCCCAATTGCATGTCCACTTGTAGGTGCAGCTCGCCCAAGCGAGTTAAAGGTACCTCCAGAAGATTCGTTGGGCTTTTGATGTATTATGGGCCTGATTTGCTTGTTGCACCTCCCTATTTTGCTTATTGATCCCTTTTTGCTTGTTTTAAATGTACGGAAGCTTCAGAATATCCGGAATCTTGCAAAATACAAAAGAAAATTGGATGAATCATCAAGAATTAAAACACATCATTAATGTTAAGCGCTAAATGCAAACTAACTAGATTAGGGCAAATTTTGATTGATATTCTTAGTAAAACACAAGATAAGTGCCTTAAATATAACCCTAATTTTATTAAGATATGGCACTTATCACCATAGTATATATTGTTTTCTGTAATTGCTGGTGACTCAGTTTTCTTGATAGCATAATCAATGTCCATATACATTAACTTTAGCAGAATAATTTCTTTCCATATAAAAAAATAATTTCCTCTCAATTTACGGGGCATCAATTGTATTAATAGGTTGTATAGTTGCAAAATAATTCAACATATATGCTTGTCATTAAAATTTGAGACAAAAATAATGTACCATGCTTTACCAATGTAAGTCATGCTTATAAAATTATGAATTTAGAGACATAAAATTTGCGTGTGGGCTAAAATTTTAATTCAATTAAATTCACATAAACATTATGATAAAACTATCAAGTTATATTTCTTGATCCCTATGGGCAAATAAAAAAAATATAATTTAATATTTTATCCTAATTAATCATACAAAAATATAATAGAAATTTTTGTGGGATAATATCTACTATATTATATTTTGATTAATTACAATTAATAACATCTACCTTATGTGATCTAAAGAGTCTTAATATATAATTTAAATAATTAAAGTTGCTTTGGCTGGGCTTTAATTAATTAAATTATAAAGATCATTAAATATTGTCTAATTTCCAAAATTAATTTTACTGTAATTAACCATAAACAATAAAATTAAATAATCAATCACTCAGATTAATCAACTTAATATTACACGTATAAGGAAACATAAATTAATACATGTAATAATAAAATAACAATAAATTATGTGAACACATCATAAAATTGTCATTAGTACAATTGGCAAAATGCTTTATAGCGATTCAGACGGGTTAACTCAACCCAATTTCAACCAAATAAAAACTCAATGGTTTTCTCAGTCATTTTCAACACCGAAATTCATATTTTAGTTTACAAAATGTTTAGAAATTCAATTTCCATATGATTCCAATGCTTTTTAATAATTAAAACATTCAAATAAAATACTCATATTTTAAAAAATATGAATGCCAAACAAAAGCAAGGCAGAGGTAAAAACCAAGTTCTGATATCAAATGTAAGAAAAACTAAATGATCTAATCAGATTTATATATATCAGAAATTATTAGATCAAATACGAAAAAAATTAACATCATAAATACCTCCCACCAATAGTATCATGCGCCTATTGCATATTGGGTTGTTTATTATGCTAGTTATTTGGTGTCTAAACAATATAAGTAATAAACAGCTCAAAAACTACAATATCCACTAGTTATAAGATGCAAACCTCCTCTTGGGTCCATCTTCCTTAACTTGTATACGAGTTTTGATATCATCATCAAGCTGCACAAAACAGCATAAAGTTGATATTATTGAATTGAATACTTGCAACGTGCAAAATCTGGTAGAAGTAACTAAGCTTTTTTTAGGGTTTTGTGAATGTGTGGCCTTAGGAGTTAGGACATATGTTATGGAGTAAGAATAGAAACTAATAAAAATTACAAGCATTTAATCTTTTGAAAATCTTAAAAGCATTTAACATTTTCCTTTTGTTAAGTAATTAATAAAGACTTGAGTAATAAAAGTTATTTTAATCCCATCAAACATTAAAAATACCCTTTTCTATATAATAAAAAGAACCAAGCATCTTTTAGTATAAGTTGAATCTATATACAGCATGATAAAATCATGCACCAAAAATCAACATAGAAACAGGATCTAAAAGTTCAAAAAACTACGATAAGTGTGGCATATTATATGACTTCTAAATTCCAGCATATCAATTAATTTAGCAGCCCCAATATACTCCGTCCGGCAATAATATCTGGCAATAATTAAACATAGAAAATCATATATAGAAAGACATAGTGGGCATGGAATCTGAGAAGTGAAGACTAAATCTCTGCCATTTAATATTAATAATCTCAAGAAGTTTAAGAAAAAAAAAAAAGGTCATCAGGTAATCTCTTTAAGGCATTCTCACTTTTTGAAATAGAAAGAGACACGCAAACACTGGAATAAGCATAATTGGTCTATGTTCAGTATAATGTTTCAATTTCTAGGTGGTTAAAATCAGGAGGTAGCTGTAGCTCCCAAAAGTTTTAATTTAACAACAAAAATCATCAAATACTCAAATGAGAAAGTGAAAAAGCATTGTCCACTACCTGAAAATAACACAAGATTGGCAAAACCATCTATTGGGAAATGAAATGACGGCAAGGATACATGAATAAATCAAATACGATGTCAGTTTTGTTTGAGGCCTAAAAGTTCACCCAGGCACATAAAACTATAGACTACCAAATTAATTAGGAAATGTTTTATAAATATCTGCAACCTTGAACCTTCCTCAAAAAAGTAGGGAAAAAAAACAAAGCCAGAGGTCTTCCTCAACAAAGTAATATTTTATATTAATAATGTATACTCATTAAATTATTTTTTTAAATGAAATTATTTAGACAAACATTTTAATTTTTCTTAAATTTTTAAAATTAATTACGTGTTGCTTTCAAATAAACAATAATTAAATGACAAAAAGTTAAAGAAAAATTAGGTTGTGTTATAAAATGATAATTTTAGATATTAAAAAATGAAAAGTGTTAAAAATACATTTTTTGGCACACTCTTTAAAATACATTCTCTTTTATTCAGTATAATGTTAACATCGGTTCCTTAAAAAATCGATGTTAACGTATGCATGTTAACATAACTTTTTTAGTGTATCCATATTAACATCAATTTTTAATAAACCGATATTAACATTACTTCGCTAACATTGAACTTTTAATAACCGAAGTTAACATTAATTTGTTAACATTGATTTTTTTAAAAACTGATGTTAACTTAGTTATCTTGATTACAAATATGCCAACGCATTTTTGTTAACATCAATTTTATCAAAAAATGATGTTAATTGCACGATGCTATATCCCTATTTTGTAGTAGTGAATGTATGATATATAATTAATTTACAAACCAGTGCATCACACGAGAACACACTAGTAACTTTTAATTAACTATTAAGTTTTCATTAGTGTATATGTTACACTAAAGTCATAATGGGCCTTAATGGGTATCGATCATTTAAATTGAAGGCTTTTAATAATTTTTCCCTAGCGTGAAAAAATTCATTTAAATTTATTTTACATAAAAAAAATTGAAATTAGTTTAAAATATTTAATTTAAAATTTTACATGAGTGAATAAATTTTATTATTTTATAGAAAATATTACAAAAAATCAATAAAAGAAAATAACATGTCCAATGGAGCAACGAACTCAATTATTTGATAATAGAGATATTTTTATATAATTTACTTTGCAAGTATTGATTAAACTACATAGTATTCTTTTTAGAAACTATTTACTATGTTTTCAATATTACATGATGCAAAATTATTACATATATGATATTAAAATATTAAAATTACCATACAAAATTAATAATAAATAAATTTTATATTTTTTATATATCAAATACTTTTTCTAAAAAAAATATTTTTTACTTCTTCACATATGATGAAAAAAAAAACTTTTATTTACTTGTCAGCCATTAACTTACCTATTTTTGGATCCATGCCTATTGTGAAGGAATTAATTTAAAGTGATTTAAAAAAATTAGAATTAGTTTAAAATATTTAATTTAGAAAATCATTTTACATTTTTAAATAAATTTTATTATTTTATGTTTAAATTAAAAATATCAATAAAAACGAAAAGCATGTCCAATCAAATAAATGCAAAGTACATAATTTATAAATACAAAATAAAAAGTTTGATAACGCAAACATTTCTGACGGCCAAAATAATCAGTCGCTAGTGCAAACATTTCCGATGGCATATATTCTGTGGAAAAATTCCATCGACAAAATTCAATTTACCCATGGAAAATATTCCGTCAGAAATGCAATAATTTTCAATGAAATTTTACCCAAGAAAAATATTCCATTTTAATTTCCAACAATATTTTCCGTGAATTAAATAACACATTTCTAACGAAATATTTTTTGTAGTGTTAATTTTAACAATGGGAAAAACTTACCATTGTTTTTTTTTTCTATATTTCAAGGGAGGGGAGGACAGAATAAGATAGGAAAGGAAACAATGATAATTAATATGGAATTTAAACGTATGCATTCAAATTGTATGTCCAAAAATTTAATTTACTCGCTGATTAATTTTAAGGAACCTGACACTTACTATTGTCCATTTCCTTTACACAATTACTTTTACGTATAGTTTTTGTAATTAAAATATATATTGACTCAAATCTGCACGGTACACATTGATTCATGTAACGCCTCTCTTTACTCTCTCTCGTGGTTGATTGATTTTAGATAAAATCTCATATCCCTTATGTATTAAAATGAGTTTAGTTATAAATTTCATGAAAATTTCTTTTTCTTATTGCTTCAAATAAGCGAATTCTTTCTCACTACGCTTCATACAATTACAATTCATCAAAACAGTCCAGAATATCGCACAGTCCATCAATACAGTCCAAGTACAAGCCATCGTGAAATACAAAGAATTTAACTTATTACAAATCATCAACATATCTTCATCATCTTTCCTTTATAATTCTTCTAGACTTTCCTGCTTTTCTGCTCGCCCAAATGAATTTGGGGTCATCACAGGTGTCAACCACAGACACAAAATAGGGTAAGTTTATGATAAACATAGTTTGAATAAATATAACAAACTTATTTCATTCACAGATTTATTCCCAGCACACAGATCAAATATTCAACATACCACATATGCATCAATGAATAATTATTCCACATAATCAACATGGGATGTATGTAATGCATGCTTATCTTCTTTATATGATGCATGCCTGAGATCTCAGGTTATCTCTTTTATCAGTGGCCACAGTCAAGATAGCCTCACCCACTCTGGTGGCACAAATAAACTTATCCAACCAGTCGGGGTAGCCCAGGGGCGCGTAGGATAGTCACCTCCACCCATGTGATCATCATGGTGGTGTGGTCCTCCCTGTCTCAACTACCCCCAAGTTCATAACACCTTTGAACGCGTGGACTCAGTTTAGCTATCTGACTACAACAACAACAACAACAACACGGTCTAGCCCCCGCCAGGCATGTGCATATGAAAATGCATGTATGACATATCTTTCTTTTTTTATCATCTTGCATCTTATATACTTCAAAATTCAACATCTTTAACAACTCATGGTATATGCTTACTAAACAACACGTAAGCTTCTTTTAATCATCACATGAAGCTTTATACAACACTTAAGCATATAGCCATGGTCCAATCTTCACAAAGTCTTCAAGATAAATCATATATCATCATCAATATTATTCTTCATTTTGTGTCTTATATTCATCAAAGATCAACATATTCCAAGACACAATGAATAGGTTTATTCAATAACATATACAATCATCATATAAAATAGGCATATTACACAACACATCTATCATTCCATCATCACAAAACATTACAAAAACATACGATCACCATGATATAAATTAGATTTATTTCTTTGAAACCTTTTATTTTTCATATTGTAAAAACTTGATTTTCACTAAAACATATAAAGAAAGCTATGTCTTCTTCATTATTTTTTACAATAATCATGATTCTAACTTAAATGAGAGAAATAAAACAAATCTACAAGTCCAAGAAATCACCTATAAATTTCGGCCAACATACCAAGGATAACAAAATATTCCATTAAAATTCATTAAGTCTTAAACTTTCATTCTTCTTAAATATAATGCTAGTATTTAAGTGGATAGTTACCTAAGCATAAATCTTCATATGGTTTAATATGATTCTAGTATAAAATAGATGGCTCAAAGATTTATAAAACACTTTTATTAAAGCATCTATACTCTAGAAAATATAAAACATCTTAACTTTAGTAAAATGTTTCATTATAATTCTAAACAATCTTTCTTCTTCAAAAATAATCATAACACATGTAAATTTAGGTCACTTAACCTTCTTAGTTTCAAGTTATTAATTCAACCAATCAATCATTAACTAAAATCAAGTCACTTCATCAAATAACTTTTCATATAGCAATCTTTAGTTTTTTAGGCATTTCATCAAACACTTAGTCTACAAAGCTTAGTTCTTCATGAAACCACATAAGAATCAAATCATAATTCATATTCAAACTTAGCTTATCATAAACTTCCCCATACCTTGTTTTCCTAAGCTTTTGGACAGCCTTCTTTAAGCTCTTGGACAGCCTTCTTCCTAGTGCTTCTTCTCGTGGAATTTTTAGAGTAATGGGTCTTAGTTTTTCTTTAGTTCTTTTTGAAAGGAATTTTGAAAACAATGGAATAACATGGAGTAGGATTTTTGCACGGTTCACTCTCTTAGGACAGCCCAAAATTTCAGTTTTCCATCTCCTTTTATAGGCTAGGTTATTTGGCTTTTCTACAAAAATCTTCAAGGCTTATGATTACCTAGCTTTTTGGTTGGTTTTCTCTTATTGGCTAACACTTTCTCACCCTACAAGTGTCCTTGTTCATGAGAGTTCCACACCATTCCACCTCCTTCTAATATTTGCACGTGAAATTGCTTGGTCTTGGTGCATTTCTTTTAGTTTCATTCAAATCCGTGGGTAGCTTAGTCATAAAATTTCTGCCCAAATCCCGTATTACAAAATATTCATTCTGAACTTGTTAACCGTTGGATCTTCTTAAAATTTTAATGGTATACTCCTAACTTACATATCTAGTTTTTGACCGTTGGGATCTTTGAAATAAAGTCTATAAATGTCTACGTTTTCTGCCCAAGGAAACAAAATAAAAATCTACTTAAAATTAAATTTTCACCCTACAAGTGTACCAATGGAAAATTTCCAAGCCTCTTAAACATCCATGTGTCCATTCCTGAATGTTCCTAAAGCTTTCCTCCCTTGATATTGTATCATACAGCCAAGGCTTGATCTCAGATAACCTATTCCACAGATTTTCCTTTCATTCCATGTAATAGCAATTTTCTAAGTTCTTATTGGTCCAATTTGTCTTGAATTATTAAAATTACTAAACTAACTTATTTAGGCAACCTATTCCTTTCATAATTAAGGGAAAACTGCATAGATTATATCCATACTCTTTTTATAATTTTCTGTTACCTGGAGTAGTCCAGATTAAGCTCTTTTTAGCCTTATCTTCCAAATTTCTAGGAATTCAATTTGATGATTTCTTATTACCTTCTAGGTTAATATTTAGTTATCTAAAAGTATTTTATCCATTCTCCAGGTCTCCACAAAATTTCCAAAATCATCTGGGCATTTTTGACCTAAAGGGTATTTTGGTCATTTATCACCCTCGGGACGTGATGGTAATTATCCCATTTGTTTAAGGGTATTTATGGGATTTCATCCTAAGATATCTTACTAAAATATCTAGGGGTATTTTGGTTATTTTCAAAAATATCCAGGGGCAAAATTGTCATTTTCATCCTAGGGGCATCTTCGTCATTTCTGAAATTGTTCAGGGACATAATTGTCATTTGCCCTAAATCTTTTGTACTTTCTCTAATTAATATTTCACCCCAGTAATTTTGAATATTAACCATCAATTGACTGTTTTATTCTTAAAATTTTAGGGTGTTACAATTCATATGGTGAGCTTTAGCAGTCTTTATTAAGCTTTTAATTTAAAGGAATTGTATGAATTTGATGCAATTATTCATATAGATTTTTAGTCTGTAATTGATAGACATTAGAAGCAATAGTCTTCCAAGTTCTGTGTTGTGTTATGATTGAGTTCTGCATGCACAGTCCAGTTTTGTCTGAATACAGATGTTAACTCATTTCATGTTAGACTACTGATGTTTCCAAACCTGCTGGCACTGGAAACCTAAAATTATGCGGTACTCATACCACTAATCTTTACCAAGTCTAAGTTGTATTATATGTTTGGACTAAGGATGTGTTTGGATTTCCAGTGGAAGGGTCTAAAAGAATGTTTAAGAGAAAAATGAATTTGAGATCATGTTTAATTACTCCTCAGAATTATCTTTGAGAATAAAATTTTGCCTGAAAATTCAGTTTCGTAGAAGCAACATTTGAGATACGCTTACAAACTCAGCTTGCAAACTTTGCAAACTTTGCAAACTTTAATCCAAATGCACTAAATGGAATAGGTGAAATCAAGCACTTTTAAAGCAAAAATTCCAAATCCTTCAACTATTATCAAATAAGTCAAGCTCTTCAAACGGAATACGGGCCAAGTCAAACCAAGGATGCTGGGATTCATAGGAAGAGGAGACATATCTGGTGTTGGATGGAAGGTTCACTTTTATACAGGAAATGTATCAAGTGAGAGATGAGAGCGTAAGAAGAGTAAATCTTGGCCATACATTTAAATTGAATGGTTAAAGTTCTTAATCCTGATTATTCATGTATGCTTTGTACAATCAAGATTAACTCTTCCTCCTGCTTTGACTTGATACGGCCCCTAACAACATAAGTGATAGTAATACTGTTCTCCAAGGTTTAAATTACGGTTGTAGTCTCATTGTGACCCTGGATATTGTAGGACAAATGTGATTGACGGGATCACAATTGCGATCACATGGTCATGTACTCATGTAGACCCCAAAAACTTGTGGTCACAATTAAGATTGAAAACTATTCTAAGCTTACTCTGTCTCTAATCACATGTTTTGAATGACTCAAATTTTGGATTAGGATTCAAATTTTTAATATCTCTTCCCTATCTCCTCTGTTAAATTATAATTATGATATAAAAAAAAAGAACTCAATTTTTTTTCAAAGCTGTAAATTTTATTTAGTTAAAAAGAGAAACAATTTTAAATTTTTCATTGCGTACAGTTAAGCAAATTCATTGCGTATATGAATCATAAACTAGCACAGTAAGGAAGAATAAGTACAAAACCCTCACAATGGAATTACTTACATTTACACATGGGCGGACCCACGTTCAAAGTTGGGGGGCAGTGCCCCCCCTTAAATTTTCAAAATTTTTTCTCCCAATATACCCCTGTGGCTTTATTTGGCCTACTCTGCAGAGTGTTCTGCACTACTCCTTCCTCACCTTAGGCATTTGCTTCCTACACCAGTCAAAATGCTTATACACCCAGCAGGAAATTGTGAAATACCAGAAATAGCCCTACTTAAAATAATAATACAAAAGTATTTTCAGATTTCTTATACACCAGCCTTTTCAAATTCATTCGAACCGGCGCTTCTTCTCCTTCTCCTCTGTGCTTCCGGCGATTTTGGTCATTGCCAAGTTGGGAGTGTGGTCTCTCCGGCTGTGGACGGTGGTTGGTGGCTGTCGGCGACGAAGTGGTTGCTGTTTTCCGACGCTTTGAGGTAAGTCAGTTTTGGTATTTAATTTTGGCCTGCAACCTTACGGATTGATAATCCGTGGCCTGTGGAATGCACGGATTAGGGATCCGTAAGTAGGAATAGGTTGTTGTTTTGTGCTGCATGCTTACGGATAGGCAATCCGTATCCAGTGGATTGCACGGATCATGGATCCGTAAGATGGATTGCAATCGTAAGCCTTACGGATTGGCAATCCGTAAGCTTTACGGATTGACAATCCGTACAAAGCATACGGATTGGCAATCCGTAAGGCATATGGATTGGCAATCCGTAAGCCTTACGGATTGCCAATCCGTAAGGCTTACGGATTGCCAATCCGTATGCTTCATACGGATTGCCAATCCGTAAAGCTTACGGATTGCCAATCCGTAAGGCTTACGGATTGCCAATCCATATGCCTTACGGATTGCCAATTCGTATGCTTCGTACGGATTGCCAATCCGTAAAGCTTACGGATTGCCAATCCGTATGAAGCATACGGATTGCCAATCCGTATGGGTATTTGGGTTAATTTTTGATTTTTTTAAATGTGAAGAGTGAGTCAGGCTGAGGAATTTTTTGCATGAATGAACTGAAATGCTTTAATGAATTCGTATGTGTAAACCATATTGTGTAAACCATGTAGTACATTTGGTAGGTAATGTGAAATGCTTTAATGCTTTAATGCTTTAATGAATTGGTATGTTAAAAGCATGTTGTGTAAATAAATGCTTCATTTGCTTTCATGATGTACATTTGGTAGGTAATGTGAAATGTCATGTGGAAAATGATAGGCACAAAACCATAGGCATGTGAAAACCATGTAGTCAAAATTGTTATGTGGAATGTGATGAGCATAATGCTATGGAGTTGGTAGAATGTTTTTGATCCTCCACATGCCTATGGTTTGATGATCTACATTTAGTAGGTAATTTGAAATGTGATGAGCAAAATGATTGCCACAAATGAATTGTTATCCGAAAACCATGTAGGTAAAATTGTTATGTGAAATGTCATGCGCATAATTGTATGGATTTTGTAGATTGTTTTTGAGCGTCCACATGGCTATGGTTTCATGCTCCACACTTTCTACATAATTTGAATTGTCATGAGTAAAGTCAACTGTTATTTGAAAATAATGTTGCGTAATGGTATGGATCCAAATTGGTATGTTTGATAGGTATCTAATTACTTGGTTTAAATGTCAGATTATGGCTAAGACTATCGGATTACGGCGGGCTTTGGCAAGGGATGCCAGTGAAGAAGAAGCCGATGTACGGCGAAGACCAACAGCATCAGCCCGGAGACAACGGCAGAGGACTGATGTTGTTGAGGACGTGCCTGCTGAGGTACCCGCTGACGATGTTGACCATAGTGCAGCTGTTGAGGCTCATGTTGAGCACAGTGCACCTGTTGACCCTGACCATAGTGCACCTGTTGGGGCTGAGGCGGAGGGAAGCATCGATGCCGCTGATGTTCATGGATTTCCCGGTGGGCCCCATGACAGTTCAGTGTTAACTCATTATGATGAGCATATTGCACCTAGGATTTAGAGGGGAGAGGTATGATTGTATTTAAATATAGTTCAATTTGATAATTGTTTTCGCGTTAGGGTATGTCTATGTAACTAACCACTAATACAGGAACGGCCCGAGCTGAAATTGGCATCCCATGGGAGGAAGGTTCAGAAGTTTGGCCGGCCAGCGCCTGAGATTGAAGGGTTGGTGGCAGGTACTGGATTAAGCCCACTGATCACCTGTTCGGTAGATACAGGTGACCGGGGTTTAATCTCGGCATTTGTAGAGAGGTGGCATAAGGAGACTAGTAGTTTCCATTTGCCCATCGGAGAGATGACCATCACCCTGGACGACGTCGCATCTCTCCTTCATCTACCAGTCATGGGTGCGTTGCAGACATACGCCCCTTTGGATGTTGATGAGGCCATTGCATTGCTTGTGGAGTTGCTTGAGCTTACCCACGACCAGGCTGCAGCAGAGACGAAACAGTGCCATGGAGCTTATGTTCGTCTGTCATGGTTGCGGGACTTGTATGCTGAGAGGTGTCAGCAGATGCAGTGGACTCTGGCAGCCAGAGCTTATTTGCTCCATTTGGTTGGTTGCACGATTTTCGCTAACAAGAGTGCCACACATATTGGTGTGGTATTCTTGGAGGCATTTCGTGATCTTCACCAATCAGGCGGTTCAGTTGGGGTGCGGCTGCACTCCAACACATGTATGATAATTTGAACTATGCCTGTCAGCATCATGGTAAACATCTTGCGGGTTACGTTAGTCTGCTTCAGGTATTATTTAATATATAAGTTAATATTTGTTATTTATTTAATGTTTTGGTTGAATTTCAACTGCTTATATGTGTTTGGTTGTTTTGGTTACTTAAGTGTTGGGTATACGAGCACTTTCCTGCCGTTGCCAACATGATTGCAGATGAGGACTATGTGGAGAGCCAGCCACGGGCCTGCCGCTGGAAGCCGGGGAAGGCGTTACCTCTCAGTACGTATCGGAGGCGCCTAGATAGGCTGACGAGCGAGGCTGTTTGTTGGACTCCATACACGGATCACCGTGCGGCCCGTCCCTTTGAGGCGATCTCTCTGTATTCCGGCCATATTCGATGGGATCCATACTGCGTCAGGTACCATCCAGAGAGGGCGCTCAGACAGTTCGGATTCATTCAGAGCGTCCCGTCTCTTGTTACCTTGGCCACCCCGTCAGATGAAGAGGTGGATGAGACCTGGCTTCAGTACGCACAGCATCTTGTGGTCACAGGACCCCCTGCCAGTTACCCCGGCCAGTGCGATGCTGCATACATGGACTGGTTCTACCAGATATCACACCCGTTCATGTGCCCGCCTCAGCCTGGGGAAGTCAGAGCCCCTCCTCCCGTGCCAGAGCCGACACCTGATACACCTCCTACCATGGCAGACCCCACAGATGACAGTGTAGGTGATCAGGATGACATGCCTCGACATGCAGCGGTAAATAAAATGAAATATTCATTCTAGTATTCATAAATGGTAAATCATTTATTGGTTGGTGACCTGTTAACCAGTTTATTCGAACTTCTTTGCAGGGGGGGCCTTTCAAACCATTGCAGATAGGCTACAGAGACTTATCGATCTACACATGGTGACCTCCGGCACCGAAGCCTACGACATTGTGGATGAGTGTATTACAATAGCACGCAGTGTACGCGACGATCGGAGAGTGTATGTGCGATCGAGACGTCGTAGGACTGGCGCGCGTGCAGATTGATTTTTAACATTATTCCTGTAGCACTATATACACATATGTATTTACATTGTCATATTGTTGAAACATTTCATTTGATATATTTACATGGTTTGAACATGATCCATCTGCGTCAGTATTTAGTTTAGTGAAATAAAATTATGCGCCAGTAATACAAATACATAACCGACATACAATTAGGTTAACACAAATGAAAAAACTACATAAAGTCACAATGTATGCAGTGTTGAGACCCCCTTTAACAGCCCAGATCAACATAAGCAGATGGCAAACTCGTCAACATGGTATACTTCTGCATTCGACTAATGTAAGTAGATGGCCAGTGTTTTGCTTCAGGCTGACAATGCGTTGTCCATAACAAAGCAATTGGTGGCATAGGACACCCGTCTCGCAATGCAACCTGAACCAAATAATGAAAGTTATTGTTAATGTCATATGTTATAACTATAAACACAAATTAAAACCTTTTCATATTACCTGAACAAAATGGTTTCCATACACATTCCCAATACAAATGACTCGATGTACAGCAGAATCAGTAGGCGGTCGGGTTCTAAGGGGAAAAAAGGTCATACTTTGTTGCTTTGAAAGACTAACAATTACAAGATTATATCGTGAAGCAATTACATAACCCATGTCAGCGATGTCCATCCATTTATCCTGTGTTACCTGCAATTTAACAAATACATTAGTATCATTAAAGGCCAATTAACCAACGACGGAATGCAAATGTAAACAACGGAAAACAAACGTTACATGTCCAATTGTATCAACCAAAAGTGACATCTTTAACTCCTCATATCTTTCTGACCCCCCGAATAAGGCAATATAGTTTTCAGACCATTCTGCAAGTTCCTTTAACAAATGGTTGCGTACCACAGCCCACGAGTCTTCACCATAACCAAGTAAAGCCGCAATGGCACGATAGCCACAGTTACCATCAGCTTTAACATCACATACTCCAACAATGTAATTCCTCATGCATGGCAAAAATTGATCTAGCATTGGGATATCACCCATCGATATATGTTCCAAAGATTTTGATGTAGACTGTGGCTTAGACGGGCAACTGTCATGCTGAGAATATAACGCATCCACATATTCAAAATACGATGGATCCCGCTTTGTTGATGTTTCGTGTTTCCTGAGTTTTTTCCTCTGGGCCCCTTTAGTCTTGACTTTTTCAGGAGGAGGACACATGGAATTTTGTTCAGGATATGCAATTTCTTTCAGTTTAGTCTTTAAAGTAACCTTGCCGCACATGTCAAGACTTTCGAATCGCTTAGAAATTACTTCCATCTCGTCAGTTATCGTAACTTCACAGTGATCGACACCTTGGTCAGAGAAATGTAACCTCCGCCAAAACATGTGCACCGTACCCAGTGGTATGCTGGAAAGATTATATTTTGCTAGCTCACATGCACAAGGCAAACCACACGTGCTTCTCAACACACATCCACACCGAGAACTATCAACGCCTGCATAACGAACTCGGTCAAACTCCTCGGCAATTAGATTTAACGCATACCTTGAAACCATGCCGACGAGTCTTTTGTACAAAGTCACTTTAAATGAATGTCCTACGACATGCGTGCTTGTCTCAAAAGAAGCCTTTATTTCATTGTGTTGCAAGGTGATCATGTTGTTCATTGCATCCCAAACATTACAAAAATCTCCAACACTATTTTGCAGTAGCCGCTTTAAGGTCCAATGAGCAGACTCAACCCTGCAGTGAAAGTGCACAAATATTAATTTCGAAAACATTATGTCATTCAGGTATTGCAAATCATTTACCTATTTGTAGTAGTGTTTCCAAGATGCATGACTTTATTGGTCCATGCTGTCACAAATCTTTCTTTGTGGGGAATCAACCATGTGTCTTTAACATACTGAACAAATATTGGCCACGGTGCGCAGGCACACTCAAACTTCATAAGACAGTCTTCAAATGCATTTTCTGAAGCACAATCTACAAGACTTTCCCACGCTTCCATGACATAGTCCCATGCATTGTTTTGTCCCACAAGCGTTTTACACTTAGCCTTCACATTCTTGTCAATGTGGAATCGACACAACAAGTTAGTAGTGTCAGGGAAAACCTGTTGGATGGCATTCATCAGGGCTGCATCTCTGTCTGTGACAATGACTTTAGGAAAAACCTCAGTCTTTAAAAAAAGGCCTCTAAATCGTTCAAGCGCCCATACAACATTATTGATACGTTCACCCTCCAAATATGCATAAGCAGCTGAAAATGTCATCCCAGTAGGTGTGACACCAACAATGTCCAACAAAGGGAGTCTATACCTGTTCGTCTTGTATGTACTGTCAATGAGAAATACCAAATTACATGAATTTATCAACTTCACTGAATCAGGGTGTGCCCAGAATATGTCTCGTATAACATCTTCATCCTTGAGTCTATGCCAATGGATATATCTATCACGTTCAAGAACCTTCATCAATTGTTGCATTTCAGTATTGTTGCCTCTAACAGAAGAACGGTACGCATATCTTGCATTGTACACTTGTTTCATTGTTGTATAACTTTCGGGATTTTGATCTTTTAAACTCAGCATAATATTCTTTGGTTTAACTCTTGACTTTGTCATTTCAGCAACAATTACCTTCTCTTCCACACTTAAACGACCAGCATATGGATGTCCAGTCATTGACTTGGCCAAACGATGATTATGCAACCCACATACTAACTTCACCATCCAACCTTCACCTCCTACGACTGGTTTTCCTCGCAACTTGAACGGACAACCACACTTTCTCGTGCTAGTGGTCGTCCGTACTAAATCTTTGTTGAATGCTCTATACTTTCCACTCCTTTCACAACCTATCAACAGAAATGACGTTCTTCCCCTCTTTCCAGTTGCTGTGTCCGACCGCATTATCACAGCTACAAATCCAATCTCATATGCAACACTACGAGCCCATTCCAATAACTCCTCACGAGACTCAAACACCTATAAAAATTGATAATACATATTTTAACAGTGCTCAAATATTAAATTTACTAGCTTTTCTGAAATATAACATGATACAAATACCTCTGAAGTATTGAATGCATCCGAACAATCAACTGAAGAGTTATTATTGTCACACGCAAATGAATCCCCTCCCTTGTCTTCACTCATATTCATTTCTTCATACATCATATCATCATGCCTCCAAATATCATTATCCATCTTAACAAACATATTAAAAAATAACCATCAATAACAAACTAAATGCATAACAACCATGCTCAAAAAAATATCGTACAAAAAATATTAACTTCACAATATATTTTTAAATGAAAATAGGACAAATACATTAATTAATAATATTTTTAACAAATTAAAAAAAAAATTAGAAAAAATACTTTACGGATTGGCAATCCGTATGGAACATACGGATTGCCAATCCGTACGATCCTTACGGATTGCCAATCCGTATGGTCATTACGGGCTGAGCTTCAAACCAGAACATACCTCCGACGACCCTCCGACGACTCCAGCGGCCAACGGAAGCTACACCAAAGCTAACCACCACTTCCAAAATGCCGACGAAGCCACAACCAACAGCCAACCAACGAATAACCACGAATGGCGTGCAAGAAGAGTGAAAAAAAACCATGAACAAAAAGCATGGACTGCTGGTGTATGTTAAAAAGCAAGTAGGGGCATTATCGGGATTTAATAAAAATGCTGGGTGTATTAGAAATCCTACTGGTGTAGGAAGTTAATGCCCTCACCTTATTTGCTTGAGGAGAAAAGAATCTGGGCTTCTCTTATTTGGGCCTAATTTGCTTTCTGTATCCACTTTTTTTTCTTTCTTCAGTTTCATATTACATTTTTTAAATGAACTTTTAGTTTTAATTTAGGTAGTTACTATTTACAATTTTTTTTTATTATTAATACACTTTACTTATGTTATCAAATTCAATTGTTATTTTGGATTTTTCAGTATAGAATTATGGATGAATTTTCTTAATCAAATAATTTTAGTTATATACATATATATAATATAATTTTAAACGGATTCATAACCTTGTATATAAAACTATTGATTTAAATTTTTTTTACAAAAAAATTTTTTGGGGATGCTGCCCCCGAACCCCGTCACTAAATATACGGACATAAAAATATTTTCTGAAAAGTTTGAGTACTCCCCTAAATTTTTTTTCTGGATCCGCCCCTTACATATATGTTTCTTGGAGGAACACGTGAAACCTAGCGTGGAAGTTGTGTATTGACACAAAACAAAGCATGTCTTCAATTTCTCTTGCATGGAAAGTAATGGAACAAATTAATAGTACGTAACGTAAATCAATCTTTTCAGGGACAGAGATATGGAAGAAAAAGTAGGCAATGATGATGTATATATATATATAAAAGAAACATAGTATAGCCAGAAATTTCATTTCCAAGAGAAGAAGGCGAAAATTACTTTATCAATGGCACAAACGGATCCAAGCTCACATCAAGCAGCTAATCGTGTCTACGAAGATTTTGAACCATCTTATGAATGGGCTCAAGATGAAGAAAGTGACACGCTTATTCTTATGCTTAAAGGTGATTTTTTTTTCTCTCTAACTTTACTTGATTTGATGCTTTCTTACTTCTAATTTTCCTAAAACAAAATTAATTGTTTTTATACAATTCTCTTTGAGATTTGATTTTATTCTGAGAAATTAAGTTGATTCAAAAACGCATTAAATTTATGCGGCTTTGTTTTCATTATTTTTTATTACACATTAAATGATAAAAGTTATTGCATAGAAATAGAAATTTTACCTAAAATGTATAAAAAAAATTAATTTTGATATTCTGTTAATGTAAAGTCTTACTTTATTAATCAATTAAAAAATCCTAAATTTAACTTTCAAAGTAATTATTACAAAAGAAACAATTTTCATATACCAAGATGAAACGTTTTCCAATTTTCCATCACGAATCGATTTTCTTGACACCATTTTGCCTCTTATTTACCTTATAAATTTGGATTAACAGAAAAGATAGGATGAACTGGTATTGCTTAAAACGAAATAAAGTAAATAGAATATAACAGAATAAAATATCAGTTTAATTTATTGTTTAGACATGTTTGGAATAGAACAAAAGTCTAATTTCATCTCATTCCTTTCGAATTATGGTTACAAAAATGCAAGGAAACAATAAAATATGATGAAATAATTCTCATATTTTTCTTTATATTCCATCCTCAATTTTAGCAATCCTAACATTAATGAAATGTAACTCAATTTCATCTTATTCCACCAAACCAAATGCAATAGTCACCCAACAAAACTTATCTACTTTGGATGTGCAGGATCTAGAAAGGAGAATTTGAGGGTTCAAATAGGCACAAAACGTAGACTAAAACTCAGTGGTGAACAACAGATAAGTGAGAACACATGGCATAGATTTAACAAAGAATACACCATTCCTCCTCATTCTAACACCAATGGGATCAAAGCCAAGTTACAAGGTGGCCTACTCTATATAAGGCTTCCTAAAATCATCACTGAAGTTAAGTCAACAACAAAATCACCAACACCAAATCTTGAAGCTGATCACAACCAAAGAGGAACCAAAGAGGCAGCAACACAAGAAGAACCAAAGACAAGCGAGGTTTCTCAGACAAAGGAGATGGGGAAAGTAGGGGAAGATGATAACAGTGTTGTTCAGAATAGAGCCAAAGCTACCACTTCTGAAACTCAGAATATGCATGAAACAATCGATGAGTTGAGTAATAAGGGTGATATGAAGGTTGACCGAAGGCTACCTACAACTCTTTATGGCTTGGTTGGGGAGGTTGTTAAGGAAAAGAAACTGGCTAACATGGTGGTTGTCATCTTCTTGTTCCTTTGTATGGGAATGTATGTCATAAATGCAATCAAGTCATCTTTTGGAGGATCAACAATCCAAGATCTTTAAATATTGCTTGGCTAACGAAATTATTAGCAGATCTATTTGTAAGCACAAGTTGAATAATTATTGTAAGAGTAATTGTTTATATTTACCATGTTAAAATATTTTTCATATATATTCATGGATTTGTGGGTAAAAGGAGAAGGAAATGAGAGAAATTAAAGGTCATGAATTCGATTCTAATGCAAACAAAAAATTAATTATTAACAATTAACATTTATTGATAAAAATAAAATCACGTTAAATATTTTTTCATATATATTTATGGGTTTTTTATAAAGTGATAAAATAAAATAATTAATCATGAACATATTTTATTTCTGAATAAACTAATCTCATGTTCAATTAATATTTAATTACAACTGAGGGAGTAGCAAATTTATTCACAAGTAATATGAATCCCTCTTCATGATTAAAAATCCAAAAATAGATAATCCTAACTACTCACCTCCTTACTACATTCTCAATGCTTCTTTCTATTTTTTTCATTCTCACAAATTTCGTTCCACATATTGTCAATTTCATTCCTGGAATTTCATTCGCTGCCAATTGAATTTTCTCTTTCTCTCTACCTATATATTCCTTCTGGTCTTAAATAAATACAAGAAAAAAAAATTGTACGTGAATCTCAAATAAAATCAAATTTCAACTAATTTCAATTTATTTAACGAGGTTATTTACAAAATGTGTTTAATTTAATTGAGACTTTATTTCCAACGACTATCTTTTATTCTTAATATCAAGGTCTAATTTCTAAGAGAGAGTTTAAAAAACATGCTTATATTTTAAAATAAGATTAGTACAATTAAATATTACTAAGGATTTAAATTATCTTTGTAACATCCTAGAAATGACCGTTCACAAAATATTGTGAGATTGTGTATAGTATAACATAATAGATTAGAAAATAGGAAAATGTTTTTTTTCTTTGAGTTCTTAATGTCTTATTTATACGGAGATATTTGTAAATAGGGAGAGAATCTTCAATATTGAAAATATGACCGTTGTTGATATTTGAGTCTTGTTTCCAACTATTTGACAATTGATGTGTGTCTTTGATTAATTTTGGATCAATATTTTTTAAATTTGTTTTTCATAGCTCAACATTATCGTTAAACATATAAAAGGAATGATAATATAGATTATCAAATACCTTCCTTCCTAATCATATCATTTAACACAACACAAACTAATTAAACTAATTTACTTTAATAAGTATGGATATTTAAACATTTTTTGGATCCATTGCATGATAATTAATTAATGAAGATCAAGTACATATTTTTCCGTGGACGAGGTATACATATATGGACAAGTCTTACCTCATGTTGTTTTTAATCATTAATCATGTTATCCTACATACAACCAAACAGTTAACAAACATTTATATCTTTATTTTCATCAAAATCTTAAGAGATGTGTGGATCATCTAGTTTTTAACAAGTTTTCCTAAATATACATTTATATGAACAAATATAATTAAATATGAATTTATCTTAATAAAAAAAGTTAATTTATTTATGGCAGAAGAAGCTAACTAAAATCAATCAAAAAATAATTATACTTTATGCTTAAATTCACTTTTAGTCCCTATAATTTTATGAATGTACAATTTTGGTCCCTAAAAAAATTATTGCATATTTGGTCCTCAACATTGATAAAATAAAGTTGTTTTGGTTCATTGTTAGTCTGACGTAAATCTTTAATGACTTAAATATGTTTTCCATTCTTGTGAAATTGAAAATGTTTGAATTTTGTCTTTGCAAAAAAAAAAAATTGTTGATTTTTTGTCCTCATAAATTGAAATGTGTCAATTTTTGACCTAAAACAAGGTTCAAGTAAATTCAAACTTTTGTATAACAATTTGTGGAGGTTAAAAATCTAGGGATAAAAATTATTGTAAATTACAGAAAAATCGTCACATGTTGATGAAAAATCACCACAAATTACAAAAAAAAAGTCACAAATTGTATTTTTTTTTTTACAATTTGTGGTGATTTTTAACCCCAATCCTCAACGGGTTCAAATTTATCTTAATCTTGCTCTGGGCCATAACTAGACACATTTCAATTTTATGAGAACAAAAAATTTTGCAATGTTCAAATTTGAACATTTCTAATTTTAAACAAAAAATATTACAACCTTTTTTAATAAATTTTTTTTACATGACACATTTGTGATGTCATGGATTTTTTATGTTGGTATGAGAAATCGATATATGATAACATGACGCTCTTGACAATGCTGATATGACTCGTTAGTAAATGTGTGAGACCACAATCTCATTTGTCACGTCAATATGTTAGTACCATATAATTCTAACATATCATGTTAATAATTTAGGTTGAAAAATTGATGAAAAACTATTAATTGACCAAATTGACTATATTTTAAAAATGTGGAGAATCAAATGGACAATAATTCTTTATAGGGACTAAAATAACACAATCATAAAATTATAACAACTAAAAGTATATTTTAAGTCTATATTTTGAAAATTCTGACATGATCTTAAGTTTCTCAATATATTGGAAGATAGTTGGCACAAGAATTGTTGGATCACAAGTAGTTCTTCATAAATGAACATTTTTGTAAATATTTATGTAGTAAATTATTGTCTTAGCTAAATTTCATTTGTTTTGTCTCAGGAATAAAACAATTTCTCTTAGAGTTTTTAATAATTACACAATTGAATATAAAATAAGCATTTTCATTAAACGTATTGGAATACAGTAAAATTTCAGCTCTCTTTATACATTATTTAACTTGCAACCAATAGAGTTTAGTTCAATTAGTTAAACAGGCATGTAGTATTATAAATCACATGGTATCATATTCAATTCTTATGGATAAAAAAAATCTAACTTACAAGCCTAATCTCAATTTTTAAAGACCAATTTTTCCCAATAAAAATGATTTTCAGTTTTTCCTAATTTTTAAAATAGTTCCAACTCTCATTTTTCACTTTGTTTTTAAAAAAAGTCCAACTGTCTTTCATTGCAACATCCTCCTCAATACATTATCATAATAACTTGATTTTAGATATAACTTGTTATGTAACTGATTATATAACTAGATTATTCATAACCAATTATATATCCATATTTCAAAAACTAGTTATAATTATAATTGTAATACTCACTTATAATCTAATTATTCATTAACTATGATTTTAGTTATATAAATACTCAAACCATGAACACTACTATGGCAATGGTCACATTTGGTAAACTAGTGTGAGGAGCCTACCCTTGTTCATATTTATCCTTATAATAAATTATTTAATAAGACTATTTTTTAACAATAAAATACTCCTATTAAAATACACTACAATATATAATAAATTTGTCAATAGAAAAAAATATATATATATTTCATAGACAAAGGATTAGTTTTAAACTAACATGAAAGAAGTTCCATTCCAAACTCAAATACAACCAGGGTACCACGAGCAACTTAACATCTGAGTAGATTCAGTAGAGTTCACAAAATACTTATAGATCATCACTCATCAGAGTGCACACAACTAAGCCTTAAGAGCTTGAGCATGATGTCGGATGTGATCATCTATGAATGTGGCTATAAAATAATAAAGGTGATCATAACCAGGTTGGAAACGTAGCAGTAGGGGAACATTGGCTTTTTTGCAAGCCTGTTCAAACTTGTGAGGCAGAAGTTGATCAGGCAAAAATTTGTCATCTTCCCCCTGAAAAGTGGATTGACAAGATGATAAAACCAGCAGAAACTCACTACGAGTATGTGGGTACATGTTTTTATAAATTGAAACCATGCCCAAAGAAGAATAGTACAATATATAACATTAACATACCATATTGGTTTATTTATACTGCTACTAAAACTGGATTTCTTAAACATAAAAATCAAATACAATCTAATAAAACTGTACAGGATACCAGTAGCCATAATTTTGCAACTCTTTAAATGAATGATTCACAAGTATTTTTTTTTTAAAAAAAAAAAAAAACAAACCACAATTTTTTACCTGATCAATCAAAATGGTGGAAGAAACATTGGGAAACTTCGTTACCAAACAAGTAGCATCGTAATCCTGCAGTTTTTCAACTTATTATAATCTGAAATATTAAGACATGCTAAGGGAAGTGAACAAGCAGTTTCCCCATTTAATTAATACCTCCCACTCAGATTTATTGTCACCAAGATAATTTGAGAATGCCTTCTGTCCCCAAGGACAATTTATAGGATTTGCTATTGGAGCAAAGGCAGAAACTGACTGGAACAAGCACGTTACGTAAAGAAACACAAGAAAATTAAGTTAGAATCCAAATAATAAGAAAAAAATTCATCATGACAAGGAACAGTCTATATGTTGTCTTAGCCTCTTAGGAAATAATGTTCTACAAACTGCAAAAGCTCACCACAAGGATGAAATAATTGGTTTGCTTCTAACATTGTTTTTTTTTATCAGCCAAAAATATTATATTAATAAAGATAATGTAACAGTACAAGTAGTACTGCTATGGTTACAATCTAGCAAAAAACAATAGTAGAACAGAGGTGACTTAATGCCTAGAGAAGCATGAGAAAGACACCGAGGTTCTAACTATAAGCTAGTTCCTAATCCTCCCCAAAGTAATAAATCTGTACAGATTAAGCCCTCCCCTAGGTACCAAGACATTCCCTCATATTACTGGACCAATAATGAAAAGGGGTGTCAAAACCTAATTCCAGATTTTTGAGCCATGACCAACAGAAAAACATAGCATCCTCCATCAACTTCTGGCCATTAAAGATGTCGTTGTGGAAGATAATTCTGTTCCTATGATGCCAAATACACCACGTCAAAGCAACCCACCAAAACTGCCATCTCTGTAACTTGGTTCCCTTTAGGTGACAAAAAGAATGTTGACGGAAGTGATTTTTCGGGACTACCGAAGAGACCCCAACTATGTTGACCCATGGCATTGATTCCCACCACAACGGCAGAATTTTCTCAAACAGATGAGAGGCATCCTCTGCATGACTTCTACAGAAGGGGCAGTTACTATCAATGATTTCCAAATTCCTTCTTAAATTAATCTTAGTAGGCAGTCTGTCCCATAACAACCTCCAAGCAAAGCATGACATTTTGCAAGGGATTTTTAGTTTCCATAGTTCCTTGAACACTTCATCCTGGTTATGACTTATGTCGTCCCTGGTGAGTATCCTGTAGGCACTTTCCACAGTATATATCCCACTTGTAGCTCCCTCCCATAACCATGAATCAGATAGCTTCCCTTGTACCCGAAGCACCTGTACTTCCTCCAGAAATTTTATTGCCACTTCTATTTCACCCTCCCTAAACAGCTGTCTCCATCGGAACTACCATTCCCATCCACCCTTAATTACTGTTCCCATTTGCTGTATGTATTGTTGCTGTTGTGAATTCTGGTACATATCTAGGGTATTTCTCCATCACAGGCACCCTATCTTCCATCCAGCCGTCTTCCCAGAAGAGCACTTCAGATCCACAGCCCACCTTCCAGCTTAGTCCTCTAGTAAACCAGCCCCCCTCAACATTCTGATTACATAGTAGACTTAAATCCCTCCACGTTATAGATTCTCTGGCTAACCTCCTTGGCTCATCCAAATTCCTCCAACCACCGTACTTTGATTCCAATATTTGAGCCCACAAATCGTTCCTATGATGAAACAAATTCCAATGCCATCTCCCCAGCAATGCCTGGTTGAACTTCATTAAATCCTTACCTCCCAACCCCCCCCCCCCCTCCTTCGATAGGCACACGGACTCCCAACTGACCCAAGGGATTTTCTTTTGATCTATGTTGCCACCCCACAAGAATCTCCTTTGTAGCCTCTCCAATCTATTCACGACTTTCAACGGCACCCTGAAAAAAGACAAGAAAAATATAGGTATCGAGTTAAGGACCGATTTTATCAAGGTCACTCTGCCTCCGAAGGAAAGATATTTCTGTTTCCATGTAGACAATTTTCTCTCACATCTCTTAATTATAGGATCCCAAGTCTCACAACGCCTCGGATTTGCCCCAATTGGAATACCTAAATAAGGAAAAGGTACGGACAACACTCTGCAGTTTAAAAGCAGGCCGCTGAATTTATCCATTGTTCATTCTTTCCACACGCTCCGAATCTGCACTTGTTACAGTTTATCCTCAAACCCGAAACCATCTCAAAACTCCTCAACATCACTTTAATAGCTTTAAAATTTTCCATTGATGTTGTCCCCAAGAAGATTGTATCGTCAGCATACTGCAGTATACTAATATCCACTAGATTCCTCCCCATCTTGAAGCTATCATACAGATTCTTCATTTGGGCTTCTCTAATCAACCCAGTTAAACCTTCCGCTGCAATGTTGAACAAGAAAGGGGCAAGGGGGTCCCCTTGTCTAAGACCTCTCTGAGGATAGAACTCAGCTGTGGGACTTCCGTTCACCAGAATAGAGATAGAAGCAGATATTAGACACCCTTCAATCCAAGATATCCATTTATGACAAAAACCCATCCTTCTCATCATATAGCTAAGAAAACTCCAACTTACCAAATCGTAAGCTTTTAGCATAGTCCACCTTGAATACCAAACAGCTCTTATTACATCTTTTTGCCTCCTCCACAACCTCATTTGCAATCACCACACTATGTAATAAGTGTCGTCCTTCAATAAATGCAGTTTGGCGATCATCAATAATGAGCGGCAGCACCTTCTTCAACCTTTTTGGCAACACCTTAGCCACAATCTTGTGAATACAGCCTATAAGTGAGATAGGTCTATACTCATTAAGATTCTACGGGTTTTGTACCTTAGGGATCAGTGCTAAGAATGATGCATTCCCACCCTTAGGAAAAATTCCATTTACATAGAATTCATCCATGAAACGGAGCATGTCAGGTTTAATGACATCCCAAAATGCCTTGATAAATTTGAAATTTAAACCGTCTGGACCCGGGCTCTTCTCACTACCAGAGCTCCACACCGCTTCTCTCACTTCAAACTCATCAAAACGCCCCACCAAAAGATTTTTATGGTGCTGTTCTAATGCCCTAAATTTAACTCCATCTAATTTAGGTCTATCCAGATTAGATTCTTCATATTTGCTCTTGAAAAAGAGTCTGATTTCCTCCTTCACCCTGTTTGGCTCCTCTATCCAGCAAACACACCATTCACCATATTCTTCCTACGTTTCCAATTTACTGACAAGTGGAAGAAGCGGGAGTTACAGTCCCCTTCTCTGATCCACCTAGATCTAGCTTTTTGTCTCAATAGTGAGGCATTTTCCTTTGCTGAGTTCCACAAGTCCTCCTGCAGTTGTTTCCTTTTTTTAACTTCATCCTCAGTCAATTGTCTGTCATCAGCTTCTACTTCTAACTTATTTATCTCCGCTTCAATGCTTGTTACCCTCTGTTGAATATCACCAAACTATGTTTTGTTCCATGCTTTTACCTTCTGTTTAAGACTCTTTATCTTTTCTTTTAATATAAAGCCCCCCCATCCAAAGCCCAAGTTTGTAGTCCAGGCCTCTCTCACGACCTTCCTAAAATCTTTATCATCCAGCCAGCAATCTAGAACCCGGAACGGTTTGGGACCCCAATCAGCAAATGAAGAACGGAGTAGTATTGGACAATGGTCTGAAAAATTGCGGTCCAATGTGAATCGAGTGCTTCCCTGCCATAATGTCATCCAATCTGCAGAGACAAGGCCTCTATCTAATCTGCTTCTAGCCGATCCATTTGGTCTGTACCAAGTGAATTTTCTCCCAACCCGAGGCACCTCCTCCACTTCTAAGTCCGCAATCCATTCGTTAAACACCTTTATAATGCCTTCATCCACCATCCTGTGATTGATGCCCAATCTCTCAAATGATCTTTAGATGCTGTTAAAATCACCAATTATACACCATATCCACCCAAATTGGCTCTCCTTAATTGCCTAATTTCATCCCAAAAGACTCTTTTCAAAGCTGTCTCACAAGGTGAGTATATATTGATTAGAGTAACTTTCTTGTTTTCTGCTACCCAAGACCCCTCCAAGTATATAAAGCCACTGCCAGTCAACCTTTTTTCTAGTTTAAAAGATTCCTCATTCCAGATACAAAGTAGGCCAACAGCTTTATTACGTGCTGGTAGACATTCCCATCGTGCACTAGAATCCCCCCACAGAGCTTGGCATATCACCTTGTCAATAACTTCTTTTTTTGTTTCTTGTAGACACAGCATATCTACTTTTTCTTTGCACACCATTTTCCTTATTGAGTTCCACTTTAGACCCCTCCCCAGACCCCTAATGTTGTAGGACATGATCTTTATAAAACACCCTCACTACTTCCCAGCCTCAATGCCTCTTCCTTATCCCTTTCCTCCATTAACATCAATTTCCTAACCACCTCATCTTGATTACTGCAAGTTACACCTAATTGTTTTCACATAGCCCAGTTATCAACAGCTTCTTTTGTATTTGTTGACGAGCTCGATACTGCCGTCGGAACCACATTGACATTCTCAGTGTAGCCATCTCCCCAAACTGCTACCTCCTTTAAACCACTGCCCCCCAGCCTTTTTGAAGATGTCACAGGGGTATTTTGGGAAGACATAACCTCCTTTCCTTTATCTTTATTCAGTTTCATTTTAAAGGCGTGTTGGTGATCCTGAATTTTGCAGAAATCTGTTTCCTTATTGCACCCCCTGCTCCTTGTATAGACTTTCCATTGGTGGTCAGGCCCAATCACCTTTGGGCCCATTGGAGTATTAATCTCTTTTAGTGATTCAGCCACATCCTCAATTATGGGTCCCACTTCAACGTCAGCCTCTTCTCTCTCCATAGAATCACCACGTGACTTCTTCCCGTCCAATTCAGAAACATGGCATGTATGTGGGCCCATCTGCTCCCCACTTTTTATCTTACATTGAATTTCATAACTTGGCTCCCACCGCTTCCCGTTGTTGACCGGCCCTTCTTCAGCGCTTTCATCGACCTTTTCTTCCTGCCCTGGCCTCTGTGCTTTACCCAATGCTTTGCTATTGTCACAATCACCTCAAGACCCATTAAGGTTAGGTGATACTGTTTCGCCAAAAGCTTTCTGTACATCATCTCTTTTGCTGCTGCTTGTGTCAAAGACAAAGTAATTGTCCGCTGGTTCATGTCTCTCACCGTGACCTCCGTGTAAAGGCATCATGCCCCTCGATCTGCTGTGCGCACAGTCGTCACCCAACTCCACTATGGCTGCCACCTCTGATTGTACAGTCCAGAGGAATCCCTCCGACGACTCGCTCAATCCCGTCATGCTTACATCAGATGAAATCTCATCGGAGGACCCCTCAAATCTTCCCATGTCACACCTGCACCTTCCATGGCTATTGCTTGTATCTTCAACGATATTAGTCGTGAAGTCCATCTCATTTATACACGCGGTTATATTATGCTGAATAGTAGGTTGCCATGGAGTTTTGACCAGCACTCTTGCCCTGTCAAGACGATGGAGATCTTTTGTATCATCGTCCATCTCCACCACTTCGCCTATTTTTTTTTTTTTTTTTGATCAGCAAAAATAATATGTTATATATATAAGAAAAGAGCACAGTACAAGATGTACTGCATAAAGTACATACAAATGAAAATCAAAACAGAACTAAGATGGCTTTACACAAAAGCCAATGTAGGTCAGCCTGATAACAGAGACAAGAACAAAACAAACTAGGCCCTCTCCCTAGATACAAAACCATCCCTCAAATTACTAGACCAGTGATGGAAAGGGATATCAAAACCTGGCTCTAGGTTCCTAAGCCAAGACCAACAAAAAAATATAGCATCCGCCAAATCTTTTTAATATTGTCCGCATCCCATGCATGCAGCCGAATTCCCCAGCAAAGCACCCATACCAACCTAAATACAGACCGCATGGATGGTTTCCATTTTTCCAAGGTATGAAACATGGATAACCCCGAATCCTCTTCCTCTCGACATAGCTCCTCAGCTTTTGAATCACTCAAGCCCGTGAGCAACAGCATGTCATCGCTGATGTATTTTGGTTTTATTTCCTTGCCACCATCCCAGAGAAGTTCATCTTCAAGTCTATCAAACATCTGTGGTTTTCTTAATCTTCCAACCCACGCATTGGTAAGCCATTCCTTGTTCTCCATGGGGATGGACAGTTGAATCGACGAGGAAGATGGTTTAGACGACCCCAGTGCGAATCTTGGGAACCATTTCTTCTCCACCAAACCGCTAGATGTCACGACCACTTTCGCATGGGACTCCTTTTGGGCATGGTTCCACTTCGCTCCTGCATTTGCTGTCCTTGCCATATCAATGTCCTTCCCATTCACCTTAGACTTATCTCCTAGTGTCACGTTCCTGTATTGCACCTTCTTGTTATTCTTCTCTACTATTCTCCCCTCCCTTTCGGGCCTTGGGATGTTTGCATGCAGTTTCAGACCCCCTATAACCACGTTGTCCAACTGCCATTCCAATTTCATGACGTCTTCTACACCTCTGAAGTGGACAAAACCATGTCGTCTTCCGTTTCTGTTCCTGTTCTTAGCAATGAATATTTCCCTTACATCCCCCCACTTCTTAAATTCAAACCACAGATCCTTTTTCCCCATATCGTCTAGGAAATGAGTGAAATAGAAGGAGGATACATCTGTGGCATTCCTCCAATTATTTTGCCTCGCTACCCTTCGCCGTGCCGCTGTCGGCACCACATAGTGTTGGTCGTACCTTTCCCCAGCGAGATAATTCTCATACTGCCTCTCCTGGTTACGTTCTCTCACCCACCCACTGTTTCTCTCTCTAACTCTCTTTGTCATCCTCCTCTGCTTCTGTTAGTCAGCTATGTGATGCTTCTAACATACATGATAAGTATGAAGATTGCAACCAGTTCACATTACATATTTTTTTAACAATTTCACATTACATGTTCTTTTAACAATAAACTATAAATGTGTGTCTATCTTCTTAACTCAATAGCTGCTATTCCAACTTTCTCCTGAATACATTCATTTCTAATCTTATCTGTTTTTTAATGAACTCATCCCCACCTCAACATTCTCTTCTCCACTGCACATATTTTTTTTATTCTTGTTAGCACTTTACTCTTCAAAATTCACTACTTTAAAGCATTTCCAGACTTAAAATTATCCAATCCAATTTTGCTTTCATAGGCACTCTGCAATCATAAGTTATGCTCGAAGCATTATTTATTTCATCCACTAACTAGAATTGTACGTGTTGCATCCCCAGCACTTCATAAGATGGATCCAATATAATATGTTGAATATGCAATAGGTGATATAATCCCAATTTTATCTTCAAAACATCATTAACTTGTATTTTGCTAAGCTTGCATAGCACATACTGTTACGTCTTACTCCTATTTAAACAAAAACATCTATTCTAAAGCTTCAATTCAAACCTCAAATTAAGAAATAGAAATGACTCCTTGACACATAAACTAGGACTCTATCAATTGTAAGAAGCATCAAGCCATACTAAGGTGAGAAAATATGGTTGCAATGTCAAACCTTATGCAATCCTACCAATATAGGAAAACCTAGTGTTGACTCTCAATTCCAATTCAGAAGATTCATGATTATTAAAACTCCTAAAGAAATGGATGCCCCAAGAAGTGTCCAAACATTCAGTATTTAAAAATTGATGCAAAGAAGAAAGATGATAGACAAAGGGGTGCAGCACCTATATGTAGTTATGTACAATCACCACCTACAATCTAACTCAAAAATCGTTGCTTTTGTTTTTCTTTAAAAAATGTGAAATTATCTTATTACAATCATACTATAATTCTTCCAATCATGCTCTACAAAACCACTCACAAAAGAGTTTCTTTATACCAATATATTGAAAAAAAGCAACTTTTAAGAACATCAATAGTATACCCTTCCAAAGAATATTAACCCCATCTATATGACTCCTGAATGTTATAGATGCTTTTGACAAGTACATTTTAAATTCCCAACTATAGCTCATTTCCCCACTAACTCTGACAGTCCATAATCTAAAAAGGTATATTGGTTCATTTAACCACATAATGGGGCTTTCAAATCTTAAAGCTCACAAGTTTGTGACTGAGTTACTGCCATGTTGTCAGGACTCAGGTTATTAATATGTCATTTGCTAAAGATCAAGCAACAAAATTAAGCTCCCAGCACCCATTGCCTATTCATTCCAAACTAGCATAGCTAAAATATATGAAAAGCAGCCTTATTTGCGGTCACCCCTATACTGCAGTGTCTCCAGGAAGGGGTACCTATGGATGGGTTGACCAGAAAGACTGAGTGAAACCTCATAGTGTGGAGCCACCACAACGTTGTAGGTTTGACATCCCACATTGACTAGAAATATGGCTTAAATGGAGCTTATAAAGCTTGGGCAATCCTCATCTTACAACTCGATTTTGTAGAGGTAAATTAGGCATTAATCCCAAATTCTAAGATAATATTAGAGCCTATCCTAAATCCATTATTGGGCCACTTGCATTGCCACGTTCCAGGCCAATAGGCTGGAGTGTGAGGGGGTGTGTTGGAAAGCTGCCTTAGTTGTGATCAGCCTTAGGCCGCACTGCCTCACAAAGAGTTACCTACAAAGGGACGGATCAGAAAGACTGAGTGAACTGTCATGGCATGGAGCCACCAAGATGTCGGCTGTTAGCAAATTGGGAACCCACATTGACTAGAGATATAACTAAATAGAACTTATAAAGCTTGGGCGATCATCACTTTACAATATGGTTTTGTAAGGTTGAGTTAGGCCCTAATCCCAAAGCATTTAGTACTAAAAATCCTATAGGGAAAACATGAACTCTGATGATCACCCTCTATTACTCAGATGTTTTCTCCATTAATTGAATAGGAAAAGTTCAACAAAAAAAAAGTGTTTTCCACACATCACATCAAGAGTAAAGATATCTTAACAAATATTTGAAACCACTAAGCCTTATGCAAAGGCAACTCAAAAGAAATAAAAGATAAACTCATCACTAGTACCAAAAATCCAATAGGGAAAAAATGAACTCTAATGATCATCCACCTTGTATCAGACATTGTCTCACAACTATTAACCAGTAATAGTTCTATCTATAATATAAGCTTAAACTTATCAAGTTTCAAGACTATCAGATATCCTAACAAATATCAGAAAACACTAACCCTTGTGCAATATACATCTTGGAAAATTGCCCAGAGTCTAAATGTAATTGATATCCCTAGAAATGAAAAATGTATTTGCAGACAAAGAAAATAATAGTAACTAATAACAAACCACATGCTTTTTCAACAGTAAAACTATCCATAATGTTCAGGAAATTGCCAAATTTTTCAAAGTAATTCTTTGACTATATTAAAACCAGAAGTTTTCATTTGCGTAATCAACACTACACCTTATATTTATCCTGATTTTTTAGGTAGATTGTTAGAGCACCATGTCCGCCCATAGAATGACCAAATATAGAAGCCTTTGATGTTTCAAGGTGTGGAAAATTATCGCTCAGAAGCTTTGGCAACTCCTTGACAACATAGTCATACATGCACCAATTCTTCCATTTCTCTTGTGTGGCATTGAGATAAAATCCTGCACCTGTTGCAGAATGTATATGAAAATAATATATGCTAAATTGCCAATATTTACCAATTTTGGAGAAATATTCAGAAAAGTAAAATATGCCAATATCCACTAATCCAGCAATAATGTTCAAGACAGTCCACATCTGATTTAGGTGGGAAAGAGAAACAGAAAGACAGAGAAAGAGAGGGGAAAGGGGAAGAACAGAATAGCAAAGATAGAGAGAAAGAGGAGAGAAACAGAGAGATCAAAGAAACTGTGCACTGCACATCTGTCATTATATATTAGGCAGCTACCCAACAGCTATTAATTAACAGTAGCTGACTAACATTCTTTTCTTATTTATATTTACATATTAACATCCTCCAGTATGCTGCTCAACACATCACTTGGAGTTACCATCTATATCACTACAATTTCCAGACTTATACACTATACTATCTGATTTTCTCACAAAATTCCTAACTAAATTATAAGTCCCACACCTAAATTCACTACGCTTCATACCAAATCTGAATATATAGTTATATCAATGGGATTGCTTCATGAGTTAAAGGGTAAAGAAGCTTGGTGTAACAGTGCACACCCCTAATACTCACAATCTGCAATGAAGTGAGATGAGATGAGAATCAAAGATAATTTCTTGGAAAGATGAAGAGAGAGGAAATGTATGAGAGTTGAAGGTGGGGGAGTATAGACCAAATGTTGTTTTCCATTAAAGAGGGTTGGGTTAAGGTGATATAAGGGGATGAGAGTTGACAAATGACAAAATGCTCCTAGCTAATTGATTTTGTGGAGTCATACTCATAACACACTTTTTCCAAATAAACACAATTTTTACAGAACTTTCTCAATCACAACAATAGCAATACTAATAGTTAAAAAAAATTTAAAAAAATTACGAATGATGCAACAACTTCACAACACAAATCCCAAGTCATCAAAAAGAAACTAACACATAACATTCAACATCTGCTACAACTTCTTAAAGTGAATTTTCTGTATGCCACATACAGAATATTCAACATTTCACAATTTACATTATTATGGGTACCGTACCATTGATTCAGGTGCAAACATGAAGAAGCCCATGTAGCTTGATGGTGTAAATCTTTTGAAATGCATTGTATATTGGACATTAGGACCAAGTGGGGCATGCACATGGTAATGGACTTGTGTAAACAAGAGTGCTATTCATCTAGCCTGGGATAAATTCCCTCATGTATATATGCACCCACATACACACATTCGTCATATCACAAAGTGAATAACAGTTTTTTTTTCTCTACTCACTATGAAACAATTTTTTGTAACCATGATCAAAGGTAAGGGTTTCGGTCAGCAATTATCATAATATTCCGAAGGTCAAAAACTCAAGAAATACATTAATTACCCAAAAGAATTTAACTTATGTAAACTAGCTATAACAAGTTAAACCCAGACTTCATTTCACCCTACCCACACACATCAACCATTACCAGGGTTAAAGGTTTAACAATGAATATAAAAATATCTTTATTTTGTAACAAGATATAACAATGAAACACACTGTCCTTTACTCAATGACTTTATGATTGAAGGTCTAAATTACATCATAAGTTCCATATCTAATCCCAAAAACCACATGAAGAGAGCTACTTAGAAAGAAAACACAACGAGGAGGGAAAAAAACAGAAGCATATTTAATATTTTTACTATACAAATGAGAGCCATATTCAGTAACAAAAACAAATAGCCTTAGAGAACAAACAATAATTTTTACTCCCCTTTATTGACAAGTCTTGTAAACACTTGTTAGGTTGCTTTATTTCCTGAGATCTCTCCCACTACCATGTTGAAGGAATTATATTAGGTAAAGTTCCTCTTATTTATACATATAAAATTCCTTACACAAATATAGATTTGAGTAATTAAAAACAGTACTTCTATATGCATAACATATTCATTACCAAGTGTATAGGCAGTATTGGATCATATAAAATGAAAGTTTAGCCACTGAGTCACTAACAACAATGGTAGAAGATAAAACAGAGCATCCATTACAAGTCCAATACCATATCTAAATAGCAATTTCAAAAAATTCAACATTCTCATATGACAAACACTTTGCAAGACTACACAACTAAGGCCCCATCCCCAGCCCATCAAAGTCAGGCCCAAGGTTCAATTAAGGCCCAAATATAATGGTCTCATGTGGCATACCTACTCCAAGGTCCCAGCTATCTGCTTCTCCTTCCACATTCAAGCCTCCTGCATTATGAAGTTAAAACTGAGAACAAATTGAAGCTTAACAGCAAAAGGAAAAGTAGTTAAAAATATATATTTTTTAATTGGTTTAAATAACTATATAGTCCCTATAATGTAGTCATTTTCATTCCAGCTCTCTTAACCTTTTTTTCCTCTGCTTTGGTCCCTATTAAATTTTCTTTTTATTTTACTTTATTTTATTATTTGACATTAGGATTCATTTTTCATTCTAATAGACATGCAATCAGAAATCATCTTGATATAAATTTTAAAGTAATTATTATAAAAATTAACAAACTTATTATAAATGATGGTTTATGATTGAATAATAGTTTATAATCAGATGATGGTATAAAATACTACCTTAACATTGTCCATGTATTACTTGTTATAACACTTTATTCTATAATACACCAAAAGATTATTTAAGCCTTTTTTTTAATTTTAAGGCAAAAATATAATTTTTGTGCCGAATGACATCGTGTGATCCATGTGACGACCTCGCCTAGTGGGATAAGACTTTGTTGTTACTTTTTAAAATAGAATTTTTGTCCCTTGTCTACAATTTTTTCAATTTGATCTTTTTAGTTTAAAAAGTTTTATTTTGATCCATAAGTCGTTTCTGATAGACCAAGCTGTTACTTTCATCAGTTTTTGCATTTTTGGCACTATCGATGTCAGTTTTGGCTGACCTAGCAAACGTCCATCTAACATGACCTTTCTTACAGTTTGGGCGTCAGAGTTTGCCGCGTGTTATCAAGTTGTGTTAAACTAATGAAAGAACCAGTTTATTCTAATAGAAACATTTTAAGGGACTAAAATGAAACTTTTTAAACTTTACGAACCAACGAACTATTCACCAAGACATACCTTGCATAAGCAAGAGATTGTTTTTGTATTCGAGTGTATGACCGACAGGTCGGCACAACTTTACCGTTGAGCCTCTTGGCTCAAACTAAAGGAACCAAATTGAAACAAAAAAATTCAGATAAAGACCAAAATTCCATTGTAGCCTAATTTTAATAAAGTTTGGTAGGTAGAACCGATAACAAACAAGCCTTATTCGGAAAAAAAATGACGGCAAAAATAAATAAATGAAAGCATTTTGATTTACTTGGAGAAGTGTCGGGGGCAACCAAGGCAACGCCCTCAGCGGAAGCGGCGCGTTGAGCACCCGACTTGAAAATGAAGTTCTCGTCCGTGCATGTGAGGCCAGAGAGAAAGTACAAGACCTATTATTGATTCACAGCACGATAACCATGTCAATCAATAAAGGAAGTGCAAAAAATTAGGTTAAATTGGAATGAGAAATTGGGTAATTGAGAGAGGGACTGACTGGGAATTTGTGGGAGGGAGAAGGAGATGGAGGGAAGTAGATGTGGAAGTTCATGGAGCAGCCGAGGGTAGGGCTAAAATGTTTGAACCTCTTGTTGTAGCCTCCGAACATCTTGCTGCTGCTGATCTCGGTGGGTTTTGTGTCCATCTCTGGTTCTGAATAGGGGACTTCCTCGGACTAGGTTGGTTTTTGGCTGAGTGGAAGATATGCGAGTGAGAGTGAGAGTGTGAGAGAGTGCGGTTTTATATCCCAACTTCCAACCAAGAGGGGTCTAAGAGCACCAATGGTAGAATAAAATTTGGGATCTTACGGTGAAGCCAGCGTGTCATATAGTATTGAAAATCTCTTAAGATCTGTGACACTTTTTATTTAGTGATAAATTTCAAATTGAGATCTTAGATAATTTTTAATGGGTCTTATATAGATTTCACTTTTTAAATATTTAAATTTTAATTAAATTAAATTAAATTAATTAAGTAATTAATAATAAGAAATGATAAAATTTAAATAATTTTTATTTATAACTAAATAAAGACAATTAAATGAAAAATACATAAAATTGATAATAAAAAAATGCAATACATTAATTTTAAAGAAAAATCAATTTTCATTATTTTCGTGACCGCAATGTTCCCAAATATGTTCCACCAAGTCTGCTTGAAGTTGTTGATGAATTCCTCTTGTATGCATAACACGTCTTATTTGCAAGTATGTAGCAAAGTGAGGAGGAACACCGCGAGATACTTCAACATTTGAAATGTCATTATCTACGTGATCATAATCAACATCAACATTACCACCAAATGTATTTCGCTCGTCTTCGACAATCATGTTATGCAATATAATGCATGCCAACATTATATCCTTCATTGTATCCATGCTCTAGGCACGCGATGGACCACATATAATTGCGAATCGAGATTTGAGCACACCAAATGCTCATTCAACATCCTTTGCTTCTTGACATTTTGAAAATAATTTTCTTTTTGGACCTTGTGGCATTGGTATGGTCTTCACAAATGTGGCCCAATTAGGATAAATACCATATGCAAGATAGTACCCCATATTGTATGGAGTTCCATTAATTGTAAATTATACTGGAGGAGTTCGACCTTGCAAAACCTCGTCAAACACAAGTGATTGATTTAACACATTAATGTCATTGTTTGAACCCGCAACTCCAAAAAATGCATGCCAAATCCACAAGTCTTGTGAAGCAACTGCTTCAAGATTATTGTGGGTTTGCGGTGATCACCTCTACGAAATTAACCCTGCCATGCAACTGGACAATTTTTCCACTCCCAATGCATGCAATCAATAGAACCTAACATACCTGGAAACTCTGGTGCATCTCCAATTTGTAGTAGGCGGTTTATGTCATTGTTGTTGGGTCTTCTCAAGTACTCTTCTCCAAATATCTCATTGACACCTCTTACAAATTTTTGTAAGCATTGAGTTGCGGTGCATTCGCCAATTCTAATGTACTCATCTACACAATCAGCAGGTGATCCGTATGCCAATATCCGAATAGCTGCAGTTCAGTTTTGCAACGGCGAGAGACCCATTCTACCAACAGCATCAGGTCTCATTTGGAAATACTCATCATGGTTACTAAGAGCGTTGACAATTCGATTAAACAATTGTCGCCTCATTCAGAACCTACGTCGGAATTGAGTCTCTGTGTAAACCGAATTTTCTGAGAAGTAGTCATTCATCAATCATAGATGTCCATCTTCACGATTGCGATTAATGACTCTTCTATGCCTTGGACGTTGATTGTTGTTACCTCCTTGATGTTGCATCTCACGTAGATAGCTCAATATTTGTTCATCACTATCGTCGTGAAGTGTTTGATAAACAGTTTCTTTCCAAACTCTATCGAACTCATTATTTCGATCCATTGTATGAATGATTGTAGGAGATGTGCAAGAATGAATGAGAATTGAACAAATATATAGCAAATCATAATGGCTAGTTTTATAACGGCTAGTTTTATAACGGCTAGTTTTGTAACGGCTAGTTTTGTAACGGCTAGTTTTGTAACGGCTAGTTTTGTAACGGCTAATTTTATAACGACTATTTTATTAATTAAATCAAAATAAAAGAAAATTACAACAAATTAAAAGACAATAACAACAAAATAAAAAATAATAACAACAAAATAAAATACGACTAGTTTAATACTCCTAGTTTACGCCTAATTATCTTATAAAAGGCTTGATGGTCTTGGAGTTGAGTTTCAAACATTGTAGATATGTCCTTTATGAGAATGTCGTAATACTCTTTTTCCAATTTTTTCTCTCGTAAGACTGCTAGTTTGGTATTCACAATATTTCTTTCCCTCATTGCTTCCTCTACATCAGTCAAGTCCACAACATTGGTAGATGTTCCTACTCTTTTCCTCTTGCTCTTCCTTTTGGCTGCCTTTTGCCCCATTGGACGGGCAATTGGAGACTGTGTGTCAACTTCGGCATCTTCCACTTGTGTTTCTGCATTAGATGATGATGAATATGCCCCAGCTAGAAATCTTCGTCCTTTTAGAGCAATTTTCAGGAAACTGGTTTAACCATTTCGGTTGATCTTTCAGAAGTCCCCAAGCATGTTCCAAACCAAAATTGCTTCCTTCGTCTTCCTTCCATATGGCATATGCATGCAGCATGACATCGTTCTCCGTGCAACCACTTTTCTTCAATGATACCGCTTGCTTGTAATGACATTTGAATTTTTGCACGCCCAGATTAATTTTTTGCCATCGTGATTTCAGTTGATTCAATGCCCTTTCGCGGAGTTCACCTCTAAAGTTGTTGTAATTTTTCGTGACTCTCAACCAAAACGCTTCTTTTCCTTGACCAACACCAACAATTGAATCGGTTGAGATGTTGAGCCATGAACTAATGAGACACGTATCTTCTTCAATTGCGAAGGCAACTCAAGCCTTTCTTTTTGTAGAAGATCCTCCTACTTCCTCAATGACAATATCTTCTAACCCAATTTGGGTAGAAAATTGTGGAAATTGTGAACCAACTACATGATTTTCAACCATGGTAGGATTGTTTTGTGGCATTGAAGGAAATGTTTGAGAACTTTGAGAATTTTCGGTGGAAGGGATTTGAGTGCTTGACATAAAATAATTTGGTGGTGGTGGTGGTAAAAAGGGAGGGGGAAAAAGGGGGGGTGATTTTCTGAATTTTGGGTTGAAGGAGTCATGTGGTAATTTTGCAAAAAATTCATATAACTTTGTCAATCAAATTGATTTGGATTCATTTCACACAAGTAAAATTTAACTACGAGTTTGGAGAAAAAAGATTGACAAATGAGAATGAAAGTTGTATGCACAAATGGTTAATTGTGAACCAATTTATAGCAAACAAATTTAAAAAAAAAAGACTAGTTTAACAACTAATTTTTTAAATTTTGAATTTTTACTTTTTTTCATTTCTCCATCCCCCCTTCTACACTCTTCCCTTCCCACTTCCCACGTTCCCTCCCCCCTCCCTCATTTATTTAATTTTTTTTTCTTTTCTTCTTCCCTTCCCAACGTTCCCCCTCCCCCTCTCCCTCATTTGTTTTTTTTTCTTTCTTCCTCCCTTCCCCATTCCCCCTCCCCCCTCCCTCATTTCTTTATTTTTTTTTCCATTTCTTCCTCCCCTTCCCTGTTCCCCCTCCCCATCCCCCATTTTTATTTTTTTCCCTTTTTTTTTCTCTCTCTCTCCTTTCCCCTCCCTCACGCTCACCCCCTCCCCACCGTGCCTTTCGTTAGCTCCCGCCTCCGCTTCCCTCTCAGGTATGGTTTCTTCCTCTTGTTTTTCCGTTTTCATCCCCGCTCATTTCTGTTAACCCATTAAAATTTATTATTTTTTGAAAAATGTGTGAATCTTGAAGGTTCTTGGGGAAGAACCAGATCTCCACGTGGAGATCTTCATCCCCCCCTTTAGTGGTGGATCTAGGGAAGTACAAATCTTCAACTGCAGATCTCTCACTAAGATCCAGCACTAAAGGTGCGCTAATGACGAGGGACGCCACTGATATAAATCTATACCGTATCTAATCTATTTCTATTATTTCTATTCTATCATTTCTTAGCTCAATAGCTTTCTTTATTTACTGAAAGTTGCCTAGTCCTCTTACAAGAACTTGCTAATTGCATCTCCTTTCTTTCATCTCTCTCACATAGTCTCTCTTTCCTTATCTCTTCTTTCTTTTTTCTTTTTTCTTTCATTATTTTTTTACAATATTTTAAAAAAATATTTTTCTTTCCTTTTCCTTTTTATTTATCTGCAATATTAATATTAAATGATAAAATTTTGATTGAATGTTTAATAAATTCATATACAAAATTTTATTAATTATTTGGTTCTATCTCATATGTTCTATTTTTTGTTTTTAAAATAAATATTATATACATATGTCATATTAGAAAAAATATAGGAATAAACACAATCCGTACGAATACATGATTAACTGACTAGAATAATTTTTCTCTATATAACAAATGACCATTTTATTATTTATCCTACTCATTTTTCCTAAAAAGATTTTCTATATTTTTTATTTTTATGTTATATTTTTTAATTGTGTATTTTATATTCCACATTTCATTTTATTCTTTAACATTTTTAATATTAAATAATTTATGTTTATCAAAATAATGACATTTAGTTAATATATTTATTATAAAATAATAGTTGCATTCTTTATTATAGAGCAACCAAAGTTAATTAATTTAAATTACTTTATCTATAATATCATAAATTAAAATACTTTTAGTTATGATAGAGACACAAAAATTGATTGGTGATAGTTAAACTTGTTCAATATATAGACGACGTGGTTCTTTCTTCAGAGTGTATAAAAGATGCAACAATATTTTTTTAATACTATAAAATTGTTTTTACTAAGAAAATATTTTTATAAAAAAATATATAGTTAACATATTAAACTTAATTCATCAAAATGGTTTTTATTACAAAAATTTTTTAAATTACTTACTTAGTATATAATAAATTAAATTAGTTTTAATTTTATTTTTTATGATATAGATCACAATTATCATTCATGGGAAGCAATTATTCTATCATGGGTGAACCATTACGATGAAAAGCTCCTTTTGTGAATATTCAACATAATTAAATATCAAACAATTAATAATTTTATTTTTAATTTGAAATTATATAAAATAAATTTAAATATTATCATAAATGAATATTTTGTTAATTAATATTTATATTGAAGGTTTAAAAATTTGTACTAAAAATAAATTTAAGTCTAATTAGTTAATATATTTACTATTACAAAATAATTTTAGAATACTTACTCAATAATGTCGTAAATTAAATTAATTTTATTATTTTAAGATGAATACCATAAATATTATTCACAGAAAATAATCATACTTGACATCAGTATGAACAAATTATTATGAATAACAAAACTCTTTGAATATTTAACACAAATTCATATGAAAACTCAATTGTATTTATTTTTAATTTGAAATCTTATAAAATTATTTTTACTTAGAAATTTTATAAAATAATGACATAAATGAACATTTTGTTGAATAATATTTATATTATGTGGTTGAAATATTTATACTAAAAATTAATTTAAATATAATTACTTAGTATATTTATTACAAATTTATATTTTTATTTCTATGTTAATAACTTTATATATTAAAATTTCATTAATTGTTATTTATATATAAATCTATTTTTCACATAATTATATAATAAATGTATTAAATTTAATTTATTAACTATATTATTATTACAAAATATTACATGTAAATTAACATAATAAATTTAATTTAATTTAATTTTTGTGCTAAAAACTACAAGAATCATTCACTAGAATGGGGACAAGAATTTAAGTACCTCTAAACTTATTGTATAATATTTTATTTAAATGCACCTAGTGCTAGCTATTATATTTACTATAAAATAATATTTTTACTATATTTTTAATAATTTCATACAAAATAATCTTATTGGTTAATATTTATAGAGTCATGTTGATTTTTTTTTTACATAAATAACAAACTATGTTTTTAAATTCTTTATTTATTACATAAATAATCTTTAACTAGGTATGACAAATAACTCCAAATTCATTTTGACTTTAACAAAAATATATATTTTAACTGGTCATTGGTATCTTTTTATTTTTGTAACCATAGTATTGCTACGAAGTTGTTTCCATTGAGAACAGTTATAAATCTCATTAGAGATCTTGATCGCACACAACGTAAATACTCTTCTCCTAATACAATTTATTTCATACTCAAAGGTCAACTAGGATTCTAACCCTACATCTTAATTTTTTTTTTGAGTAATTCATACAAGCATACCAAAGACTAAACAATGTTTATTTTTACTTTGAAAATTCATTTTTACTTGGTAATATTTTTGCATAAATACATAATAACTATTAAAATAAATTGATTAAATATATTTGTATTCCAATAATTTTAAAATACTTACTCAATAGTATCATACATTAAATTATTTTTTTATGATAGAGACCAAAAGTATTATTAATGAAAGACAATCATGCTTAACTCTATTATAGACGAACCATTATGAGTGACATAGTTCTAATTTGAAATCCTATAAAATCATTTTTACTTGGAAATCATATAAAATAATTTTATGAATAAACTATTTTTTAATAATATTTATATTATTTGGTTGAAATTTTTATACTATAAATTAATTTAAATCTAATTACTTAATATATTTATTGTAAAATTATTTTTTCTCTTTGTTTAATATTTATAAAATAAGGTGAAATATTATTATTGCATAATTATATAATAAATATTTTAATATTAATTTATTTAATATATTTTATTTCAAAATATTTCATACTGAATAATATCATAAATAAAAATATTTGTAATAATATCAATTTTTTTACATAAATACATAATAAATATATTGAAATAAAATTTATTAATATGGAAACAAGTAAGAATATGAATAATAGTTTAAATTTTCAAATAATAGCATACGATGATTTAAATAGCCTAAAAATTATAATTTGGTTGAATTATTTTTCTCTCTATTATTCTAATCATTTTTTAATGTTTAGAGAATATAAATACTAAATAATTAATTATGTTTATTTTAATATAAATTTTAATTCTATAAGCAAATATGGTAAGTATCTCAAAATTGATTCATTGTATTTATAATATTCATCTCTCTATGAAATACTAATCATATTTATGATAATTATGAATATTTGCACACTACAATAACAATTGAGTGCATTTTGAATTGAGGTTGAATATATTCCGATAAGTAGTTTTAGGAAATGATTTTCTCATATTCATTACTCTTACTTCCAATTCACTATAATTATGTACAATGCACTTTTTTGATATAAAAATCTAAATAAGGATAATGCCAACTATTATACTACAAATTTTGCTGATAAATATTTTTAGAGATATACATTTGTACTGACACTAATCAGTCAATATTTGAATTTCTGATTACATAAAATACTAATTTGCTAATATAATTTCTCACTAGGTATCACTTTACCACGAGATTCAACCACGACTATATATGCAACAGACTATGACCAACTTTTATCAATATGGGTTATAAGTGTCTTTTGAAAAGGGTTTGTAACAGCTGTATTAGGACATCCAAATATAATTATGTTGTTTTGCTAATTTATTGTCATAGACTTAGTTATACTTAAGATAGAAGATTTGATTAAAACTCATTTCTTAATATTGTAACTCTATCTTTTTGGCTATATAGTTTACTATCAATCCTAAGTGTGTTACATACATTCATTTCAAAAGGCAATCACTAGCAATATTTTGCTTTTTAAAAAAGCCAATCAATAGTATATCTTTCTCCTAAATATATAGTTTTAATTAATTTCTCACACATATATATTGTTTTTCAATTGATATAAAAAAATACATAGATATTACCCATGTGTACTAACAAGTATCAAACTAGTTTTATAAAACAAATATATTTCAACTTTCCAAAAGTAGTATCTCTCAATCATTCCCCTCACGAATAATTAATGGTGTGCTTGATTTAGAGAATCAAAATAAAGGGAATTGAAATAAATAAAAATTAAATTAAAATAGAGTGCAAAAGGTACTATTGTAAAAACTAACCCAGTAATCAAATCGGTTGAGACATTGGATCAATAGATTAGTAGTTGAACCGATGATCGTTAATTGAAACAATTTGACTCGATATATATTAAAAAATTAAATTATATATAACTAACATATATTGATTGATTAATTCATACTTCATATTTAAAATATATTATCATGAAAAAATATATAATATCTCAAATAATAAATAAAGTTAACATTAACGAATAAATTATATTGTCATAATAAACTACTTAAATATATAACTAACTTTATTTCTAAATTCCAAACATTAACATGAATTATACATACATATATATATATATATATATATATATTCAACAAGTTATAATTGTAACTTATGTTTAATTAAAAAAATTGTAACTTCAATAAATTAGCATGTATAGAGATTACATGCAGGTATTGATTTTTTCACCCCTATAATACAAAAATAAATACAAATAATATAATCCAAAAACTATTTACATAAATGAGACAAAACATTATTTATTGTGAGAAATTGGTCTCCTCAAACCGATTTCTCTTATGTAGTTTTTGTTAACATTATGAAATTGGTTCCCAAAAATTGATTTCATATTGCTGTTTCTTCTTCTTCTAAATGTCCTTATGTAATCAGTTCCCATAAACCGATTTCATAAGGTGATTTTTGATTGAGTGTTTTTAGTTTAATATTTTTCTATTCTTCTTAACTTATTTGACTTCTCTTGGACTCTTATTTTCTCATTCTAACTCAGTTTTTGTCTTAGGCAAACAAGTGGACTTAATTGATAATTATTGCTTAGTTTTGGATTTTTTGCTTGCTTGACCTATCTTCCTTGTGTAGGACCTATAGATCTCTACAGAACTCCAAATTGTGCATATGAGTAATCCCTGGAAAGATAAGAAAAATATCTACAATTTTGTCAGAGATAAGACGAGACCAATTCTATCATTTTGAGGGTCATTTTAGGCTTGGAAGTCAGAATTCCTACACTTGAGTTTTGGGTTGTGAATTTGTGTAGTTAGTAATTAGTTAGATTAGATGGGCCTAATCATGGCCCATCCTTTCCTATTGACTCAGTCACTATGAATTAGTACAATTATTTAGTGAGAAAGGAGACAATTCATTTGAGCACAAACAGAATTTATAGTTTCTTTTAGAAGTTTTCAGAATTAAAATCTCTCTTTTTCTTTCAACTGTTCTTCATTGTTCTTTATTTTTCTTCTTTCTTTCATCTTTGTTCTTTTATTTTTCTCATACAAATTTTGTGGATCTTACATTGATGATGATCATGGAAGGCTAAACAATTAATCAATCCAAGGATCCAGTCCAAGCAAGGAGAATTTGAGTTCTTGTTTAGTAATTTAATTTCTATATGAATGTTCATCTTCTTCATCAATCCTCTTTTTGATTTTCATTATTATGAATATGTTTAGGATTGAAAATGAATTAGGTTATAGATTTATTTCCTAATTTTGAATTTTAATCATAGATTGTTTCGATGATATTTCAATCTGATTTGTGCTTTCAATTGATTTAGGAGTTAATTCGATTGAGCTGCTTCTAATGATATTGAATGAACCTTCATAATATGATCATTGTATGAGAACTATGATAATTTGTATTACTTGGTTTGGTGAATTAGATTGATATTCTTGAATCTGTTTTACAACACATTTTATCAATTCTGTTAGTTTCTGCATTTTTCTTCCATTCTTGTTATAACGACTTCGTTTTTATTTTACTATTTTAGATTAATACGTCGTTCGTATTTAATTGTTTACGCTATTATGTTACGAAAAATTTTTTTTCTACGGAATTTATTTACGTAACATACTATTCTAGTCGGTTCGCTATGGTAAAATAATTTTAACATAATTCATAGTCAGAGTTATTCTCACATAAGGAAATATAATAGTCCGTGATACAGTCATCCAACATATAATACAGGCTATCAAAATATAATACTGATCACCCAAAATAGTACAGAATTCCCAAAAGCAGCAACAGCAAGTGATATCATCCAGATAACAAGCCGAAACACAGCACATAATTCATCAAGCTCCTCCATAATTAAGCATTTCACTGTTCCTCTGCTTGCCCAAATAAATTGGGGTCATCACAGGTGTCAACCACAGACACACTCGGGTAAGTATTTAATAAACATGATCAGATAATTGACAAAAATGAAATAAACACATAACAAACTTTTAAAATGAACAACAATTATACCAAAAACATAAAATAACACTTATAAACAGATATATGATGAATGATTCATGCTCTCTTTATAAAATGATGCATGACTGAGATCTCAGGTTACCACAATTTCTCCATATATGGTACCAGAATTAAAATAGCCCCACCCACTCTAGTGGTAGCCTCACCCGCTCTGGTGGAAATATACCTCCGCTCTGAGGTTAACTGGTACCATAGTCAAGATAGTTCCACCCACTCTGGTGGAACCTCCCTCCACTCTGAAGGGTTAAATGAGAATGATGCATGGCTTTGATTTTTCTTTCAGTTTCTCTTATTTTATTTCTCAAGCCTTATATTTTGACACTAAAAATTAATCTTCCATCAATACCCAAGATAAGTGCCCATAATTTTAAGGAATCAACCTTAACAATATATATATATATATACTATGAATCTTTAATCGTATGTTCATGGCCAAGTTCCTAATAAAATGATCTATAGAAATTTATCATGGCTCCTTAAACGAATAATAAAATACTAGACAGCATCGTCAAGTTACCAAATTAATGGTGCAGCCACATCATAGAATAGCATACAGCAATTAAGTAATATACAGATTACAGAAATATTAAAACATAACAGACAGCAATTATTATTGTACAGACAGCAAATATAAATTAGTCAGAAATAAAAACAGACAGCAAATAATTTTATGCAGACAGCAACTTATTAATTAATTCAATTTAAATACATCAATCCACTATTAATCCCAGCCACCGAATAAATCAACCACCATCCAAATAAAATTTCTAGCACCCTAAACAAATTAAATAACAACATACAGCTATAATTAACTTAGTAGACAGCAATCAAATAAAATACAATTATAATTAAATCAATAGACAGCAACCAACTAAAATAATTTACAGCATACAGCAAGGCCTAAAATTTAATTGCTTATTTCCTTATTAATCTAAATTAGTTAGTTTGTAAAGTAATTAAAATTACTTGTTAAATTATGGCCTAGGCACTATCTTGCTTCATGGTGGCATTTTTGTAAACAATTGGTGTTCTAAAGTATAATCCTTTCCAAAATAAAGAAAAGCATCATTTAAATTTAAAGAAATAGAGATTGGATTATCCTATCAACTTATCTAATCCATGTCCATTAAATAGCTTCCCATACCTTGAGTTAAATTTTCAGCAAATTGGCTTCCAAAGCTCCTAGCTTCACGTGACCTTTCTTGGTTTCTAGCTTTAGTTTTTTGTTTCTGTTTTTTAGTGAAAAGGATGGCTGAATGAAGGTGTTTAACCGTGCAAAACTCAGCCCCCACTTGGTCCCCACAAAGCCTTTTTATATTCCTATGTTCCCTTGACTTTGAATGGAAATATTTTTGCTTAGCTTTTTTTGTTGCTTTCTTTTTATTGGTCCTTGTCTTATGTAGTACTTTTCCACATTCTTCTTGGCTGGTCCGTGCAATTTTTTTTTTTGTGCCTTGGCTTCTTGATTTTTAGTTTAACCGTGCATAGTTCTTATGCCTTGTTTCTTTGTAGATTTTTATTGCTTTTACTTTCCATTTGGTCCAATAAAATTTGTCTTAGCCTATAAGCTGTCCAAGTGGCCTTTGTTCTCCAAGTTTCTACAATTTTCTTCATCATTCATGGAGGTGCACGGCTAAGCTAGTTTTGGGACTTTTATTTTTCATTTCCTTGGCTTTTAGCACAAACCGTGGAGTAGTTTGTGTTATATGCTTTTAATCTTATTTTCTTAACATCTTTTCTTATATTAATCATAAATATTTTCATAATTTAGGAATGCTTGGTTTTAATTATTTTATTGAAGGTACTAATTTCTAAAATTAGTTAGAAATTAGACTAAGTTATAGTATGTTTTAATAATCAATTTTGAAGTGTTTCTTAACTTTCTTTGTAATGACTTTTCTAAATTCCTATTGGTTGATTTTGTTTTTATTTGGTAAAATGTATAAACCATTTATTTAAGGATTTGTTCCTTCTATAATTAGAAGAAAATTCTCCAGATTACACCTTTCTTGTTTCTGGGTTTTTATCAATCTCAGATTAATTTTTATTTCATTCTTTTTGAATTATCTTTCAAAATTTCTAAAAATTCTATTTCATAACTTTTCTCTAATAAGAGTGTCAATAATTTCTTTGTTTAGAGACCTACTAAACTTTTATCAATTTTTCATAATTTTTCTAGGTTTCCTGACCTTACCAGAGCAAAAAGGGTATTTTGGTCATTTGTACAATTGTTCAGGGGCATTTTAGTCATTTACCCTAGGGACCTAACTGTCATTTATAGAATTGTCTAAGGACATTTTAGTCATTTTCAAAAATATCTAAGGGTATTTACGTCAGTTATTTTAGGAATGTATTTTTACCAAATAATGCACATAGATTTTGAAATCTGAGGGTGTTACACTTGTTTCTGCAATTTTTATTCATTGCCTACAAACTGTTCGATTAAAATCCCCTTATTGTTTATTAGTGAATTGAAGTTGAAACCAAATTGATTGTGTCTCTGAGTCGACCTAGGTTAATCTTGTGCTACAGAATTATCTTAGTTTTATTTGTTTTAGCGATTTGATAGTCGTTATCAATTTTTTTAAAACGCAGTTTAGAATCTGAACTGATTTTTTTTGGTTATTTCTTATAGTTTTTTTTTCTTACAATTTTTTAAAGAAAGTTAAGTGTTTTTTTTTTATTTGTTTTATATATTAATTTATGATGGAGGTCCATTGAAAGCTAAAGGTCTAGAAGATGAATAAGAAGCACTTCCTTTGGTGAGCTTTAAAGGACCCATGACAAGAGCTAGAAACCAAGTCCTTCAAGACCACATTTGTAACATCCTCAAAATTATATATTGAGTTTATATGTATGATTGAATTATGGAAGTGTGATGATATTTGGATACAAGAAGGATATGATAGAATTTATTTGAACACAAGCTTTTCAAAACTGTCCACACTCAAAAATAGTTTCTACCACCCTATTAAAAATTTATATCTCTCTCATTTCTTATTCAAATTGGGTGTATGATATATGGAATAAAAGATCTAGATATCAAATATAACATATAAAAATTTCAACTAAATCTAGATTGTGTACGGCTTGCAATCACGAAAACACTAAGAGATGTCATTGTGGAATTTTGAGCTTGGTGGCATCTTTGGAGTCTAGTTAAAAATGCTATAGTTAGAGTTTTATAAATCCAAATAAAGCATGTGATACCTTGTTAGAAAGCTTAGGAAGTCTAGTTTAACATAATAAAAGATGAGAATTTATGGATTAGTAGATTGGTACAAAATATATAAAGAATGAACCATGTGTGGGTAAACATTTTTTTAGCTATTTGAAAGAAAATCTAGTCTTGGCATAGCTCCTAAAACTTTGGCACAAAGGCTAGAAGATTCAGCCCAAATTTGGACCAATCAGAAGTGGATGAATCCTCCCAAAGCCTTCACGTGCAGCAGCCATAGAAATAGGCATGGCTAAGTGAACTAATAGAAATAAAATTTTGATAAACCAAAGTCAAGGTGAAGTTAATAAAGGGAATAAGACAAAGTTGCAAACAAGATTCTTGAACAATCTTGTGAGATCATCAATGTGGAAGCCTAGGGACTTAAGGGCAGGGAATGATCTCAGCCAAATATTTTATGAAAACAATAGGAATACCCACAATAACCAAGAGGGGGTGAATTGGTTAAAACTTGGTCTTTTAAAATTTCTTTATAAAATCAGAGTAAGGATCTTAATCACTTTTAAAAGCAAGAATAATTTTTAATCAATAAAACCACTCAGCTCAAGAAATCAATAGCTCAAAACAGAACTTGTTGAGTAATGATAAAAATACCAAGATCAAATGAGCAAGATGACTAATAGAGATTAAGGAATAGAAAATCAACACAAGAATTTGTACTGGTTCACTTCTCAAGAGAAACTACATCCAGTTTCTTCTAATCAACACTAGATTAGAGTTCCACTATTATAAATTCCAATTCTTACAAGCTTTATTACAAACACTCTTTATCAACTCTAGATAAAGAAAAGAAATCTAAAACCCTATTAGACTTCTAGTGAACAAGAACCAGAGAACACTACTTTGTTCTTCCCTAGAGAACACTACTCTAGTACAAGCTTCAAGGAACCATTTACAATAGCACTAAGTAACAAAAATTGCAAAAACAAATTTACACCCAAAGAGAATAGAGAGAAACAACTTGATGATCCAATGAATATGAATGCATGTGAGTTACCAATCAGAGTTGAATGAACAAAATGAATTTTAGAACATGCTCTCCTATTCTTCTTTGAAAACTCTTGCCCAAGAAATCATTCAATACCCATGAAGATTAAAGAGTGGGACAAGAAGTTAGTTAACCCAGAAAATCACTTTCTAACTTTGTGAAGGCTTGTGTGTATTCAAAAAATTTGAAGTATTCAAGTTCAATCTTAAGCCAAGCCTCACTTCTATTTATAACAGACTTTTATAACTAACTGTAATCGATTAAACGCGCCAAATAATCGATTAAACAGCCCTATGTAATCGATTAAATTTCCACTTAATTGATTAAAGTGTTCATGCTGATTTCTGGGTTTGAACAACGAACAAAATAATCGATTAAAACGAGCTGTAATCTATTAAAGCAGTAAACCATGTATTTCTGAAAAGCCTTGTGTAATCGATTACAGGAAATGGTAATCGATTAAATCAGTGAGACAAGCTTTTCTAAAAACCTTATGTAATCCATTACAAGAAATGGTAATCGATTAAAGCAGTGAAGCATGTTTTTCTTTTGACACTATGTAATCAATTACAAGCAATGGTAATCGATTAAATTGTTCTTCAATACTTTTCTAGATTTAAAAACAAAGCAAATAATTGATTAAACCGTAGTGTAATCGATTAAACCAGTGAGATTTGCATTTTTCCAAAAACATTGCCTATTTAGTTATTTTTCAAAAATTGCTTTAATTCTTTGATGAAAAATTTTAAGCATGTAAATGATTAAGTGCATGCAATGCAAGGATCAACAGATTGGCCTCTTCATACACTTTATTTGAATTACATTCTTCAAGGATGTGAAAAGCTCAAAACAATCTTCCAAGTCCTAAGCTTCAAACTTCAAGTTGCTCCCCCTATATCCAACATTTTAGACCAATCAAAATTGGTCATTTGTACAAAGCTTTCCACATACCCACATGGTCATTAATGAATGGAATCTTTCCTTAAACATTAAAATATTGGTGTAGCCATCATACTTGCATATAGTTGTGTATTTGGGCGCGTGTGTAGCTGAAGAAAATTGGGCAAAGGATATGAAGATCTCCAGCCATGTTTCATGTAGCATAGCCAGCTGCCCAAGTCAATGGATTAGGGAATCTTGACCAAGAAAATCTAAGTCAAGATAAGGTTTAAGAAGAATATCTTCTAAGGTAATGATGAATTAGTTAAATTCTAACTAAACTAACTACTAATTCAGTTATAATCCAACTAGATTTATTTAATACACAACTAATTAAATGGGTATAAATATCTAAGGAGGTTTAAAAAAATTTTGCACGTATAAGAGTCCTAGCATTACACCTCCACGACTACTTGCTCCTTGCACCAAACTTTTCACTTTTTACCTCATTTGCTTGCTCCTATCCATGGCTTCCTTTCTACCACCTTATCCATCAAATTTTCTTCTTTCAAGGCTTCATTCCTTAGAGGATTCCCAAGAAAAGCAGCCATTTAATCCATTTCAAACCCAAATTCACTTGAGGTACGCTAGACTTTAATCTCTAAATAAGAATTTATTTGGACTAACCTATATGTTTAATGGTGCAGATTTATGGTTGATTATTTAGGCTGGAATTTCATATCATTGAAGGCTATTTTATGATGTGATAATGTTGATTTAACAATAGGATAGGTTGATGATTTAAATGTTGAAATATTAGTGATGTTAGGACTTGATTTTTGATGATCTTTGGAATTGATTTTGATGACATTTGGATTGTTTATTTATATTTATGTTGTCGGACTATTTTTAAATTAATTTTGAGAAGTAGAGGTTGAATGGTATGTCGATAAATGGTTCAAATACTTGAGTGATTCAATTTTGAGGATTAAGTAGTAAGTTGGTAGGTGAAAAGAGATTAAGGTCTAGACTAAGTTCTAATATCTTCTTGTGAAGGTTTAAAGGAATTAGAAATTATTTGAAAGATATATTGTGGATTATTAGTTAGATTACTAACATGATTTGATTGTAGCTTGAGGATATTCAATTGTCATGCCTAAGTTGGTATGATTTTGTTTGAATAAGGTATGGTAATCTAATCATACTTTTGGTACGTATGATATTGTGATGGAAATATTTTCCACGAGGTTGTATGAATTTTCTCATGGATTGTATTATTGATAAAAATGATGGATTTGATGTGATGATATGTTGATTCATGTTTCTGAGTCCAGTACGAGATTTGCGAAACTGAATCTGATACTACATCCAGTATGAGATGTAGAGATCAGGTGCCAATACATGGAATTAATCATGCATGTTTGCATAAGACAACCACAATGTTCTACATACAGTACGATATGTAGAGGCTATGTGCACCTTAGAATTTCATGCAAACATGTTGTTTGAATGGTTATTTACTGTGTGGATTTTATTGGAATTTTTTTGATGGTTTACTAACGTATTTGGTGGTTAGTTTTTGCCTACTGAGAAATTTTTATTTCTCACTAGATTTGTTTCATTTTTTTTATAGATGGCAATAGTGATCATGTGCCTTGATGCCCTGGATTGGTGGTGGCATAGGGATGAAGATAGAAACTGTTATACTTTTAACATGCACTTGGTTATTCGTGTTTAGTATATTAGAAATTATGGTGATGTATCATCTGTAACTCTTGTATGATAACTAGGCACTAGGCTGGTGTATGGAAAATCTCGTACTGAAGTAAATAAAATCAAGCAATCAGTTCTCTTTAATATAAGAAATATCCACTTATATAATTTATATGTATTAAATTCTTTTACTAATATACATTCTTTAAAAACAAACAGTAATAAAAATTATCTAGAAATATATTAGGTCGTAGACATATATTAGGTTGTTACAACATCAAAGCTAACTTGGACAAGCATGAAGAAGCACACTAACTCAAGGACAATAAGGGCGGGATTTTGTACTCCAAAGTTGAATTTAATTCCGTAAATTCCAGCACTTGTTAGAAGCAAAAGTAGTGACAAATAAAAAGGCTTTTAGTGTAATTGTGCAAAGAGGTGTAGGTGCACTTGTGTGTAAATTGTGTAGCACCTTTGTAAGCTTGTTGGCTGGGCCTTAAGGCTTAAAATACTGCACCTTAGGCATGGTTTGGGTCAGCCAAGAGTCACTTAGGGAAGCTTGCACCTAAGCTTGCATTTAGGCTCCATTTGTTGCATTACAAGTTTCATTTGAATTGTCATTTCATGTACATTTGACTTGTAATTTCGTGGCCTATATAAGCTGCCCCAAAAACTGAATGAAGAACTTTTGGATGTCATTTTTACAAATTCTGAAATTTGTGTAGAGAGTTTCTCTCTTGTTCTTGTGCAAGAACCTCTTGTTTCTTATCAATGACTTCATGCTATTGTGGCGATTCTTCCTAGGCTTATTGGAAAGCTTTTTCATGGTATCATCCATCTTCATCTCTTATCTTTTCCATCTTCCATTGCTACACATTTAAACCTTCCAACCAGCCATATTACCCGTGAAGTTGGACAGCTTGTGTTCTTGGAGAATTCTTGAACTTTGGGTTTCATTGCAAGGTAGATTTGGGAAAATTAATGGCTAATGGGTTCAGCCATACATCAAGTGGTATCTAGAGCCTAATCCTTGTGAGATTCTTCTTCAAGTTCAGTTCTAGGAACTCCTTCAAAGGTAGAAGAAAAATTGCAACTTTCAAAAATCATAAAATCCTTTTCTTTTCCTAGTTTTCTTGAAGCTTTTGTGAAAATCTTGGTGGTGTGGGCTGTGTTGTGTGTTCCGCCACCTATCCTTGTGTTTTCCTTCAAGTTTTGTTTGATTTCATGTCTTCTTGTTCTTCATGTTCTTCATTTGTTCTTGATAATTTTCTAATTTTGATTCTTGTAATCTAGTGTTAGTAGTTATTTTTGTGTTGTATAACTACTTGTTTTGATTCTAATCTCATGCCTAAACTGAATTGAGTTGTTAGAAGCAAACTTTTACAATTGTTATACATAGTTTTGTGATTCATCAAGTTTCTTTAAGAATTATTGAACTTGTACAAAAAGAAAAACAAAGAAGTGCAGCCCAAATGTTTGTGAAATTGTGGTTGTAAAAATAATCAAAGTGCAGCCCAAAAAAGTTTATGAATTGTGGCTGGAAAAATAATCAAATTGCAGCCAAGAAATTATTGAATTGGTGGCTGGAAAATTCAAAGTAAAAAGAGAATTTAGAAGCAAACAAAAGTTGCAAAGGTTATACAAGTTTAAAATTTCTTTTGAACCACAAAACTAAGTGAACTTGTATGACATGCAAACTTTGTGAAATTTGGCTTCTAACAATTGAATTTGATTGGTATATCCTCCTTGTACAGTTTGGTACAACCATTATCCTTGAGTTGTCTCATTCAATTCCAATTTGAGTTTGTGCTTTTCTAAAATTTTTGCTTTTGTTGCTTGTCTCTTAAAAATTCCAAGGTTTTGTCTTAGAGTTTTCTTATTCTTTGGACTCTTGAGTCTAGCTTAGAATTGTTTCCTATTTCACTATATTAAAGAAGCTTGATTGGATGGAGAGTGTTACTTAAGAACTATAGAGATGCTAGAGTGGAAAAAAGACAAGAGAGAATATTAAAGAAAAAACCTAGATAAAGAGTGCAAACACGAGTGTGAGTCGCAAACACTTAGAGAGTGGTGAGAATTTCCTTATATACTTGTGTTTTTGCTAACCATTTGTTTTGAAGGATGAACTCAAGTGGAGAAGAAGATTTTTCACCTAAGACCTCTAGGTTGATGAAGGTCATTTCAAAACAAATGGAAGATTTACAAACCAAGATGGATGCAAGATTTGAGGAGTTACAAAGGACGACCCAAAGAAGGAGTAATTCCATTGGGAGTGTAGATGGAGAGGCTCATCCTGATAGGAGGTTGAGTGAGTATGCATCCTCTCATGGAGGAAATTATGAAGATGAGGGGAATGAGAGGGGGGATTGGAGACAAAATAATGAAATGAGATAAAATATTAGAAGAAACAATCATAGGAGACAAAATAGAGATGAGGGAGATTTGAGGCTTAGGAGAGAAGAAAGAGAAGGGAGGAATGGAGGATTGAGTGGAGTGAAATAAAAATTCCAAAGTTCCTTGGCAATTATGATTCCAAAGAGTACTTTGAGTGGGAGATGAAAGTAGAACAAGTTTTCTCATGCCAACAATTTGATGAAGAAAAAAAAGTGATTCTAACAACTCTTGAATTTGGTGGCTATGCTTTGGTGTGGTGGAACCAAGTTCAAATGGACATAGGGAGGTTGAGGAGACAAAGAGTAAATGGATGGAATGACTTGATGATGTGCTTGAGAGAAAGATTTGTTCCCACTTATTATGGAAGAGAAGTCCATAACAAGCTCCAAAGACTATTCCAAGGCTACAAGAGTGTTGATGACTACTACAAAGAAATGGAATTGATGATGATGAGGGCTGAAGTTGTGGAGGGTCAAGAGGCAACAATGGCTAGGTTTCTTCATGGCTTGAATAGATAAATTCAAGATGTGATGGAGCTACATTCTTATGCAACAATAGAGGAGCTAGTCCACAAAGCTCAAAGGGTGGAGCAACAACTAAAAAGGAGAAAAGCTTTCAAGACCAATGGGGCTGCAACTTTCAACTAGAAAGACAAGCCTAAAAGGGAGGTTTCTCAAGTGACTCATCTAGTTCTTCAAGTGAAGAAGAATAGGAACTTACACTTGTAGAGGCCGAAGAAGGTGATCTCTTGATGGTAAGGAGAATGTTGAACAATTTTTGCCTAGAAAAAGAGGAGACCCAAAGAGAAAATATTTTTCACACAAGATGCTTGGTTGAAGACAAAGTATGCTCACTAATAATAGATGGAGGCAGCTGCACTAGTGTGGCTAGTACAAGGCTTGTTGAGAAGTTACACTTGCCAACCACAAAGCATCCAAAGCCATACAAGCTCCAATGGTTTAGGGAAAGTGAAGAAGTAGTGGTAAATTCTCAAGTGCTTATTCCTTTTTCTATTAATGCTTATAATGATAAAGTTCTTTGTGATATTGTACCTATGGAGGCTGGACATATTCTTCTTGGAAGACAATATGATAGGAAAGTGATACACAATGACATGGAAAACACTTTTAAGTTTGAGCACTTAGGCAAGAAAATTATTTTGAGGCCTTTGACTCCTAGACAAGTGTGTGAAGATCAAGTCAGGATGAAAGAAAAGAGATTAAAAGAAAAAAATACTGCACCAAAAAAGAAAAGAATAGTGAGCTACAAAAGAGAAAAACAAGTGAGAAGAAAAGAAAAGAGAAAAAGAATGGGAGCAAAAAAATTCATGAGACTAAAGAGAGCTTGTTCTTGAGTGAAAAGGAAATCAAGAGAGTGTTATTGGCCAAACAACATCTTTATTATATGATTCCTAACTCTCTTTGTTTACATGTTGAAAAGGAAGGAGAAAAATTGCCCAAAGCTATGCAATCTTGGAAGCAAACCGTGAGCTTTTCTTGGAAGCAAAAACATGAAATTTCTTTCCAAACATTGAAGGATAAGCTGGCTCATGCACCTATTCTTGCATTGCCTAATTTAAATGCTTCCTTTGAATTGGAATGTGATGCATCTAATGTGGGCATTAAGGGGGTTTTGATTCAAGATAAAAATCCTATTGCTTATTTTAGTGAGAAATTGAATGGTGCATGTTTGAATTATTCCACTTATGATAAAGAATTGTATGAACTTGTTAGAGTTTTGCAAACTTGTCAACATTATCTTTTACCTAAGGAATTTGTGATCCATAGTGATCATAAGTCTCTTAAATATTTGAAAAGTCAAGGCAAACTCAACAAGAGAATGCCAAGTGGTACATCAAGGGCAATTTGAGGAATTGGGAGGAGTGTCTACCTCACATTGAGTTTGCTTACAATAGAGTAGTTCACAAGACTACTTCCTTATCTCCTTTTCAAATTGTTTATGGCTTAAATCCTTTAACTCCTCTTGATTTATTGCCATTACCTAACACTTCTTCTATGATTAATCATGATGCTTTGTCTAAAGCTTCTTATGTTAGGAAATTGCATGAACAAGTGAAGGCACATTTGGAGAGGAAAATGGAATAATATGCTAAACAAGCCAATAAGCACAAGAAGCAAGTGATCTTTAATGAAGGAGATTTGGTGTGGCTTCATTTGAGGAAGGATAGATTTCCTCAAGAAATGAAATCCAAGCTACAACCTAGAGAAGATGGACCTTTCAAGATTTTAGAGAGGATCAACAACAATGCATATAAGCTTGAGTTGCCTAGTGAGTATGGTGTGAGTAATACTTTTAATGTTTGTGACCTTTCTTTGTGTGATGTAGATAAAGAAGAGGAAGCAAACTTGTGGTCAAGTTCTTTTCAAGAAGGAGGGAATGATGGAGGTTCATTGCAAGCTAAAGGTCTAGAATATGAACAAGAAGCACTTCCTTTGGTGAGCTTTAAAGGACCCATGACAAGAGCTAGAAACCAAGCCCTTCAAGACCACATCAAAGCTAACTTGGAAGAGCATGAAGAAGCACACCAACTCAAGGACAACAAGGACTGGATTTTGTACTCCAAAGTTGAATTTACTTTCATAAAGTCCAGCACTTGTTAGAAGCAAAAGTAGTGACAAATAAAAAAGGCTTTTAGTGCAATTGTGTAAAGAGGTGTAAGTGCACTTATGTGTAAATTGTGTAGCACCTTTGTAAGCTTGTTGGTTGCACCTTAAGGCTTAAAATAGTACACCTTACACATGGTTTGGGTAAGCCAAGAGTCACTTAGGGAAGCTTGCACCTAAGCTTGCATTTAGGCTCCATTAGTTGCATTACAAGTTTCATTTGAATTGTCATTTCATGTACATTTGACTTGTAATTTTGTGGCCTATATAAGCTGCCCCAAAAACTGTATGAAGAACTTTTGGATGTCATTTTTACAAATTCTGAAATTTGTGTAGAGAGTTTCTTTCTTATTCTTGTTCAAGAACCTCTTGTTTCTTATCAATGACTTCATGCTATTGTGGCGATTCTTCCTAGGCTTATTGGAAAGCTTTTTCATGGTGCCATCTATCTTCATCTCTTACCTTTTCCATCTTCCATTGCTGCACATTTAAAGCTTCCAACCAGCCATATTACATGTGAAGTTGGACAACTTGTGTTCTTGGAGAATTCTTGAAGTTTGGATTTCATTGCAAGGTAGATTTGGGAAAATTAATGGCTAATGGGTTCAGTCATACATCAATTTATAAAATATGCAACTTATCTAGAATAGTATTTAAGAAAAATTCATATATTTAAATACTTAATATAAATATAATTTAGTTAAATATTTATAAAAATATAATTTCATATGATTTATATTGTATTTAAATTTAGTTAAACATTTTTCTTGTTATGATATGTAACTAACATATGGAAAAACATGAAAAAACATTTTAAATTTTCCTTGTTATGATTTACATCATATTTTTATTAATTTTTTTTACTTATTTAATATATTTTCACAAAAAATGCATATATTTTTAAGTGATCATATATTTTCTTATTAATTTTAATTTGTTTTAGTTAGAAAATTAAATGAGCAAAGGAAGATAAAAACATAGTAACAAGTTAAATTGAACTAAAATATTTAAATTTGAAACAATACAACAAAAATTTAAAATACAAAGAATATGACATGAAGTCAACGTTGTTGGCTTGAGCCTATACGGGTGGAGGCAATTTTTCTTTGAATGACCTAGGATGCTATACATGGAATATCGCTTTGGTTGACCCGATTCTCGGATATCCATTTTGGTATGGATATGAGAGGAGACAAGATGACTCTTAGAATTTCTTTTCTTGTCTAGACTGAGACAAATCATTGACTTGTGACATGGTGGAAAATAACTTCATTGTGCAATTCTCCAAACAATCCTTTGTATATATTAGAGACAATTTTCAATGTATACACATGATGTATGTAGTTCTTGTACTCATGGTGAGCATGCTTACAATCAGTAACAACATGAGAACAAGACATATGCAGTTTCTGGAATTTGCCACAGTCACATCACCTTTCATTTAGCCTGACTGTGAAATCTCCAGCAGGTTGAACCTTTCTCGGGTTTATTATCTCCTGAACCAAGAACTGTGTGTCGCATCAATCAAACTCAAGAAGAGTGGGAACATTTTCCTTTCTCTATTCATCTTTGATGGCTTTGTTTAGTACTTGCATATAAACTTTGTCAAATGCAAGCATTGTTGTGGCTTAGCTCCCTCTTTTGTTGAACAATGCATTACACCTTTGATATGTTTATTTTATTAGTGCTCCTATTGATAGATTTCTTGATTTCTTGAGTACCGAATAAATTGACTCAGTAAGATTGGTGGTCATGTGCCCTCATCGTCGGTCACCATCCCATGTGAGAGTTCATTTTCACATGGAATCTCGCTGAGCCAATTAATTGCTTGGTCAACATTTGTGTCCTCCCTCAGAATGTTGTAGTAATGATTGAACATAAGCTTTTTCCTTGCATATGTTGGGTAGTTATAAACATACAATTTCAATATTTTGAATAATATAAAATGAAGTGATATTTAATATGAAGAGTGATAACGACTGTCGAATCATTACAAAACAAATAAAATTAGGATTAATTATGCAGTACAAGAATAACCTAGGTCGACTTAGAGATACGATTCAATTTGGTTCCAACTTCAATCCACTTATAAACAGAAGGAGAAATTTCAACATACGGTTTGCAGACAAGAAGCAAAAATTGTAGAAACACAAACAGAAATGCAGAAAATACAAGAAATACAAAAACTAACAGAATTGATGAAATAGGTTGTGAAATAGATTCAAAAGCATCAATCCAATTCACAAAACCAAGCAATTCAAATTATCATAGTTCTACAAATAATGTTCTTATTGTGAAAGTTCAATCAATGTCATTAGAAGAAGTTCAATCGAATTAACTCCTAAATCAATTGAAATCACAAATCAGATTGAAATATCATCCAAACAATCTGTGATTAAATTTCAAAATTAGGAAATGAATCAATAACCTAATTCATTTTCAATCCTAAGCACATTCATAATCATGAAAATAAAAAATAGGATTGAAGAAGAAGATGAACATTCACACAAAGATTGAAATACTAAACCAGAACTCAAATTCTTCCTTGCTTAGGATGGATCCTTTGATTGATTGATTGTTTAGCCTTCCATGATCACTACTAGTGGAAGAGCAACAAAAATTATGTAGAAAAAGTAAGAACAAAGTTGAAAGGAAGAAGAACAATGAAGAACAATTGAGAGAAAAACAAAGAAAAGTTTGATCCTAAAACTTGAACACGAAGTTTCTCAAATCAATTTGTACAAAATGAAGTAAGTAACTAACTACACTAATATATATTGTGACTGAATAGCAGGAAAGGGTGGGCCTTGATTAGGCCCATCTAATCTACCTAATTAAGCTAATTACACAAATTGAAGCCCAATCTCGTAGCCCAAAGTCCAAGTGTAGAGATTTTGATTTCCAAGCCTAAAATGACCTCAAAACAGCAAAATTGGTCCAATCTTATTTCTGACAAAATTGTATCTCTTTTCCTTAGCTTTCTAGGGACTACTCATATTCTCCATTTGGACTTCCGTAGAATTGATTGAGAGTTTTTAGTTTAATATTTTTGTATTCTTCTTAGCTTATTTGACTTCTCTTGGACCTTTATTTTCTCACTCTAACTCAGTCTTTGTCTTAGGCAAACAATTAGGCTTAATTGATAATTGTTGCTTATTTTCAGATTTTTTTTTCTTACTTAACCTATCTTCCTTGTGCAGGACCTAGAGGATTCTACAGAACTCCAAATGGAGCATATGAGTAGTCTATAGAAAGGTAAGGAAAAGAGCTACTATTTGTCAGATATAAGCCGAGACCAATTCTATCATTTTGAGGGTCATTTTAGGCTTGAAAGTCAGAACCTCTGCACTTGACTTTTGGACTAGGAGTTGGGCTTTGATTGGTGTAATTAGTAATTAGTTAGATTATATTGCCCTAATCAGGGCCCATCCTTTCCTACTGACTCAATCACTATATATTAGTGCAATTAGTTAGTTAGAAATAATATAATTTTATTTGGTACAAACAGAATTTTCAGTCTTTTTACAAGTTTTCAGAATTAAAATCTTTTCTTTCTTTTTCTCTCAACTGGTCTTCATTGTTCTTCAGTTTTCTTCTTCATTTCATTTATGTTCTTCTATTTTCTTACACAAATCTTGTGGCTTTTCCACTGATGATGATAACGGAAGGCTAAACAATCAATCAATCCAAGGATCTAGTCCAAGCAAGGAGAATTTGAGTTATGGGTTATTATTTCAATTTCTGTGTGAATGCTCTTTTTCTTCTTTAATCCTCTATTTGATTTCCTTGATTATGAATGTGTTTAGTATTGAAAATGAATTAGGCTATGGATTCATTTTCTAATGTCAAATTTTAATCACAGATTATTTGGATGATATTTCAATTAGGTTTGTGATTTCAATTAATTTAGGAGTTAATTTGATTGAACTGCTTCTAATGACATTGAATGAACTTTCATAACAAGATCATTATCTGATAACTATGATAATTCGCATTGGTTGGTTTGGTGAATTGGATTGATATTCTTTAATCTATTTTACAATACCTTTTATCAATTCTGTCATTTTTTACATTTTTTTTCAATTTTAGTTTGTGTTTTCACAATTTTTGTTCATTGTCTGCAAATTGTTCAATAAAAATCCCCTTGTTGTTTATCAGTGAATTGAAGTTGGAACCAAATTGATTGTATATTTGAGTCGACCTAGGTTAATCCTGTGCTACAGAATTATAGTAGTTTTATTTGTTTTGAAGCGATGTAACATTAGTTATCAAGAATCCTATAGGTCTTGCACAATGAAGATAGGTCAAGTAAGCACAAAATCTGAAAATAAGAAACAACTATCAATTAAGTCCAATTATTTGCCTAAGACCAAAACTGAGTCAAGGTGAGAAAATAAGAGTATAAGAGAGGTTAAATAAACTAAGAATAATAGAAAAATACTAAAGTTAAAATGTTCAATCAAAGAGAAAGAAGTTTGGCACTCACCCATATTGATAAATAGTTTTTTAATGGGATTGTTCTTGAACCTCCTCACGTAATTCTTGTTAGAGTCAAGGGGAGCTAAAGAGGATCAAGAAGTTGAGTTTCTTAGGCAGCAAAGGCTTTTTTACATGCCAAATCAATTGATTGGTAGTTGTAATTTGTGTATGTCTAAGTGAGACTTCCTATGATCCATTGCATAAAGCTTATTCATGATTTTGTATTCATGTTTTCATAAAAGCATAAGTTTTGTGAAAAAGCTTTTCTGAAACAAAAGGTTTTCATGATTGCATAAAAAGCCAAGTGTTCAATGTTTAAGTTCTTGGAAAAAAATTTCTCATTGGTTTAATCGATTACCAGCTAATGGTAATCTATTACTTAAGCTTTGAAGAACACTTTAATCGAATTTACAAGAATATGGTAATCGATTACACTGCACAAAATCATAGAATAGTCTTCCTATGATAATTGATTATGATATTGCGGTAATCAATTACTTGGCGCCTGTTTAGAACAAAGACTTCTTGTGATAATCGATTACATTGCGAATTAATTGATTACATTGCTCATAAATCTTTTCCAGAAAGTTCAAGAATACTTTAATGGATTAAATGAGTTATTAATCGATTACATAAGTGAATTTAATCAATTACATTAGTGAATTAATCTATTACTGACAGTTACAAACTAATTTCTATAAATAGTTGTTGGGTGTTTTGAAAAGATACAATGAATTATCAAAGTATTTTCATAAGCTTTCTGAAGTAAGAAAAGATTTCAAGTGCTAAACTGTGTTAGATCGACAAATCCTCAATATTCAAGATTTCTAAAGAGGATTTATTTTTGGACAAGTTTCAAAAGAAGTTTTGGAAGGAAAGTTCTGAAGTTGTTTTTTTCACCTTTGATTCAAGTCTGGTAATCTTTTGCATACATCATTACTGGATCATCAGGTGGTTTCTTTCCATTCAACTTGGTTGTGAATTCTTTTGAATTTCATTTTGTGTGTAGCTATAACAATAGTTTTTCTTAAGGCTTTTCTAGAATAGATGTTTCTAGAGGTAAGAGTACAGATAGGTTGTCTCTATGTCTTGATCACAGAGATTCTAAGTGAGTTAGAGATCTCGTTCTTGATCTAGGTGTGATTAAGAGTGGTTGTAAAAAGCTTGTAAGAAACAAATTGTTATTAGTGGAACTCTAACTTGTTGGTTAGAAGAACTGGATGTAGCTTCTCTAGGTTGAGAAGTGAACCAATATAAATCCTTGTATTGAATACTTCATCTTTATATTTTCTTGTTGTTATAACTTGTCATTCATTGGTGTTGCATTTCACAATCAACAGAATTTTTTTTTCATTCTTTAAGTAGTGGTGTTTGATTGGTTGAAAGCTCTCTTGGATTGTTTTGTGATACAATCTTGTTAACTCTGATTGTTTAAGAATTTTTTAATTGTCCAAGATCAACCAATTCACCCCCCTCTTGGTTCTTGTGTGCTGTTCATACTATTTTCAATTCTGTGCAATGTGTCGAATGCAGAACACATGAACAAAATTCTATGTCGTCCACTCATTATCACGTCTCCAGTATGCACTTTTTATTGACTTGTGCTTGTCTGAAATCAAACACAGACTATGTTGTAAGGGGACATGCCTTTTTAAATTTTTGAGGAAGAAGAGCCATGCTCTAGCTAATTCACTCTCAACAACAACACAGACTATCAGAAAGATTTTACTATTGCCATCATGTGTAACTGCCACAAGGAGAGTCCCCCTGTACTTACCATATGACCATGTTCCATCTACCTGAACCATATACTTACAATATTGAAACTTATCAATACACGATTTGAAACTAAATAAAAGACGATGGAACATCACGAAACCCTCTACTGCTTGACCTCCTTATGGAGGCATTGGCAATGTTTCCTTCTCCACAACCATACTAGGAAGAAATTGTTTCAGCTTGCAACAATCTCGGTAAATCATGGTACTGTTAGATATAGGAGGAGCTTGAAGAGGATCAAGATGCTGAGGCTCATAGTCTTCGATAAGTTTTAGCTTTTACGTGCCATTCAATTGAAGGCATATGTAATTTTAAATTTTTTGTATAAGAGTTTCATCCTATGATCCATTGCATTGCATAAACATCATTCATTGGCTTGCATTCATGGTTTTCATAAAAGTACATGTGTTGAGAAAAAGGTTTTTCATGATTGCATAAAAGCCAAGTGCTCATGGTTTAAGTTTTGGAAAATCTATTTTCGCTCTGCCTTAAACTATTACTTGAGCCATGAAGAACTAATTAATCGATTACAACTATTAAGTAATTGATTACTCAGTACAAACATAGAATAAGTCTTCTTGTGTTAATCAATTACCATTTATCAATAATCGATTACTTAGCACATTTTTGAAACAATACTTCATGTGGTAATTGATTACTTGGCGGATTAATCGATTACTTTGTTCATGTATCTTTTCCAGAAAGCTCAAGAACACTTTAATCGATTAAATATGTAATTAATCAATTACACAAGTGGAATTTATCGATTACATGGACGACTTAATCGATTACATTTAGTTACAACAGTTTTCTATAAAAAGTTGTTGGGTCTTTTGAAATGAACAGATTATTACTACTACGAAATTTTCATAGTTTTCAAAAGCTTTTGAAGTGAGAAGAGATACTCTAAGTCATAAAGATCTTGTCCCACATATTCTAAATCTTCATGTTTCATTGAAAGATTCTTCTTGGGAAAAATTCTAAAGAAGTTCTTGGAGAGTTTGGTCTGAAACTTGTTTTCATTCAACCTGGATCAAGATTGGTAAACATATGCATTCATATACATTGGATAATAAGGTTGTCTCTCCCATTAAACTTTGTTTGTAATTCATTGGATCGTAAAAGCACAAGTGGAACTTGTCATTTGTTGGGAAGCTCCTTAATCTCTTGGCATTGCAAGAAACAATCATGTGTAGCATTGTCAACAGCTGAGGCAGAATATATATCAGCAGGAAGTTGCTGTGCACAAAATTTGTGGCTAAAACAGCAGCTCCATGATTTTGGTATAAAGCTTCAACAAATTCCTCTCATGTGTGACAACACTAGTGCAATAAACATCTCAAAGAATCCAATCATGCATTCTAGAACAAAGCATATTGAAATCAGGCACCATTTTATCAGAGATCATGTTCAGAAAGGTAACATAAAAATTGAATTTGTAGAAAACAATAAACAACTAGCTGATATTTTCACAAAGCCTTTGGATAGAGATAGGTTCTTTACATTGAGAAATATGCTTGGTATCTTGGATGAATCTAGTGTATGTTGAAATATATTGTCATGTTGTTTATTGTGTGATTGAATGATGCAAATTTGCTTGACATATATCAATCAAATTATTGAATGATTCCATACTGCTCTCTGCTGCATTAAGCTGTTATAAAATGATAAAAGCCTGCAATAATCGATTACCATAAAAAGCTAATCGATTATTTTACCTATCTGATGCTTCTAAATAATTGATACAAGCTGTTGTAATCGATTACCATATTGGTTTAATCGATTATTCCTTACTCGAGTTCAAAAGAAAACTGTTTCTCATTGAAATAATCGATTAAAACGATCCTTTAATCGATTACCTAAACCTCTGTAACTTGACAAATTTTAATCAAAGCTGGAATAATCGATTACTTCATCGAAATAATCGATTATTTGGTTCATCTATTTCTGAGAATTCTTGTTCATACTGATATAATTGATTACGTTCAAACTGTAATCGATTACATTGCTTCTTCTAAATAAAACCTGTGCAGACGTAATCGATTACTCTGTATTTTAATCGATTACTGTATATTCAAAAAATTGAAAATTTGAATAAAATAATCGATTACACAACGAATTAATCGATTATTTTGATTGTTACTGCAAAAATCTGACAGTTTTGAAACTGCCCAACTGCTATCAAGCACGTTTATTAGCCATCAAATCCCATTAAAGTGCAGCTATGGAGTACAACAGTTATATTCCTTGAATTAAAACTGCTCACTTGGTGAAATTTGCCTATAAATAGAGCTTTCTATCACTTGAGAAAAGCACACCAACACTTCTTCTATTCTATCTTTCTATTCTACTTCTGAGTTTCATTTTCCAAGTTCTGAAACCTATTCCTTTCCTCTTCCAAATTCGTGAATCACTACCTTCTTAAACATGTCTACCTCTAAAAGAGTCAAAACTTCCAAAAGAAAAGCTCAAGCCCAAGGCCAATCCTCAAACCCTACAACCAATAGAATTGACCATTGGTTCACAAATGAGGCTGATAGAATGAATTATATCTAGTTTAATGCCACTAAACTCATTTGTCCCCCAAAGTTTCTAAGTTTAGGCTGGTTCATGGGTGAAGGTTTCCAATTTCCTCAACTTCTCATACAACAAGGGTTGACAAAGTTTGTAGAAATGCAAGGAACTTTCTATCCTGATTTGGTGAAAGTATTTTACACTTGTGTTAGATATTTTCTCGGCAAGCGTACCAATTTATCGTTGCAAGTTACAAAATTTATAAGATTCGTCTCCACAGAGAATTGGTTTTACTTAATTAATTTAAATAAAACTTATCGGTTTAATAGTTTATATACAATGATAGTGGACGGAATTCATTCAAGTGTTGATTAAAATAGAAATTAATAAAAGACGGAAATAATAACTTAATATGACTTGATTACGAACAATGTATGGAAAGTTACGGAAATAAATAGAACGAGATTAATTAAAGAGAAGCACAGGATTGGATTTCATCATTCTTACCCCTTAGTATTCAATTAATATTACCATGCATAAGTTAATTCCTTTTATTATTGATGCACACGTAAAATCATTCCAAATCGATTCCTCGCAATTGGAAATTCTAAGAATATTTATCAAATATCGATCCCTCGCATATAAAATAAATATCCCAGCATTATGTTTATATTTGCGTGTAATTTGCAATCTAAATGATACGCCCTATTCCTAGTGATCGTAACGTAAAGAATAAATTTATTCAAGTCTAGTTTTAAGAGTACTTTCCAGTTAAACTTAAAACCCTACTTCATGAGACTATTGATCAAGTAGAATCAAGCATTAAGTGCAGAATAAATCTATCAAAAATAAATAGAAGAACTAATGCATAAATAAATATATTAAAAGAAATAGTTTAGGGTAAGAAGATTACATCCAATCCGTGTGCGTGAAGTTTAGCCGAGCATGGAGCAGGTCTCCTTAGAAAAATAGATGAAAAGCATCATCATCATTCTCGTCCGGCAGAGCTTCTGCACTCTATATTAATCTCTCCCTAACTAAATCACTCCCTAATACAAGTTTAGAAGAAAAGCTAAGGTTTTTATGAGCACCTTAGAAGCCCAAGGAAGAGAGGAAAGCATAGAAGAAGTTTAGAAAAGTTACAAAATCCAAATGAAGGGTGTTGGGGTATTTATAGGTGTTTTCTGGCCGCCTTAACTCGCCCAGGCGAGTCAATTTAGCCTATTCCAGTCGCCTGGGCGAGCTACCTGCAAGTTGGGCTTCAATTTGGCTGTTCACAGCTGGCCCAAGTGGCCTACTTGACGTCCACTCGCCCAGGCGAGT
>CM023950.1:16870589-16891956 GCA_013407115.1 Glycine latifolia
CATGCTAGAGGCAAAAGTGAAGCTCACTGGAATAATCGATTAAACGGGAAGATAATCGATTATTTTGATCATGCTTATTTTCCAGAACTGCTATGAACACTTTAATCGATTAAATGGTCGAATTAATCGATTACATTAGTTAAATTAATCGATTACATTTGCGAAATAATCGATTACAGTCTGTTAAATCTGTTTTTTTATAAATAGGCATGCAGTGACTCTGACCAAGAGATATAGATTTCGAAAGAACTCATTACCTACAAAAGTTCTATTGTTCTCTGAGTGATAAAAAGCATAAAAGAGAGTCTTTTAAAGTTTTGTTGTTCTTAGAAGTGTAAAACATGAAGGTTGCATAGAAGAAGAAAGTGATTAGTGATCATTCATGCATTAATCTTTTTCAAGATCATTCAAGAAGGCATTGCATTCATCACCAGGTTATCAATTTCGTTTGAAATCCTTTCAGCTGCAAATGGAAGTTTAGGTGATATCCTTCTTGAACCTTATGCTTAACTCTTTGTGAAATTTAATTCTGTATTTTACTGTTTGTGTTGTAATTTTTCCATGTAACAAGTTAGAATTCTTTAAAGCAAAACTAGATAGGGTTTCTAGTGGGTAGAACTGAGTGGTGTGCTCAGGTTCTAAAGTCTTTAGATAAATCTTAGTGTTAGATTTAGAATTTTGCCTAGGGTGGGTGAAAGAGACTTAGTTGATTGCTTGTAAAGAACTGAATCTTGTTAGTGGAACTCTAATCTGGTTTGGATTAGAAGACAACTGGATGTAGCCTCAAGTGGTTAGAGGTGAACCAGTATAAATTTGTGTGTAATAGTGTTTTTGATTTACATTACATTCAATTGCTTGTGGTATTAGATTGTGAATCAATTCTGATTTTGTTTCAGCACAAGAGTTAAGTGATTGGAAAAGAGAATATTGCTTATTAAAAGTGTTTGGTTTAAAGATACGATCCATTGTTTATCTTCCGCTGAGTTTGAAGTTCAAAGAAAAGTCAAAAAGTTTTATAAACCAATTCACCCCTCCCCTCTTGGTTTATTAGATTAGATATTCATTGTATTTTCAGAGAGAAAATAAGAGAAAAAATTTTAATTCTAAAAAAACTTCTAAAAGTCACTACAAAATATGTTTTTTCTAAAATGAAGTGTGTAAATCCAAATAACTAAAATATAATGACTGAGTCAGTAGGAAATGAGGGGTCATAATTAAGCCCAACTAATCTAATTAATTACTAATTACACCAATTTCGCAGCCTAAAATTTAAGTGCAGTAGTTCTGACGTCCAGGCTTAAAATGACCTTCAAAATGACAGAATTGGCCTCGGCTTATCTCTGACAAAATTGTATATATTTTTCTTATCTTTTCAGGGACTACCCATATGTGCCATTTGGAGTTCTATAGAGCTCTCTAGGTCCTACACAAGGAAGATAGGTCAAGTAAGCAAAAACTTCGAAAATAAGCAACAATTATCAATTAAGCCCACTTGTTTGCCTAAGTCAAAAACTGAATTAGAATGGGAAAATAAAAGTCCAAGAGAAGTCAAATAAGCTAAGAAGGATAGAAAAATATTAAACTAAAAATACTCAAACAATTATGAACTGTGTAATCGATTATCACAAACTCGTAATTGATTAAAATGTTCTTAGATCTCATGTAATAGATTACCACTGATCGGTAATCGATTAAACCAGTGAGAAAATATTTTTCCAAAACTTGAAACATTGAACACTTGGCATTTTATGCATTCATGAAAACCTTGCGTTTCAAAAAAGCTTTTTATGAAAACATGAATGCAAACATGAATGATTTTTATGCAATGGATCATAGGATGACTCATCTTAGACATACACAAACTACAACTACCAATCAATTAAATTGGCATGTAAAAGCCTAAACATTTCATAATCCAAGAATCTCAGTTTCTTGATCCTCTTTAGCCACCCCTGAGTCTAAAAATCTCCCCCTTTTAGGATTTAATCATGCCAAACTTCAATTGAATATCTTGATCCTTAGTGTTCTTTTAGGAGAGAGTTTCCAAAAGCTTTTACTTGAAACCTGAAAAAAGAATCAGCTTCTAGCCAAGATCAAGTGTCAAGTATTCTTTGCATAAACTCTATAAATCATAAACATTTTTATTGCTCCCCTTTTCTTATGTAATTTCATATCATTTCAGATTAAGAGCAATGTTTATGTTTAGTTTAATCAGAGCAAATGTTCATTTATTTTTCTCCCCTTATTTTTGCTTACTCTCCCTGCACCCTGCATATGTTCATTTTTCTCCCCCTTTTGGCTTATCAAAGACAAAATATACCAATAATAGTGAAATAAGCAAAGGAATATTAGAAAAACATAAAAGCAATTTTATTGATTAATGATTCAAGATGCATACATGAAGGTTAATAATAATCAAAGATCATATCTGAAAATGAGAAAACAAAAACATCACAACCAGAAACTAAACAAGACAACCACTAAGCTAAAGATCATCAAAGTCCTTAAGACTCATCCTAGTCTGTATGTTGCTTAGTCTAGTGGTAATGTCTTCTAGAGAGAAATGAACATCAACTGAATGTTCATGATGCAGAGCTATCATAGCATCCATCTTTTGAATCATGAGAGATTCAAAAGGACTCCACTGTTGCTCAGCAGGTCCAGCTTCAACATCTTCTTCCTCATTAGCTTCTTGGTCCTCATCAACAACTCCTTGAGGAGCTTGAGCTTTAGCCATGGTCCACCCATTTGGGGTTTTCATTAATCCTAGCTTGGTAAGATGCTTTACAGAGATGAGGCTAGTAATGTTGGTGGTGTTGTCTACAATCTCATTAGTCACATCAATCTCAAAGTAGTCAATAAACCCTGAGATCATGACAACATAGGGAAATTGATAACTCAACAGCCTCTTTGCCTTCATCACGGTTTCTTCAATAGCCAAAACCTAAGTGATTTGAGTTCCAGTTTTCATCCCATACACCAACTGAAGATCATCATCAGTGATCTGAGCATGGTTGGTTGATCTAGGTGTAAGGATGTAAGTGATGATGTAGTGAAGAAGCCTATCTTCTACTGTCATGTGACCAACACCTAATCTATTTCTTATATGTGCATTAGGATCCAACAACATACCTCTATAGGTATCCATCTTTGAGTAACCTCCAATTTCTTCTTCAAACCTCCGGACACCTCCGAAAGTGATGCCTACCACTGCATTCCACATAGTGTCATCAATTACCATAGCCACTCCATTCACTTTGGAGTGGAGAACACCATCCATGCCAGCCTTGGCACATGTATAAAATACTTTTACCAATTCAGGGTAATAAATACCCTTCATTTCCAACAACTTGGTGAGTTGTTGTGCTTGTAGCATCTCAGGGAAATTGAATCCCTCAGAGACAAACCAGTCAAGCTCCAGATATTTAGGAGGCAGAACAAGCTTTGTTACATTGAACTGCATGTAATTGTTTCTTTCTACCTCAGTGGAGAACCAGGTATCTAACCTGTTCTCAGCAGCCTTAGAACTTTGGCTTGCTTTTCTTTTGCTGGTTTTCTACTACTTAGAGGAAGATGGTTAAGACATGGTAATTTCAAAATAAGGATAGGCAAAAATTTAGTAGTGGTGAAGAAGGAGAGACAGAGCAAAAACTATAGAAATTTGCTTAGGGAGTAGAAAAGATTTTTGGTGTGAGAAGTTGGGCTCATGGATTTTGAATTTATAGAGTCATTCCTTGTTTAAAATTTGAATTTTGAAATCCTAGTAACTGCTCTCATGCATTCCAATGTAGTATGGATTCACTGAACCAAGATTTGAATTTGAATTTAGAGATAAGGTTTCAATTTTTTTTCATTGAATTTGACCGTGGCTAGGAACAAATCCTTCCCCACAAGGATAACCAACCGATCATTGCACCCCACGTGTATATACATAGTATACAACCATGGCACCATCAATGTATGACCATGGCCAGGAACAAATCCTTCCCCGTAAGGATGACCAGTCGTACACCCCATGGGTATCCATGTATATCCACATCACATAACGATAACCATGGGCACCATCAATGCATGATCATGGCCAGGAACAAATCTTTTCCCGCAAGGATGACCAATCATGCACATCCCATGGGTATCAGTATACATACACATCACATCATCTCAATATCATCATCATATATATCAAATTCATCTTATTTCAATATCAACAACCATTTCATCATAATCTCATTTAAACATTATAAACCACATCATCATTATATCATTTATACATCATCAAACACCTCATCATTATCTCATTCAATCATCACCAACACATCAATAACATCTCTTTTCAACATCATTAATGACATCAATATCACCTCATTCATCCACAATCCATATTACCACTAGACTGGTATTTTAGGAAAATTCTAAATTAAAGAGGAGGACTATAATATAGAAAATACACTTTTATGCCCATTTAAAAATTTAATAAAGAATTAAATAGGAAAAACATATTATAAAATTTTGGGCAGAGTCTCTTTTATAATTAAGACTTTTCCCAAAAATCCAATCAATTACAACAACAACGTCATTCACAATTTTATCCATCAATAATAATTTCACCGCATCCCATTAGTTAAAAACATCATTTGTCTTGAAAACAAGCACACACACAGGGACAAACACACATCAATCATAAATACATCGCATCTCATTAGTTAAAAACTTAGTTTTTCTTGAAAACCAGCACACAGCAGGGACAGACAAATATCCTTATAGTTGGACTCCCTGGCCCCCAACTATGGTTCCAAAACTATAACGAAATAATAAACTCCCCTTACCTATCTATGTCTCTCTATTAGCTCCTTTAAACATTGTTTTGGGATCTCTCAAGTTCACGTACTTTGGCTCAAACGCATAGCTCTATATACCAAATTGAAGATATTTATTATAGATTTCAAAAACAAGGCTAACATTAGCATTCGGGGTCAAATACTCACTCAAATTTAAAAAGAGGTTAAAATGGTGTTTTGGGAGTCCACACCAAAAGACATCATTTTGAAATTCCGATCACACCAATGTGACCTGGGTTCAACAAGGATCATAGAAATGACATCAATTTCATAAAAAGGTGACTTTTACAGTATCTCATTTTCAAAGGATTTTCAAAGAAAGTATAGAAACAGCTAATAACGGTACCCGAATCACAAGAGATATCAAGAGAGGCTTAAACTAGCTAGAAGAAGACAAAAGAAACCAAGGTTACCTCAAGGAATCCAAGAACAAAGGATTTGGAAGCTCCTTTCTCTACCGAAACTTCGAGAAGAGTTTCAAAGATTCCGCTCCAATTAAAGCATTCCTCTTCGTGCGGTGGTCCAATGGCAAGCGACAATGCCTCGTGCTGGTCACCGGTGGCCGTGGGTGGTGGAGCAGTATGGTGGGGGAGCTAGTTTTGGGTAAGAGGAAGCCATTTTCGTGATTTATGGCTTCTGGTACGTATTTATCACCGCCTGCAAAATTCATCTGGGCGAGCTGACCCAATTCTAGAATTTTCTGCTTCAGTGAAAAATTAATTTCTCACGTTCTAGACGTTATTTTGACAATCCCAACGGTCAAACATTGGCTATGTGGGTTAAGAACATCCCATTAACATTTAAAGACGATCCAACGGTTAACCAATCCAGAATGATGATTTTACTAAAATAGGTTTTCAGGTCAAACTCGGAATCACACCATTCAACGCAGCTCAAACAAACTCCACATAACTTGACCTCTACACCAAGAAATTGCACATTAATAATCCACATAACATTTCAACTAATCCTAATTAATAAAATAATCAAATTATACAAGGAATACATCACATATATATTTTAAGTTATCGAAATTTCAGAGTGTTACAGTAATCGATAATTACAAAGAATTATGCAATATGAATAGTGATATTTATCAGGATTCAAACTTTGCTACATGTGATGCATAATGAACTTGTGAGTTAGATTGCATGTTATTAAACACATCATTTACATGCTAATAAATGTTAGATTCATCAAGAATACCTAGCATGTTTCTTAGAGCAAAGAATCTATCTCTAGTAAGGGGTTTTGTAAATATATCAACCAATTGATTATTTGTGTTAAGAAACTCAATTGTGCAATTACCCTTTTGAATGTGATCTATGAGGCAGTGATGTATGATCTCTATATGCTTTGTCCTTGAGTGCATAACTGGATTCTTTGATAGGTTGATAACACTTGTGTTGTCACACAATAAAGGAATTTCTTTCAATTCAAATCCAAAGTCCTGGAGTTGTTGCTTAAGCCACAGACTTTGAGCACAGGAATTACCAGTTGCAATGTACTCTACCTCGACTATTGAAAGAGCAACACATGACTGTTTCTTGTAGTGCCATGAGATCAAGGAATTTCCTAGTAGATGGCATATTCCACTTGTGTTATTTATATCTAATTTGTAGCCTACAAAATCAGAATCTAAATAGCCAATTAAATTTAGTGATGCACCTTTAGGATATAATAAACCAACTTTTGGAGTTGATTTCAGGTATTTAATGATTCTCTTGATTGTTGTGAGGTGTGACTCTTTTGGATTAGCTTGATATCTTGCACATAGGCACACACTCAGCATAATGTCTGGGTGACTTGCAGTCAAGTACAACAAAGATCCAATGATTCCTCTATATCTTGATTCATCAACCTTTTTCTCTTTTTCATTAGAATCAAGATAAGTTGTGGTTGCCATAGGAATTGCAACATCCTTAATTTTCTCCATTTCAAACTTTTTAATCAATTCATTGCAGTATTTTGTTTGGTAGAGAAATGTTTCATTCTTCATTTGTTTCACTTGAAGTCCAATGAAGAATATTGACTCTCCCATCATTGATATTTCAAATTCATTCTGCATTGAAGATGAGAACTCCTTGCACAAAGAGTTGTTAGTTGAACCAAAGACAATGTCATCAAGATATATTTGAATAAGTAATATATCACTAGTAGATTTCTTGATGAACAATGTTTTATGAACTTGTCATCTTATGAAAGATTGAATGATTAGAAAGTTACTCAATCTTTTATACCAAGACCTGAGTGTTTGTTTTAAGCCATATAAGGCTTTCTTTAGTTTGAAGACATGATTAGGATTTGAAATCTACAAAACCAAGTGGTTGATCAACATATATTTCCTCCTTTATGTAGCCATTTAGAAATGCACTTTTTACATCCATTTGAAATAAGTTAAAGTTCTTCAAACATGCAAATGCAAACAGCAATCTTATAGCTTCCAACCTAGCTACTCGAGCATAGGTTTCTTCATAGTCAATGCCTTCCTCTTGGTTGTAACCTTTTGCAACAAATATGGCCTTGTTTCTGACTATGATGTCACTTTCATCAAGTTTGTTTCTTCACCAATTATGTTGTCAAGGGAGAGATCTCTTGTAGTTCTCCAGTGTTTTGGCCTTTAAGTTGGACTTGAAGGATCAATTTCTTCATTTGTTTCATCCTTTCTCCTTTTATCAGTTTCATTTATTGGGACATTTCCTTCCAATTGTCCTACATCACTTTCACAATTGTTTTCCTCTTTTGAGGAGTTAGTTTCATCACATATTACATGTACAGATTCTTCCATGCATAAGGTTCTTTTGATGAAGACTCTATAAGCTTTACTTTGCATTGAATATCCAAGGAAGATTGCTTCATCAGCTTTTGCATCAAATTTGCCAATAAATTCCTTTCCATTGTTTAAAACAAAGCATTTATAGCCAAACACTCTGAGGTGTGAAATGTTTAGTTTTCTTCCTTTATAAAGTTCATAAGAAGTTTTATTTAAGATAGGCTTTATGAGCAATCTATTTAAAGTATAGTGAACAGTGCTCACTGCATCAGCCCAAAAATATTTTGGCAAATTAGTTTCATTAATAAGAGTTCTTGCTCCTTCTTCAAGTGATTTATTTTTCCTCTCCACAACACCATTCTGTTGAGATGTTCTTGGAGCTGCAAAATCGTGGTTTATTCCATATTCTTCACAGGAATTTTCAAAATGTTCATTTTGAAATTCACCACTATGATCACTTCTTATTGAAACTATCTTGTAGCCCTTTTCATTTTGTAAAAACTTGGCCAATTTTCTAAAAGTACTAAAAGCATCACTCTTGGATTTCAAGAACAAAGTCCATGTAAATCTTGAGTAATCATCAACAATGACAAGTCCATAGTAATTTCCACCTAAACTCAGTTCTTGAAGGGCCAAATAAATCCATGTGAAGCAATTCAAGAGGTCTTGAGGTGGAAACAATGTTTTTATTTTGAAAATAGATTTTTGTTTGTTTCCCCTTTTGACAAGCATCACAAAGTTTGTCCTTTTCAAACTTAAGTTTAGGCAATTCAATTACTAAGTCCTTCCTTATGAGCTTGTTCATATGATGCATGTTTATGTGACATGCTCTTCTATGCCAAAAAGTGCAGCCATAGACATCTTTGACAGATCTTTAGATTCTTTGATTGCTGCCACTTTTGGTTGTCAAGGTCTTGTTAAGAATTTCAAAATCTAGATGTTGAGTTCCTCTACATCAAATAATTTGCCAATACCAAGTAGATGATTAACGATGTGTGTGAATCTGGTTTAGAGTTGAAAGATATTTTTTGTTGCGTTCATCTTGAACATTTCGTACTCATGGATCAAGACATGTTTTCTTGATCTTCTAACTTCATCAATTCCCTCATGAGTGATCTCCATTATTTCTCACATCTCCTTTGCACTCTTGCACCTAACTATTCTGAAAAACTCCTTAGAGGACAAGGCAAAGGTTATCATGTTTTTTGCTTTAAAATCATATTGAACTACCATCTTTTCTATGTCAGTCATTTCATCCCATTCTTTCGGAATCTTTTCATTATGAACAGTTTTGGTAGGTATCAAAGGACATTTTTTAATTGCATTCCATGCACCGAGGTCATTTGATTGAATGAAAATCTGCATTCTATTTTTCCAAAAACTGAAGTGTTCTCCCTCAAACATTGGAGGAATGTTGAGTGAGGCACCTTCCTTGAAGGTAATTTGAGTGGTATTCATTTTCTTTAAAAGAAAGTAGTGATTTTGAGTAACACACAAGAACCTGCATTGATACCAATTGAAAACAATATGAACAACATATAAGAACCAAGAGGGGGGAGAATTGGTTGTTTTTGGCCAATTAAAATTTCTTAAACAATCAGAGTTAAAAGGGATCGTATCACAAAACAACCGTTGAACACTTTCAATCAATCAAACTCCAATCTTTAAAGAATGCAATGACAACAAAAATATTTCTGTTGATTATGAAAAGTTATACCAACGAATGACAATTAATAAGCACAAGAAAAGACAAAGAAGAAGTAGTTAACACCAACATTTATACTGGTTCAATTTAACCTAGAGAAGCTACATCCAGTTCTCCTAACCAACTAGTTAGAAATTTCACTAATAGCAATCTGTTTCTTACAAGCTTATACAATCACTCTCAATCAGACCTAGATTAAGAACAAGAAATCTAATTCCCTTAGACTCTCTGTGGTCAAGACATAGAGAACATCCTTCTCTACTCTTCCCTCTAGAAACACCTATTCTAGACAAGCTTTAAGAAAGACTATTGCTTTTAGTTATACAAACCAAAAAGTCTAAAAAGAATTAAAACCAAAGTAGTATAGAGAGAAACAACCTGATGATCTGCTACAGATGAATGCAAATGATTACCAAACTTGAATCAAGTTTGAAAGACAAATCACAGAACATTATCTCCAAGTCCTTCTTTAGAATGTTGCCCAAAAAGAAATCCTCTCAAGGAATCTTGAAGCTTTAGGATTTAAAGGTCTAACATAGAACAACTCAAAGTATCCTTTCTCTCTTAAGAAAGGTTATGAAATTTGTTGATATTTCATTGTTGTATTTGGTTAAAATAATCAACATCTATTTATAGAAAAATGTTTTAACTGTCAGTAATCGATTATATCACTTATGTAATCAATTATATCATTTATGTAATTGATTAAAGTGTTCTTGAGCTTTCTATATAAGACTTATGAATAATGTAATCGATTAAATCGCAATGTAATTGATTATCACAGGACGTCTTATTCAAAATCGTTGCCAAGTAATCGATTACCACCATGTTGTAATTGATTATCACAGGAAGTCCATTCTTTGATTATGAAATGTGTAATCGATTATCACAGGAAGTCCATTTTTTTATTTACTTTGAGTGGGAGATGAAAGTAGAGCAAATTTTTTCATGCCAACACTTTGATGAAGAGAAGAAAGTGATTCTAACTCTAGAATTTGGTGGCGATGCTTTGGTGTGGTGGAACCAAATTCAAATGGACATAGAGAGGCTGAGGAGGCCAAGAATCAATTGTTGGAATGACTTGAAGAGGTGCTTAAGAGAAAGATTTGTTCCCACTTATTACTCAAGAGAATTTCACAACAAGCTTCAAAGACTATTCCAAGGCTACATGAGTTTTGATGACTACTACAAGGAGATGGAATTGATGATGATGAGGGCTGAAATTGTGGAAAAGAGGAAACCATGGCTAGGTTCCTTCATGGTTTGAATAGAGAAATTCAAGATGTGTTGGAGCTACATTCCTATGGCACTTGAGGAGCTAGTCCACAAAGCTCAAAGAGTGGAGCAACAACTCAAAAGGAAGAATTCTTCCAAAACCAATGGGGCTGGAAATTCAAGTTGGAAGGATAAGCCTAGGAGGGAGGTTTCTTAAGTGAAAAATAGAGAAGAAAAGGTGGAGAGCTCAAGCAAAAACATCATGGACCCTACTTCAACAAAATCAAGCAATATAAAGGGCTTTAAGTGCCTTGATAAGGGCCACATTGCTTCACAATGTCCCAACAAGAGAACAATGCTTTTGCTTGAGGATGGAGGCATAAAGAGTGAGTATTCAAGTGGCTCAACTAGCTATTAAAGTAAAGAAGAAGAAGAGCTTACACTTGTGGAAGCCGTTGAGGGTGATCTCTTGATGGTGAGGAGAATGTTGAGTAATTTTTTTTTGGCAGTGACAAAGAGGAGACTTAAAGAGAAAATATTGTTCACACAAGGTACTTAGTTGGAGACAAAGTGTTCTCTCTTATAATTGATGGAGGCAGCTGTACCGATGTAGCTAGTACAAGGCTTGTAGAAAAATTACACTTGTCAACCACAGGTCATCCTAGGCCATACAAGCTCCAATGGCTTAGTGAGAGTGGAGAAGTGGTGGTAAATTCTCAAGTGCTCATTCCTTTTTCTATTAACTCTTTTAAGGATGAACTTCTTTGTGACATTGTACCTATGGAGGCTGGACATATTCTCCTTGGAAGGCCTTGGCAATTTGATAGGAAAGTTATACACAATGACATGAAGAACACTTATGAGTTTAAGCACTTAGGCAATTAAATTATTTTGAGACCTTTGACTCCTAAACAAGGGTGTGAGGATCAAGTGAGGATGAAAGAAAAGAGAGTTCAAGAGCTTAAAAAGATATTGTACTTGATAGCAATAAAAAAGGTAAAAGTCATGAGCTATCCAAGAGAAAAACTAGTGAAAAAAAAAAGAAAAGAGTTGAGAGCAAAAAAATTTATGAGATCAAAGAGAATTTGTTCTTGAGAGTAAAAGAAGTCAATAGAGTGTTATTAGCAAGACGACCTCTTTATTATATGGTTCCTAACTCTCTTTGTTAGCATATTGAAAAGGAAGGAGAAGAATTGCCCATAGCCATGCAATCTCTTTTGGAGGAATATGAATATGTTTTTCCAAAAGAAATTCCTAATGGCTTGCCTCCTTTAAGAGGTATAGAGCACCAAATTGATTTGATTCCAGGTTGTTCACCCCCTAATAGGCCAACATATAAGACCTCACCCATGGAGGCCAAGGAGATTCAAACACAAGTGGAAAAACTACTTGACAAGGGGTGGATCCATGAGAGCATGAGTCCTTGTGCCATGCCAATTATCCTTGTGCCTAAGAAGGAGGGAACATAGAGGATGTGTACTAATTGTAGGGCAATAAACAACATCACCATAAGGTATAGACACCTTATCCCTAGACTTAATGATCTTTTAGATGAATTGCATGGTTCCACTATCTTCTCTAAAATTGATCTTAAGAGTGATTATCATCAAATAAGGATGAGGGAAGGGGATGAATGAAAAATGGCTTTCAAAACTAAAATTTGACTTTATGAATGGTTAGTTATGTCTTTTGGATTGACTAATGCACCTAGTACCTTTATGAGGCTTATGAATCATGTGCTTAGACACTTTATAGGAAAATTTATGGTAGTGTATTTTGATGACATTCTTGTTTATACTACAAATTTAAATGATCATTTGATGCATGTTAAAAGTGTCTTTGATGTGCTTAGGAAGGAAACCTTGTATGGAGCTATTGATAAATGTACCTTTTGCACTTCACAAGTTGTGTTTCTAGGTTTTGTAGTAGGTGCTCAAGGATTCCAAGTGGATCAAGAGAAGGTGAAAGCCATCAAGCAATGTCCAACTCCAAAGAGTGTGAAGGATGTTAGAAGCTTCCATGGTTTAGCAAGCTTTTATTGGAGATTTGTAAAGGACTTTAGTACCATTTTTTCTCCTTTCAATGAGTTGATGAAGAAAATCGTGAGCTTCTCTTGGAAGAAAGAACATGAAATTGCTTTCCAAACATTGAAGGATAAATTGCTTAATGCACCTATTCTTGCATTGCCTAATTTTAATGCTTCTTTTGAATTGGAATGTGATGCATCTAATGTAGGCATTTGGGGGTTTTGATTCAAGAGAAACATAGTATTGCTGATTTTAGTGAGAAATTGAAGGTGCATGTTTAAACTATTCCACTTATGATAAAGAGTTGCATGCACTTGTTAGAGTATTGCAAACTTGGCAACATTATATTTTACCTAATGAATTTGTGATCCATAGGGATCATGAGTCTCTTAAATATTTGAAAAGTCAAGGAAAACTCAACAAGATACATGCTAAGTGGATTGAATTTATTGAGCATTTTTCTTATGTTATTAAACACAAGCAAGGCAAATTGAATGTAGTGACAGATGCCTTATCGAGGAGCCATTGTTTGATTTCTATGCTTGAAACTAAGTTGCTTGGTTTTAATTATATAAAGGAATTGTACTCAAGTGACCATGACTTCTCTAGTATTTTTTCTTTGTGTGATAAGGGGCTCATCATCATGGGTAGACATGATGGGTTCTTGTTCAAGGAAAAGAAACTATGTGTGCCTAAAGGCTCTTTGAGAGAACTCTTCATTAGAGAAGCTCATGAGAACAACTTGATGGGGCACTTTGGTGTGGATAAAACTTTGGCTATTTTACATGAACATTTCTTTTGGAAAAATATGATGCATGATATGCACAAGCTTGTATCTCAATGTATTACTTGTCATAAAGCTAGATCTAGATTAATGTCTCATGGTTTACATACACCTTTGCCTATTCCTAACTCCCCTTAGGTTGAAATTTCTATGGATTTTGTGCTTGGTCTCCCAAGATCCAAGAGGGGAAAAGATTTTATATTTGTTGTTGTTGATAGGTTCTCAAAGATTACACACTTCATTCCTTGTCACAAGAATGATGATGCTTGTGCTGTGGCCAATCTCTTCTTCAAGGAAGTGGTAAGACTTCATGGATTTCCCAGAAGCACTATGAGTGATAGAGACACAAAGTTCCTTAGCCACTTTTGGAAGACATTGTGGGGTAAGCTTGGCACAAAGCTCTTGTTTTCATCAACTTGCCACCCACAAACGGATGGCCAAACCGAAGTGGTAAATAGGACATTGGGTCAACTCCTTTGATGCTACATCAAAGGTAATTTGAAGACTTAGGAGGAGTGCCTACCTCACATTGAGTTTGCTTATAATATAGTGGTTCATAAGACCACTTCCTTATATCCTTTTCAAATTGTCTATGGCTTCAATCCTTTAACTCCTCTTGATTTATTGCCATTACCTAACACTTCTTCTATGATTAATCATGATATTTTGTCTAGAGCTTCTTATGTTAGGAAATTGCATGAAAAGGTGAAGGCCCATGTGGAGATGAAGATGGAACAATATGCTAAACAAGCCAATAAGCATAAGAAGCAAGTGATCTTCAATGAAAGAGATTTGGTTTGACTTCATTTGAGGAATGATAGATTTCCTCAAGAGAGGAAATCCAAGCTCCAAACTAGAGAAGATGCACCTTTTAAAATTTTAGAGAGGATCAACAACAATGCATATAAACTTGAGTTGCCAATTTAGTATGGTGTGAGTAACACCTTTAATGTTTGTGATCTTTCTTTGTGTGATGTAGGTACAAGTGATGGAGAAAACTTAAGGTCAAGTTCCTTTCAAGAAGGGGAGCAGGATGGAGGTCCATTACAAGCTTAAGGCCGAGGAGAAATTGAAGATCTTCCTTTGGTTAGCCTTAGATGATCCATGGCAAGAGCTAGAACTCAAGCCTTTCAATAGCACATCAAAGTTAATTTGCACCTCTTAGACAAGCATGAAGAAGCACACCAACTCAAGAAGAACAAGGGCTTGATTTTGTACTCTCAAGTTGAATTTAATTCCAGCACTTGTGGTGGTAATTGTAGTGGCAATAAATAGGCCTTTAGTGGCAATTGTTTAATAAGTGTAGGTGCACTTGTATGTGATTTTTAGCATCTATGTAAATTGTAAAAATTGTAGTTTGCACGTGGCTGACTCAGTCATGAGTCATCACATGAATAGCTTGCACTTCAAGCTTCATTAGCTTACACCTCAAGCTTCATTAGCTTGTACCTCAAGCTTCATTTCATTTGCCATTTCATTCCACTTGCATTTAGCTTACATTTTTTTAGCTTAGGTAGCTTAGAAGACAAGCTTTAGGACCTTGACTATATAAAACCAACAAAAACGTATTGTAGACACTTATGGTTAAATCAATAAGAAATTTGAATTTTCTTGTGAGAGTTTCTATCTTGTTCTTGTGCAAGAACTTCTTGGATCTTATCAATGGCTTCTCAAGGCTATTGTGACGATTCTACCTAGACTCATTGGACAGCTTCTCCATGGCGTCATCCATCTTTATTCCTTGTCTAATTACATCCTCCATTGCTTAAATCCTTGGACTTCATTCACGCCATTTCTTGCTCCAAATCTTGAGTAAGAGTTTGAGTTCTTGAAGATTGAGTTTCATTGCAAGGTAGATTATGGAAATCAATGTCTAAGGAGTTTAGGCATACATCACTAGTTTTAGAAACTAAAAAAATATAGTTTTTGGATAAATTTGAATGTTACAAGAGCATATTTTGACCATCAAAGAATGAAGAGTTGCAACAAACATGGATCAAATACTTGCATTTGTATACACTTGCAATGTCCCATGCATAAAGATAATGGACAAAAGGAAAAGAAATCTGAAATGGAAAAGAAAAACAAAAGAAGAAAAGAAAGCAAAAAATATTTTTTTTGGTAGCATGGTCATGCTAAATCCAGCATGGTTGTACTTGAAAATGATGAGGATGTTGTCAGAAAGTAGAATTTGAGCACAGGCCGTGTTGGATGAGCATGGTCGATGATGGATAACTAAAAGACATAAAATTTAAGAAAAGAACAAACAACGAAAAGAAACAATAGAAGCTTAAAGTAAGGATACAAGTGGGTTTTTTAAATACCCACAAGTTGCTTCCTGAGGAGCGTTTGTATAACATCTCGAGTTTGATGTATGAAAAAGGGAAGAAAATCAACCACCCTTGAACAAGGTGATTTTCCCTTTTTGCATTTATCCTCCAGTATAATCATCCACTCCACAACCAAGAGCTTGAATTGTGATGTCATCTCTGTTTTTCTTACTTTATCCAGGGTCTTTTGGAATGACTTTGTTCCTTTGAGGGTCTTTCTTCCCCACACTTGGATGAGGCCTAGCCACAGTGACTTCCATCTTGGTAGTGGCTTGCACAAAATGGTAGGAAGGGGAAAGAGAAAGAGCTCTTTGCAGTGCCAAACACCTTAAACACTTCCTCCTCATCACCTAGACGCCAAGTTAATTTCCCTTCCCAAACATCAATCAAGGCCCTTCCTGTGTTGAGGAAGGGTCGTGCCAAAATAATTTCTTCATCCTCCTCCATGTTCAAAAATCACAAACTCCGCAAGGAAAATGAACTTACCAACCTTGACCATTAAATCTTTTGTTACCTCTTGCAAGTAGGTGAAGTACCTATCTGCGAGCTGTATAGAAATGTTAGTAGGTTGATGTTCTTGCAGCCCCAACTTCTTATAAATAGAATAAGACATTAGATTAATGCTTGCACCTAAATCACACAATGCTCTATCAAAGGACAAGTTGCAAATGACACAAGGGATTGAAAAACTTCTTGGGTCCTTAAGCTTAGGAGGCAATTTCTTTAAAACAATAACAAAACATTCCTTGTTGAGACCAATTAATGCAAAGTCTTCCATTTTAATTTTATTTGAAATAATTTCCTTTAAAAACTTGGCATACTTTGGCATTTCAACAATTGCCTCAACAAAAGGAATGTTAACATGCAATTTCTTAAACATTTCAACAAACTTAGAAAATTGCCTATTCTTCTACTCATCTTTCACTCTCTGAGGAAAGGAATACTTACCTGAGGAGGTGCCAATACCTTTTTCACCCAATTTTTCTATCTCATGGCTTTCTTTAGTGAGAGCCTCTTTTTTTGGTGTTAGAGTGACTTTCTCTTTCTTCTTCAGTTCTGCCATAGATCTTCCATTCTTGGTGCTCACAACATTCACCCTCCTCTTTCTGAGGATTAGCCTCAGTTTAAGAAGGAAGCGTGCTAGGAACTCTTTGAGACGTAAGAGTGATGAGGTTTGATATTGTTGATTCTAAGAATTAAAACCTTTCATTACTCCTAGTCTTATGCTCCATCATCATCTCCTACATGGTTGGTCTCATATCCTCTTTTATAGACCTCTGATCATGATATTGAAGGTCCTCTATAGAAGATGTGGACTAACCTATATGGTGCATAGCCAAGGTATGGACAACTTCTCTGCAATCCCTTAAATTTATCTTAGACTTCAAATTGAGATTCTTGCTCAAACTACGCAAAGTTCCCAATTTTTCTGATCAACTGCTCAGAGTTCACCACTGAAAGAATTTCTTCAGGAATTCCTATGAGCATTGATCTCAGGTGGTTATGCTCCTATTCGACAAGTCACCAAGCTAGTCTTTCTCATTTTCTGCTAATGAGAATGGGAAGGTAACTAATATGATATAGTTGAGACAATTGACAGGACTCTTCACTGTGTCCATGAGTCTCACAAACTTCTTTAGATGGACTAAAGGATCTTTTGATAGTAAACCATCAAAATGTATCATCTCAATCATATTGATCATCGGCCCATGCCTTAATTTGCAAGTTTGGTCTCTCAAATTAGGGAGTTGTATATCTGCAGTGATTCCCACACTAAGGGTGAGGTAATTCTACAAGGTGCTCTCTTGTTGTCCACCATCATCTATCTTCCTTCTCTTTGCTTCAGTGTTGTTCCTATGACAGGCTTTTTTTTATCTCAGGGTTACACTCGACAATTTCACCCCTCTAAGATCGTTTGAGCATAAACTATCAACACAAAAAAAAGGATTAAAACACAATAGGCCATGGAGCTGAATTTCAATGAGAGTGAAGAAAAAATAATTAATAAAATTAAAGACAAGAAATAAAAAAAAATTATGAAAAAAAATTTATTAATGCAAATTAAAATTACTCGAGAACTTCGCAACTAGTCCCTGGCAATGGCATTAGAAACTTGATGCGTAAAATATGTACTCACATAAAAATAAGTGAACCCTACGTAGTAGTATCATAAACTCGAAAGTCCAGATATCGTACTCTAGAGACCAGTTATGTTCCATAACAATTTAATTCGCATAGACCAAAAAATTTTTTTTTGGGGGGGGGGGGGGCTATCTTAAGTTGGAGATTGTTTGTAAATACATTAAAGAAATAAAACTAAGGACAAAAAACAGTTTAAAGATAGAGATATTTATGAATAGATATAACCCAAATTATGTATGAGTTTGCATGTACTATTCTCCCCTAATTCCTATTATAATTCAGAACCCCCATTTATCAATTAATTATCTAATACCTCTTAATTTAATTATCAACCTATAGTCAAGGTCTAAGAATACTCCTTCCCCTAAATTAATCCTGCATTGATCATTTGGGATTTAATTTACGGTTAAAGATGAATTATAAAGAGGTATGTAAAAGGGGGGGGTGTTTATGCCACCAATTTGGTAATTCAAGTTTTATGAACCTTATCGTTCTACATGTTAGTCAATTATGAAGCTAACATCCAATTAACTATGAATTAAACTGATCAATTCCAATATAGAAGAGAAAGCAATATAACAACGCAATCAATTGAATAAATCAAAGAACTTTATTAAAATAAGAAACTAGAGTACATGGGTACAACTACATCATAATCTGAGCTTTAAGGGTTTAGCCAACCATGGTCACAATATAGTAAAAAACATACAATTTTGCTTTGAGAATAAAAGAGATAGAAAACCCTTATAGATTAAGACCCTAATTGTCCCCAGCGCAACTCTCTAGCTCAAAAACCCTTACTATTCGAAAATAGAATAAAAGCTAACCTGAAAAATTCCTCCCCTTTTCTATTTATACTATCGAAATTAAACTTGTAGCGTGGAGGTCAACACAATTTATGCTGAGTCAACTTGGGTCGTGTTGGGTCAACATGGCCTCCTATGAGAACTTGTGATTGATTCCTAATTTTGACTCTTAAGCAGCACATGTCGTGCTGGGTTAGCATGGTTGTGCTTGGATGTGTCACGTTGATTGAAAAGATTCTTGAGAATGACTTGTAGGTCCAACACAGGCCATTCTCCTTTTCTCTTGCTATTTTATCACTTTATCCGCTTCCCTGCTCAACTATTCACTTAACACATACCCATAAGCTATACTTACAAAATGAAGTAAAAAAAAGAGACAAAAAGGGACAAAAATTAGGGTTCAAATACAATCAAATAACATATTATCATTGTGTTATGTAAATAATTTCCTTCACCCTTTGTTGGATTTTGTGTTGCTTGAGGACAAACAATTGTATAAATTTAGGGTATTTTGGTAAATGCTTTTCACACATTATTCTATTAGCAATTATCTTACTTTTCCTTAGAATTTTTGTACATAATTATTGTTTTGTCAATAAATTGTATAAACTGGTTTTTCTTAAAAAAAGATAGTTTTTGATGTTTTTGTGTGAATTTGGATGTTGCAATAACAAATGTTGATCATCAAAGAATGAAGACCTGCAGAGATGGATCACTTACTTGCATTTGTAGAGATTGATTGATCTAGCTCTAAGTTTCTAGGTCTAAATCACCTAAGGAATTAAGGATTTGACTTGGAACTCAAGGATTAATCATTAAGGAATTAAGATTAGTCTTTGTAGTTCGGATCTTGGTTATATTGAACTAGGAAATTGATGAGGGACGAGTTTCATACGAAGAATTTTTGTTTTTGGTCTTTGCTATTTTGTTTTAGTCCCTGATAAATTAGTGAATTTTTTGTTTGTTTTCTAATAAATAGGTGTTCACGGGTTGCGTTAGGTCGGGTTTGGCTAAACCCATTACCCAACCCAATAAAAAATTTCCATATTGTGTTGGGTTAATCGGGTCTCAATACTTAAAAAATATTTTTTATTTTATAAAGATTAAACTTTTAAAAATAATAATTTATTTTTTCCTAAAGCTTTGAAAGTATATAATGACTAAATACACTAAAAAAGGATCAAATTGTGACAATATTTGACTAATAGAATTAATGATTTCAATGCTAATATGATCTTTTTATTTTATATAGAAATATAGTATTGCATTAGCATGAGAAAACATAAGAAAAATCAAGACAAAGATTAAAACAACTTTAAAAAGAAAAAAAATGGATAATTTAATTTAATAATTGAATAAATTATGTGAGCTAAAAATTAACGTGTTTTGTAGTGAATAATAAATATATATATAATAATAAATTTAATTATATGATATAGGTTGGGTCGGGTTGGGTTAAAAAAATAGAACACATTATCTAACATGTATATGATCGAGTCTTAATTGGGTTGAGTCGAATTCAACCCAATCCAAACACTTAAAAAATCCAACTCGATATAATTGGGTCGGATTGGGCCAAAGGTTCTGTGAACACCTATGAAGCACCGACACTCATTTTTTTGGCAAAAATGCGTGTCCGACACTGACATGCTCCAACATGCATCCGACACGCGGTCAAATTTTTAAGATACGTTGACTAAGGGGACACGCGACTTTGACCGAGTCGGACACGAAGTCAACCTTTTCGACACGTTTTTTTTTAAATTATAATTTTTAACCAACTAAAACTTAGAACGCTTTCTCCTCATTCCTCAACTTCTCATCTTCCATTATCGTGCAAAGCTTCAAATCTCCAGAACCCATTCTCCTTGCATCGACGCATCACGCACCGTCTTCAACGGCAACACCGCACACTTGCCGGCAGTGCCTTCACCGTGCTCTCTGCCGACAGCCGCTGTCATTCTCTTCCTCATTTTTTTCGAGCTAAGTATGACCCCATCACCACTCTCTCTCTATGTTTCTCTCTTTAATGTTTGAGCTTTGAATGATTTCAAATTTTCGATTGCCTGGTTTTCTGTGTGATTCTGAATTTCTGATTTTGTGTCTATTAATAATAGTATATGTTCTACCAGATTTTACTATGCTTGAAGCTTACCAACTGTTTGATGAAATGCTTCAATGAGATGTTGTCTCTCTCCCCTTCTATTGTTCTCTCCTTTATGCTTGCTAATTGTTATTGCTCGACTGTTGTATATTGGGGTTCCTCCACAATAGAATTTTAGACACGTAGATTGCACCTCCTTTCTTTCCGTTGATAATCCAATTGGGCACAGGAATTGGGCACAGCAATGTCCATTGTCCACTATTGATAAAAACATAATAATCACACCTAGATGCAAACAGGGAGTGAAGTTGAAGACTTTAGCAAACCCCATTTGATTCTTTGATTTTTTTTATCTAATGTTTTTTTCCAATTAGTTTGACGCAGACTTCAATCCAATTGTTAATGGGTGATGTAATACCAATTGGTATGTGGGATGGGATGTAATAACAATTAACATAATAGTTCCACTGAAGCAAAACGCAGAGTTCTTTCCTTTTGCACCTTTCCCCTGCTATACTCTTCTTTATTAATTTTACATACACCTTAAAATTGGTTTTCGATTGCCAAGAACTACTATACTATACCTTGTGGTACACTGGTACTTAGTTGATGGGTGATGTGGTTTGACTATATAATTGGCAGA
>CM023950.1:16910372-16963116 GCA_013407115.1 Glycine latifolia
GAATTTGAGATGCAATTGAATTGAGGTGTTTTAGGGATGAATGTGGTGAGATGGGTGTTTCTTAGGGGTGAATGTGTGCTGCAACTTTTAAAAAATTGAGGGTCCCATGGGTAAAGTAAAACTTTCACCCCAAAATGGGATGAAAGGGAATGAAGTGTGTTGTTGCCTTTTGAGAAAAAAAGATGCGTCCTTACAAAATTGCCCAAAAGAACCTCATGACCCTAGTTGTTGGCTACATAATTGATTATCCTATTAGCATAATCGGTAATGTATCCACTGAATCGTTTAAAAATTGAAGAGTTGGTCTAAGGTTTGCAACATAATCAATTATGCTTATAGCATAGTTGATTGTGTGGTACGATGAAATTGCATAATTGATTATACAGTTTTCATAATCAACTAACATGGTTGTTGTAAAAAAAATTAGTCACGTAACGGGTAGGAAATCTGCATAGATAATGGGGGTAAAATGGACATTTGGTCGATCTCTATTTTTTTTAAAATTTATTAATATTTATTTACTACTTTATTTCATCTCAATCAAACAACTGCACATTCTACTCTATTTCATCTCTTTCCATTTCTTTTCATTCATCACACTTTCATCCCATTTCATACTGTGAAATATATGATTTGATATGTTTTAAGTATGTGATTATTTCCCTTATTACTCATTATTTAGTTTCCCTATTAATTAGTAATTGATTGATCTTGTAATTAACTTTGATTCCCTTTTCCATATTATAAATAGCATGAGGTGTGGTCTACATTGACATACAACATTACACAGTAAAACACTATTATATGGTATCAGAGCTTAGTTTATTTTTGATTGAGGAATAACGAAAGTCGTTCTCCGCCATGGACCTACTGTCCCTGGTGGACCTTTCTCTGTCCTTCTAAGGTTACGTTTCTGTCATTTGTCTCAACATCCTATTGTCAACGACCACCAACAACCACCGTGGTCTCTCCCTTCATGGCTATCGAGATTCCTTGGACTCTGTTTCTGCATTGACATTTACCAATGTCCCTCGCACAAATTCATTTTGTGTGCAACTTTCTTTGCGGGTGAACATGTTGGACCTGTTTGGCAGCCAGTGCGCCACCCTCTTGTCGGTCTGCATCAACGACCTTACAAGAACGTCACATTATCCAAGTGCGCAACCAACTCAACACACCACCGCAGCAACCCAACACAAGGTCCTTTTCCGGTGAGAGAAGTTCGTGCACACGGTGCGTAACACATCTCCAACGAGCGTCACACTGGAATCGCCTTCTTTCGCCTAAGGGCATGCTTTGCTTTATTAATTGGTAATCACTTGTCACAACTACGGGCCTTCGTTGGCTGCTGTCAAGGTTTTTTTGTAACAACCACATGATTGGAACTGTCTTTATTTTCAATTTTGTTGGGATTACCACATTTGTAACAAACTTGATTCATATGACATATATGCTTCAACTTGAGGGAGAGTGTGAAATATATGATTTGATATTCTTTAATTATGGCAGTTTAGTATGAGATTATTTCTCTTATTACTCATTATTCAGTTTCCTTATTAATTAGTAATTCGTTGATTTTGTAATCAATATTTTTCCCTTTTCCATATTATTATGGCTATGTTAGCAAAACATTTAGCTAGTTTTTAACTTTTTTTACTAACTAAAAACTAATTTGATTGTTTGATAAACAATTTTTTTAGTAACTTCTTCATAACTTCTAGCATTTATTGAAACGTTATTTGAAATATCATTTTTTAAAATGCTAGCTTCTAGCTTTTTATAGTTTCTTTCTTTTTTATACTTAAATATGTTTATCAAATTTCTTGTTTACCCTTTTTAAATAAATTATGATTTTAATATTTGTCAGTCATTTACACTTTCCAACTATTTAACATATAGTTTTACATAACATTTATAATTTAATAAGTTAACTTTTCAATTTTTAACTTTCAACTAATTTTGTTGAACATAACCTAAAAATATAGCATGAGGTGTGATCTACATTAACACACGTTACAAAGTAAAACACTGTTATACATCCCTCATTACCAAACACTAACTAAGAAAATTAAAATTAGATTTATTCCAGGGTTTGGGATTTGTTTCAAATTAGAATTAGAACATTTGCCTTACGTAACGGTACTGATTGATAAACATCAAAATTAAATCCTCAATTTTCTGCATTCAAAGTCCGTGATACGGTAAAATTTTCTCCTCCCAGCTCTCCTCTATCGTTTTCATATATAGTTCTGATGAACTTCAAGATTTGAGTCATTTGACTTCTCTTAGATGAGTCCTCAAACATTAGAGAGAGAAAAACAAAGAATCTAAATCATGGGATAATTAATGATTGATACTACATCTACTAGCATAACCAATCATTAATTTATCAAAATTCCAAGTCTTTTAATTTTCTAATGAATGATTGAAATTTCTTTCTTTATTCTCTAAAGTGATCAGTATATTTTTGGTCTTTAGGCCCTTCGTAATCGGTAGCCTTATTAGATTCCAGCTAATCCAAGTTCAGCCAAAATAGATTCATATACACAAAATCTCAAACTAAAAAACTTAAAAAAAAAAAAAAAATTAAGTACCCCATTGTCCAGAGACTTCACACTATGCATAGATAAGACACATGAATATTGTATGTATGACAAACAAGTCACTAAGATACTGTTGTGCCAAAGCTCGCCCTCACAAAATCTCAAACTAAAAACTTTATACAAGAAAAATCAAAGTTCATGTGTAGAAGCACTCAACAAAACCAATGATCGTTTGGAATTTGGATGAAGGACCAAAGAAGATAGAGAATACAAAAATACATTTTATTTAATTAAAGAAAAATATTTTCTCTATTTTTTAATTTAAATTTTAAATTTGTTCTCTATTATTTTCTGTCCGTCCTGCCAAACATTGTGCTTAATTCACAACTAAACCTAAAAAGACTCTATCAACAACTATGTTGGAAACTGAACCAAACTATTTGATCTCAAAAGTAAAAAATATAAAAAATCACATAATTTTTAGGATTTGATTCGATTATTGAATCTTCTTAATAAAAATCGTATCAAATAATATATTGTAATTATATTAATTGATTACCTTTCTTTTACTTTATAATCAAGATACATTTTTACTTTCATGGGTTAAAAAAAGATGTAATAACTATATTGCTATAAAATAGTGTGAAATGATACACAAATTACTTTTATATGAAAAAAATTAATAATATTATTTTATATTAATGTTAAATAAAAGTGAAAATAATAATTTCTGTTGAAATATGTTAAACAAAGTTTAATAAAAAGGTAAATTTATTTTTAAAATAATAAAGTATAATGATTATTACAATAATTATGTAAATTTAGTGGATAGATTTTATATTATAATAATAAATTTAAAAATTTTAAAAAAATAAAATCAAATAAATCAAACCATACAAAAACCATAAAATAACTTCAAAACATAACCAGATAACTCCCCTCGGTTAGTATAAAGGGTAATTTAATCGTCAGCTTGACGCTTACTTTTTTTTCCGACTCCACTTTGGTAATTTCCCAATAAAGAAACAAAGAAACATCATGCTAAAGTTCGCGTCTGTTTCTCTTTGACTTTGTAGCTTTTACATTTGTAAGTTTTGTGACTTCTATTTATAGCTTCATAATTTTTTTGTAGAAAATTAATAAATTTATACAAACTCTGCACTTCTCAAGTATAATCATTTTCACATAAAATGACTATGAATATCCGCAAGAAAGATAAGGACGAGAGTCACATGCGGAAATTGACAACACAAACACGACCTATTTATTATGTATTATTCTTATATAAATATATTTCACGAATATAAAGAGATGCTATTATCTCCACCTCTACTTGAAAGAAGAAACAGTGCATTAAATATAATTTTTAAAATTACAAATAATCCACTTTAATTTTTTTTTTAAAAAAAAAACTTAACTTTCATAAGTTTTTTATTTAAATTTAAAAACTAATAATAAGGAAGTATAACTTAGATGGTGAGTAGGGCCTTTAAATTCTAACAAATTGATAAATTAATTAAAAACTAATTCTAGCAAATTGTGATTGAGAAGTTTGATAAATTAATTAAAAATCACATTTATATTTGAATTAAAAAATAAAATAAAAATTAGAAAAATTACATTAAATGAACTTTAATATTTTAAAGAACTTATACATTAAATAAACTAATTAAAAAATCTAAAAGGAAAAAAGAAAATCAACTCAATCCAAATAAATTTGGATCCAATTAAGTCAAACCATATTCAGATTTTAAATCAACAAAACATCATATAACTAAGGAAATTGATTATAATAGATTCAATCAACCATCATTTTTTCTTTTTTCTACAAAACGAACGCAATGCATACATATTAAGAGCCATTTATTTCTCAAGTTTGAAAAGAGGTCAGGATCCGCAATTATCGTTGTAACGTCAAAGATTTTTTACTTTCGGCAACACGTTGTAATTGTAGCCACAATAGTCGTATAATTTTCTACCATATCAAAATTCGTCAACCAAACCTAACGATGACAATTGAAAACATAGATATTTAGATCAAATCAAGGCTTCAAGGCTTTAAGTCGAAATTGAGCTTGCTCTAATTCTAGCCGTGGTTGCGGCCGTGACTCCAAGAACCTTACCATCGTAGTAAAAAATCGCGGTCACAAATCATTTTTTTGAAAATCTTAAACAATTATCCCAGTGGTAGCAACAAATTAAGCTGCAAACTGCTTTCAATTTTTGGACATTACTGTAAATTCCACCAGGCACCGAGAGAGAAATTTTCCTGTGACTTTTTAACTAACACTAGTTCGATTTCGATCCGTTTCATTTTCAACAAAATCGATTTAATTTTCTTTTATTCTTTCCGAGTGTATCTACTAATCTTTCCGTACCTTACTTTTCCTATGAACCTTTCATTTCTTTTATCTTTTTCAAAACCAAAAAGAAACGAGAGAAAAAGAAAAAGAAAAGAACAGAACCTGTATTTTGCGGCGTTTATCTTCGGCGTGTTTGCGTTTGACGAGATCTGCCGCCCAGCGGAACCGTCTTCTAGGGTTCTTGACCAACCACGCTGCAGATCTCCATTTCTCCAAAGTTTCGATGGAACGATCCTTGTGACTCAGTTTGAACTCCTCCGGATTCAGGAAACTCTCCATGTCACTGTTCTCCTAACAAAATCACTCTGCAGTTGCATTCATTGGTAACCAACCATCGGTCGCTTTAAGAATATATATATATATATATATAGTATGTGTGTACCAGCGATGGGATAAATATTTTATAGTAATAATGGCACTTGCAGTGGTGGATCCAGCCACAGCGCGTAAATGAAACGACGAGATTTTGTTGGTGGGAATGTCGTACACTATTTAGATTGAGCTTTCAATAAAATAAAATAAAAAAAGATGTTATTATATCGGGAAAGGTGAGTTAACAGGAATCACACAAAACCATCGGTCGCTTTAAGAATATATATATATATATATATATATATATAGTATGTGTGTACCAGCGATTGGGATAGATATTTTATAGTAATAATGGCACTTGCAGTGGTGGACCCAGCCACAGCGCGTAAATGAAACGACGAGATTTTGTTGGTGGGAATGTCGTACACTATTTAGATTGAGCTTTCAATAAAATAAAATAAAAAAAGATGTTATTATATCGGGAAAGGTGAGTTAACAGGAATCACACAAAAAGTGGGATCCACGTATAAAGTTGTAGTACTTCTTTGACCTAGTTTTAAAAAAAAAAAATTCATGATTCTTTGTAAAAAAATTAATTTATTATTTTTTTAAGAAAATTACGAATTTATTGTAGTTTTGAATTTATTTATGCAAGTATAGCAACCAATCGCATCCCAGGAAAACGCAACCGAACACGCCCTTGTTAGGTGCGATTGGGACTGAGTCGCGCCCCCACCAGGCGTGACCAGTGGCGCAACTCTGCTCCCTGTTGTGCCTCCCCCAGGCGTGACTGTGCAGTCCTTATAAATACCCCAAATTAGTATTTTTACCTTCATTTTTCGACTTCTGCGTCTCTCTAGTTTTAATTTTTACTTTGCTCTGACTTCTCTCTACATGTTGTTGGTTTTAGATATCTGAATATTTGGTTATTTATACTTTCGTTTGTAGTTGTTGGTCATATATATAAAAATGTCTGTAGATGCTGATTTTGTTCGTATTGTTATATATTATAATGGTAGCAAAATTGAGGGCCGACGTGGTGTTATTTTCAAAGGTGATAAAATGCCAACACGTATCAAGCGCAACTCAACCATTGACAAATTGCATTAGAAAATCAGTCAAAAGTTAGTTCTCAAAGGTAATCAATCTATCACTATGGTCACTGCAAGAATATGGTAAGATGATAAATATATTAGCATGAAAGTAATAGACGATGAAGACGTGGAATATGTAATAGGAGAATTCTTCAACCAATCAAGGAAAAATTTCTTAGAGTTGTACGTGGATTGTGCTGAAGCAGAGGATGTGGCTTTACCAATGAGGTCAGTTGATTTCAATTATTCTCGTAATGCATCAGCATCTGCTGCTCCACTTGTTAATTTGTCTATAAAAGATGAAAATGACCCTACTTGGGTTATGGATGACGATATTGACGATGACGATGATGAAAATATCGCAATGGAAGATCGTCTTCTTGTCGAGAATGCTAGTGCTTCGGACAATGATAAGGATGATGGTCGAAGCGCAACTCAAATACAAGTACATTACTTAGTGGTGGGGGAGTATGAAATCCAACCACAAGAGGATGCAGAGGAGTCTCAATTACCACAACAATGTCAAGGTGTGTTACCAAACAATAGTTACTTACATATATGTCTGGTTTTTGTTTATGTATTTTTTTTGTAATAAAAATGGGAAATTGCACATGTAGGCGAGGGTAATAAAACTTCTTGGGATGGAATCCCACATTACACATACATTGATTGAGATCATCCGAGTGAACAAGATTCTGGCACTGGTTCAGGTTCAGTTGAGGGTCCATGGATATTAAGGAATAGGTTGTTTGTGAAACAGGAATTTGCATCAAAACAAGATGTGCAAATGGAAATCAAGCAGAACCTCATGAAGGAGCATCAGGAAGCTGTTGTGGTTGAAAGTACGCTGACAAAGTTAAGCATGAAATGTAGTACGCATGACTAGAATTGTCCGTGGAGGGTTAGAGTAATAAAACCAACGCACGGTGAAAGATGGGTGGTTACCAAATGGGGTGGCAACCACAATTGCTTAAATAATCACATTTCTCAGGACCACAAACAACTTGATCCTAATGTTATTGTTTCAATTGTAGTAGGTACGTTACTGGATGACATGAAAATGATGAGAATTATTGATTTTATTATTATTATTATTATTAATGTTAACATGACATTTTTTATTATTAGGGATGATAAAGCATGATTCATCATGTTCAATTAAACTAGTCCAAGAGAGGATAACCCATTCCTATGGATACAAAGTTTCATATAGAAAGGAATGGTATGCAAAGCAGAAAGCAATGACAATTATCTATGGTGATTGGGAGGAATCATACGCATTTTTGCCGAGCTGGTTTAACTATATGCTTCACTTTTCACCAGGTTCTGTTTATCATCTTCAAACGAAAAATTATTATGTGGCTCATAGAATTGTTCATGGAAAACGCGTGTTTCACAGCATTTTTTGGACCTTCAGACAATGTTGCGAGACTTTCAATTTTTGTCAGCCAGTTATTCAAATTGATGGCACTCATTTATATGGAAAGTACAAAGGAAAATTGTTGATTGCCACAGCTCAGGATGGAAATAATGAATGTTTGTCATTTGCATTTGCTATTGTTGAGGGTGAGATGTTGGAAGCTTGGGAATACTTTATGGATAACATTCGTGCGCATGTTACAAAGACAAATATTTGTCTTATTTCTGATCGGCACAGAAGCATATTATCTGCAGTTGAGAGGCACCATGGGTGACAACCACCGCATGCTTATCATGTCTTTTGCCTTCGTCATATTGCCAACAATTTTAATCAAAAGTTCAGAAATGAAAAATTGAAGAGAGCGGTTATGAATTTAGGTATGGTTAAAAACTTCATCTATTAATGTTGCATGTATAACTAAATTTTAATGTTATTTAATTTGTGTGCAGGTTATACTCCTTCTGTTGTTGATTTTGAGATAGCCTTCGCACGTTTTCGTGATGTGAGTCCTGAGGTTGCAAACTGGATTGATAACATCTCCAAAGAAAAGTGGCATGTGCATATGATGTTGAGGGACGAAGGTATGGACATATGACAACAAATTTGGCCGAGTCAGTAAACAGGGTTTTAAAGGGTGCAAGAAACATGCCAATATCCGCGTTGATTAAACACACACATAGCAGATTGGTGGAATATTTTGTTTGCAGGGGGCAATCGACTCTTAATGAATTGCAAGGTACTTATCGTCATTGCAAAAATGTCATTGATATGTTGAACGCCAATGAGACCAATACTACTGCTCATTATGTCCGTACATATAATGTTGAACAATCTGTATTTGAGGTTGACGATGGTTATGACAAATCGTATTCGGTAAACCTCCCTGAGCGGTTCTGTCAGTGTGAGAAATTTAAGGCATTCAAGTATCCTTGTAGTCATGCCGCAGTAGACGCTTTACATGTTTGTCAGGCACCAGCACAATATGTGGATGACGTATTCCTTATAACAAACCTGGTACAAGCTTACTCATTTCCATGGCAACCAATTGGTAATGAGCAAGCAATTCCACCTAGTGCAGATCTAATGCTCATACCTGACAGGTCTATGTTGCGTGCAAAGGGTCGTTCAAAGTCAATTAGAATACGCAATGAGATGGATGAAGTTGAAGCTAGTCAAAATCGTATTAAGTGTGGTATATGCAGATTACCTGGTCATAACCGTCGAAATTGTCCTAATCGTCCATCTACCTCATGATTTGTTGATATTGTTGTCAATGTTTTCTTTATGTTGTTATATTTCATAATGAACATTTGAAAATAAACCAAACTTCCAGTGAAACCACTCATGTCAGTTATATTATACGCTACGATGAATTTAAAACATGAAAACGCAATCAACATTAACTAATACATAGACAAACATAATCATGGAAACCTAATAAAATAACAGATATTTGACAATAGTTTAAATAAATGATATTTGATTCAAATAACATACCTCATCTCTGCATAAGGTGTCTAGTCTGTCTCGATACCAACTTAGTGAATTAATTATGAACCGACCTAGAGCATTAAACCTAGTTTCCAGATTCAACATTCAAATGTTAATCGTAGTACACATAAATAAATTGGGATTTAGGTAATACAAACTAAACATACTTGTGTCCGAAGTGTCAGTCCAGCTCATGCGAATCAGGCAAAGGGGGAGCGATGGGTGGAAATCTGAGCCACACCCAAATCTGCAGCAAAATAGTGCAACCACCAATGTCTTTTCTATCCGGGTCTGTACAATCGTACAACTGTCTAAACAAGTTTGCCAGAACTGCAGACCCCCAGCTATATGAACCAATGTCAGCAAAATCACCACCAAGTAAGGCGATGTAGCGACATCCTACTACACTCCCCCCTAATTTGTCACATAGGATCCAAGATCCTAACATCCGTGCAATGTGAGCCTTCGTGAAGTATATCACATTCTGAGGATGTCCAGCAACTACATCCCATGTTGGATATACTCTGTCAAAATATGAGAGCTTCAAATTGCCGAAGGATAACTCAATGGCCGCATCAGGCCCGTTACCAAAAACCTCATTACAAACTTTTGCCCAATTCATGCAAGTATGCCCGGTAACGACTTGTCCATCAGTAGGCAATCCTAATATACCTGGGACATCTTGCAAGGTAATTGTCATCTCACCCTGCAGCATATGGAAGGTGTGTGTCTCTGGCCTCCACCGCTCAACCATAGCGCTGATAAGGCCAACATCAATCTGAAAAATATAGGTCACTTATAAATTTATAAGTTCAAAATACGCTAATTTCAACACATTACACATAACAATATTGTAAGTGCTTACCTGCATATATCGCATGTGAGCAACGTGTAAGAACCCAACCTGAGTCAAATACTGTGCGACTAGGTCTGGAATATCGTCGGGTCGGGGTCCACCACTCAATCGACCTCCGTGGTGAATCTTTAGCTCTCTTCGTGTTACATCGTTCCAAACAGCCTGTGAAATATGCGTCTGTTGCCTGCGTCTCCTAAGTGTATCCCATCTATATGGTCCAGGAAGAACATGTGTTATGGGATCGGTAGGTTCAGGCTCATGGTCAGGTCCAGAACGATGTGACTCAAATAATGATGACTCAACCATAATAATATTCTAAGCCAATAATTTGAAACAAATAACTAACTATATCGCTAGAATTTAATAATCATATTATGATAATTTATTTAAAATTTAAAATAGAAATAATTTTCAATAATAACCTAGGTCACTAACTAATAATATTCTAAGACAATAATTTCCTCAACAGATAACTAACTTTATCGCTAGAATTTAATAATCATATTATGATAATTTATTTAAAATTTGAAATAGAAATAATTTTCAATAATAACCTAGGTCACTAACTAATAATATTCTAAGCCAATAATTTCCTCAACAGATAACTAACTATATCGCTAGAATTTAATAATCACATTATCATAATTTATTTAAAATTTGAAATATAAATAATTTTCAAGAATAACCTAAGTCACTAACTAATAATATTCTAAGCCAATAATTTGAAACAAATAACTAACTATATCGCTAGAATTTAATTTAATAATCATATTATCATAATTTATTTAATTTGATCATGCAAATAATTTTCATCAATTCATTAGGTATATCTTAGGTAGGTATGTCCTTAATCATAACCTAGGTCACTAACTAATAATATTCTAAGCCAACAAACATGTTACAACTAACTAACTTAGGTAGGTATGTCCTTAATCATAACCTAAGTCACCAACTAATAATATTGTAAGCCAACAAACATGTTACAACTAACTAACTTAGCTACGTATGTCCTTAATCATAACCTAGGTCACGTAACTATTTATAATACAAGTCACTAACAATTTCATATATCAATAACAATTTTCAAAGACAATAATATAATATATTTCATGTAATATAAAAAACAGATATTCGAGCACTTACTTGATTGACAGAGTTTCACTGTGCAAAGCCTCAAATTCAAACAGAAAGCTAGAGAGAAGTCAGAGCAAAATGCTAGAGAGAGGATAAAAGTAAAAAAGTGAAAGAAAATAGTGAATTTGGAATATTTATAGGGAGGCGCAACAAATTGCACAGTCGCGCCTGGGGGAGGCGCAACAGGGAGTAGAGTCGTGCCTGGGTGGGGCGCGACTAGTCACGCCTGGTGGGGGCGTGACTCAGCCCCAGCCGCGCCTAACAAGGGTGTGTTCGGTTGCATTTTCCTAGGGTGCGATTGGTTGCTATACTTGCATAAATAAGTTCAAAATTGCAGCAAATTCGTAATTTTTTTTAAAAAAGAAATAAATTAATTTTTTTGCCTTGATTCTTTAATATTATGGTAGAATATTCATGCGATATTTTTTTGTTCTGATTTAAAATATTTTAAAGGTAAGTTTAAAATTAGATCTAAAAAAATTATTTATATTCTAATTGGTAAATAATAAGACCAAAATTAAAATTAAAAACTTTGGTAAAAAAAAAAGACCAAAACTAAAATTTGCTATTTATAAGATCATAATGATGAATGTATTTTTATTTTTTATTGATTTAATTCTATCTTTTTTCTCTCCTGATTCAGAAGAAAGAATATTTAAGTGAATAGTATCATTTTTCCTTCTTTCCTTGGTTGTTTTATTGTATATATCGAAGAATAAAAGATTATTCAGCAAGAGAAAAGTCATGTAAAATATGTTGACAAAACACACATTTCTTCATTACACACAACGATGAGAAAGAACACACTAAGAAAAGGCAACATCATCAAGAAAATAAAAAATATCACAAGTTTATTTAATGTGATTTGATCCCTCATGTTCTCATTCACAATTTTGTTTAATGTAGTTATGCTTTCATTCCTAAATCCATAACTTCATCACAAGTTTTCTAGACAAATTATTAAACTCTCATTCACATTACTCACTCTCATTTAAGGTGGTGACCTATCTTTAGGTTGGGTTTTTTTCCTCATCTCATGAACATCTATCTATAGACCTAGCATTTCAATCGTAAAAGAAAAAACAAATTCCTAATTTACAAATAATATCTTTAAAAATCTAAACAATATCCTAGAGATTTGAAAGTATAAATTTGAATTTTTTCAACAATTTCTTCCTTAATTAAAATATTATAATTTCATATTTCGTCACGATTTCACTCTACACAAAGTTTGCTATTTCTCGATATGCACTCCATGAGTATTGGGTGTGTAACATCCTCAAAATTATATCTTGAGTTTATATTTATGAGTGAATTATGGAAGTGTGATGATAGTAGGATACAAAAAGAATAGTATAAAATTTATTTGAACATAAGCTGCCCAAAACTGTTTATTTCTGCCACCCGAATTGAGAAATTTATTTCTCTCTCAATTATTATCCAAATTAGGTCTATGATATATAGAATTAAAGATCTAGATGTCTACTATAAAATATAAAAATTTCAGAAAAATATAGTTTGTGTATTGATTTCAGTAATTAAAATATTAAGAGATGTCAGTGTGAAATTTCTTAGCTTGTTGGCAGTTTTGAAGTCTAAATTAAAAATGTTATAGCTAGAGTTTTACAACTCCAAATAAGGCATGTGATATCTTGTTAGAAATCTTAGGAAGTTTAGTTTAACATAATAAAAGATGAGAATTTATGGGCTAGTAGATTGGTACAGAATCAACAATGAGAAAAGCCCATCTAGTTAAGTGTTTCTAGCCCTTTGGACCTTTTGGATTGGGCACAACTTGCAACTCTTGGATTTTGGCCCAAGGAAATAAAATCCTCAGCCCCAAAAGGAGGACAAATTAGAGTTTTGATCAATCCAAGACCAATCCATGTGCATATAATCCTTCAATAAGACAAAGAATGCACTTAAATAACAAACCAAAGGCACAAATTGAAAATATAGGCTGCTGCAAAATATTTTTACTGAAGTGAAAAGATTTAATTAAGGCTTTTTGTGTGCATGTGGAACAATTTAAACCAAGCAATTGCATTCCCTTGCTCAGCCAAGATCCACGTAGAAGTTAACTATCCCAAAATCCCATTATTAAAAGAATCTTGACCAAAAGAATCAAAGTCAAGATAAGGCTTAAGGTTAAATATCTTCCAAGGTAATGATGATTTAGTTAAATTCTAACTAAACTAAATCTTAATTCAGTTATAACCCAATTAAATCACTTAAAACCCAACTGATTAAAATAGTATAAATAGTCTTGCCATTCAACGAATTTTGCACATAAATTTCAGCTCTAAAACCTATCATACTATCACTTGCTCCTTGCATCAAGCTTTCTATTTTCTACCACCTTTGCTTGTTTTAAACATGCCATCGTTATACCACCTCCCCTATCAGCCATTTTCTTTTTCAAGACCTCATTTCTTAGAGTATTTTCTCAAGGAAGATAGCCATTACTTCATTCCTTCTCAAGAATCAAACTCACTTGAGGTAGGCTAGGCTTCAATCTCTAGTTAAGAATTTATTTAGACTAATCTATATGTTTGAAGGTGCAGCTTAATGGTCTATTATTTTAGGCTGAAATTTCATGTCATTAAAGGTTATTTTATGATGTGATAATATTGATTTTAATCATATGATAGGTGATGATTTATAAGCTGAAATATTAGTGATGTCTGGAATCACATTTGGTGATCGTTGGAAGTCATTTTGATGACTTATTATGAGATTGTTTTAAATTAATTTTTAGAAGTAGAGGCTGAATGGTATGTAGACTAATGGTTCAAATTCTTGAGTAATTAAATTTAAGGATGAATTAGTAAGGTGGTAGTAATGACTTCTCTAGTTGAGGAAATATCAAAGTCCAATACAACCAACCCGACCATCCAGGCTACAACCAACCCAACCATCCAGGATACAACCATCCTAGCCATCGAGGATACAACCAACCCGGCCATCTAGGATACAACCATCCTGGCCATCCAGGATACAACTAACCCAGCCATCCAACATACAACCAACCCGGCCATCCAGGCTACAACCAACCCAGCCATCCAGGCTACAACCAACCCAGTTTTTCCCCACCACTCCAGATAGCTCTCTATCATTAAGTGAAAGGAGATTAAGATGCATGCTAGGTTATGATCTTTTGTTGTGAAGGTTTAAAGGAATTAGAAATTATTTGGAAGATGTATTGTGGTTTATTAATTAGAATACTAACATGATTTGTCTGTAGCTTGAGGATAATCAATTTGTCATGCCCAAGTTGGTATGATTTTGTTGGAATAAGGTATGGTATCCTAACCATACTTTTGGTACGTATTATGTTATGATGGAAATATTTTCCATGAGGTTATATGTATTTACTCATGGATTTTATTATTGATGAAAGTGATGGATTTTGATGTGATGATATGTTGATTCTTGTTTCCAAGTCCAGTATGAGATTTGTGAAACATAATCTGAGATTACATCCAATACGAGATGTAGAGACCAGGTGCAAATACATGAAATGACATGCATGACTAGCGTAAGACGGCCGCAACATTTCTACATCCAGTATGAGATGTAGCTACATACAGTACGATATGTAGAGGCCATGTTCACCCTGGGAAAATTCATTTCATTCATTCATATAGCTTGCATAATTATTTTATGATGATTTACTAGCGTACTAACGTGTTTGGTGGTTTAGTTTTGCTTACTGAGAAATTTTATTTCTCACTAGATTTGTTTCATGTTTTATTTCTAGATGACCTCAATCATCATATTTCTTGATGCGCTAGATCTAGGATGGTACATGGATGAGGAGAGGAACTATTATGTCATAACTATGCACCCAGTTATACGTGCATATATTTATTTTGACACTCATTTTCCAGTTTTTGTACTTAACGGACTGTTTAATCCTAATGACCCATTCCTAGAGTTCGCTCTTGCCTATCCAAACCCAACCATGAAAACAATTAACTTGGTCAGTGAAGAAGAGGACTTTGGAGAGAACTTCTGAAATGAAGACATGGGTTGTAGGTTTTGTACATAAATAATAATCCTAACTAGTGTGACTGAAGTGTTTTCTAGTATCTAAGGTCTATGGTGTATTAAAATGTGAAAGTAACCAAAAGAAATGATCTATGTAAAAATGGGCTGTGACTACTTAAATATATATCAGTTTAACAACTTCTATAACTTCTTTAATTTGTATGTTTTAGAATTTTATACTAGGATTCGTTTAGTAAAAAAAAATAGTAATTATCTAACAATTTAACCAAATAAAAATATAATTTTTAGAATAATTTTAGGTCGTTACAAGGTGGTCTCAACCTGCATTGTTGTTAGCTACCACCATTGCAACATGCCACTAAACTTCCACATCACAAAGAAAATTTTTGACACAAGGATCCATGTGGATCCACCATTAACTTCTTCAAGCTTCAATGCTTTTTTCTTCTTTGGTCACCAAATCAAAGGATCAAATAGTTTTGATACCACTTTCAATGGAAAACACACACCTTTTCATCATGCACAACGATGAGGAAACAAATTCATTTCTACATCCATAACCATCTTCACAAGTTTTCTTGACAAACTTGTCAATCCTCCTTCAAATGACCCCCCTCCCCTCTCCCACATAGGGTGGTGACCGTCTCTACAGGTTGAATAGTTTTTCTCATCTCATTAATATTTATTTATAGACCTAACATCTTAATCTTAAAAGAGAAAACAAATCACTAACTTAAAAATAATATCTTAAAAAAATCTAAACAATATCCTAAAAATTTGAAATTATAAATTGGAATTGTTTTCTAAAAAATATATACTCACTAATAAGAATATGATACTTACTATAAACATATATACTTAGATTAACATTATATTCTAATAATAGGCTTAATTATACATTTGGTCTTTAATTATTTGTAAAAGTTCAATTGGGTCTCTTAATATTAAAAAGTTTAATTAAGTCCTCTAATTATTAAAACCACTACGATCATACATGTAAGAAAGGAATTACTGTGTTATGTGTTATTCATCACACACAATGCCTTTATTTATAATCAGAATCGATACAAAAATAGAGAAACCTAATAATGACAAATAAAGAAGAAAATTCCTAATTTCAGCTATACAATCAATCATATTAAAAATGTATATTACACACTTCCTCTCAAGCTAGAGCAAATATGTCATATAAAAACTTGTTACAAATATCGTCAACACGAGAGTCCTTGAGGAATTTTGTAAGTATGCCTGCCAGTTGATCTTTAGAGTTGACAAAATGAGTGGTGATTTCTCCTTAGAGTACCTTCTTTTGCACAAAGTGACAATCAATCTCTATGTGTTTAGTCTGCACATGAAAGTCCGAGTTTGAAGTAATGTGGAGAGCAACTTCATTGTCACATAATAGTTTGGTATTCTGAATGTCTCCAAATTTTATCAGTTGAAGAAGTTTCCTAAGCCATGTGATCTCGCATACAACTACTACCATGACACGATACTCAACTTCAATTCAGAATAGAACATTCACAACAACATATACTTTAAAATTTCTCACATACATCCATTTTCAATCATTGCAACTTAAACCTTTTTAGAAAGGATACTCTATTGTACACATTTCAAAGGTTCTCTAAAGTATCAATCCAAACTTTTGCAAGCAACCCCTATAGGAATTAACACACAAGGTCTCACCAAGCAACCTTAGGAGAAAAACAACATGCAAGTGCTAAAAAGCAACCCCCAATAGTATGAAGAGAGAGGTCCTACCAAGCAACCTCTATGGATATCCATGCATGAGGTCCTACTAGGCAACATTATAACTTTGCTGTCTTACTCGACTATTTAGTGTTTCACTTTCGAATTTAATATAATAAAGATACTAACAATACCTCTTGATCATAAATCTATAAATAAATTGAACAAATTTTACAAGTTAGAAAAAAAGTTTTTAACAACACAAAGTTTATTAAACTTTGAATATCCCTTATGAGTATATATAATTAATTTTAACTTGAAATATGTTAATAAAGTCTAGTAAAGTATTTTTATGTTCTGGAAACTTAAAAAAAAAATAGATGAAATATTAGGTAGTGAAATTATTAGTTAACCCCTTTCATTTCATACCTAAGTGAAAATGGGAATTTGATTTAAATAAATTGAAAAGGATTAATTTCTGAAAAATTATAGCTCAAACAGTAAGCAACATCACTCCAACTCATACCACAAATTTTTAATTTTTGAAATGACAACTTTGCCCCTGTAATTGAGTTTTTCATCAAAAAGTTTTATTTTCAATTTCGAAAATATAAAAAATACCAAATAAATCTTAAAATTAAAATTTTCCATGAAATTCCATCTCAAATAATATACTAACAATTATAAAAAAAACACAAATTATAGTTTCAATGTAAGCGTGCCAACCTTTATTCTTGGTTATTTTGGCAATTGACTGAGGATAAAGTCAAAAATATGGTTCACATTGTTTTAGTAATAGAAAAATCTCAACAACCCATATTTTCTGCACACCACTAATAACAAACACCTTGATTGTTAGGTTCTATATATAGTGCATGTTTAGGGTCCCTGAGCTTAGTCTCATAAAACTGCAATACATCATCTATGCAAGAGAGCAAGAGTTTGGAATACTTACAAAGCACTCACAGACAACTGCAACTCATCTTCATAGCAAACAAGAATAGTAATGGCGGGAGCTATTTATGATCTTAATTTTTCTTAACTTGATCTAATTACTTTTGTTGTTTGTGTATGAGCATGGTAGATCATAAAGTAATATTTTAGAACTTCCATTTGGTATCAGAGCCTCAGTTGCCTCTGCCTTGTCCATTTTTTTTTATATTGTTTCGATCTAATTTCACTTTTGATGTTTAGAGCCTCGATTGTTAAAAATAAGATTAAAAATCCTTATTTTGATTGATTTCCTTGTTTTTTGGGTTTTGAATCGTGTAAAACGGTACCCAAATGAGTGAAAATGATCAGGTCTGCATATGGGTCGGATTGACCTGTCAAAGGTTGAAGACGATGAACAGTAAAAAAAAAAGAAGAAAAAAAGGGAAAAATCAAACTTTATGCATTGTTTAGGTCTCAAACCCGTTACTCTCTCATAAGCCACTAAGCCATTTGACATTATTTGATATTTACTCATTTTTTTGTATCTTATATGCTTATGCGTTTCTGTTTATTTTTGTAATTTATGGAGTTTTGATTTGTTTTATGCATGAATATATTCTGGAAATTCTTTATTTTGTGCATATATATATATATATATAATCAAATGCATAATATTATGTTTCAATTATGCAACTGTATATGAAAATTTTATTCATCATAGTTTTATATCGATTTTGAAGTGCATAATATGATTTATTTTCATATGATTAAGTTTTATGTATAAGTGATATTTATAATCTTGATTAATTATGGATTAGTCACATCATCTATAATTTGATTAAAATTATATATATTAAGTTGTTTAAAGATAACATAAGGAATTAGGCATAATATTGTAATTAATTATTACACTTTTCATGCTACTATTCCTATTGCGATTCTGATATTTAATTATTTGACATTACTGCTTATAATTTGATGCAATAATATAAAGATAATATTATGTGATATATGTAATTTAATTATTTAAAGCTTAGTCACAACAACTTTAATTATATATGTTATATATTAAGAGCCTTTAGATCACATAGGATAGATGATATTAATTGTAATTAGCCATATATAATATAGTAGATATTATCCCACAATAATTTTTATTATAATTTTGTATGATTAATTAGGATAACATATTAAATTATATTTTTTTGATTTGCCCATAGAAATCAAGAAATATAATTTGATAGATTTATCATAATGTTTATGTGAATTTAATTGAATTAAAATTTTAGCCTAGATACAACTTTTTATGTTGCTAAATTCATAATTTTATAAGCATGACTTACATTGGTAAAACATGATATATGATTTTTGTCTAAAATTTCAATGATAAGCATATATGCTTAAATAATTTGCAGTTATACAACCTATTAATACAATTGATGTCCCAGAATTGAGAAGGGATAATTTTACTATTTGGAAGAAAATGATTCTACTAACGCTAGGGTATATGGACATTGCTTATGTTATTAGGAAAGTTGAGCCACCAGTAATTATAGAGAACATTGAACTAGAGGAGGTGGATCTGTATGAGAAATGGTAAAGATTCAACTGACTTTCAACCTGACCAGCTATGTGAAGGATGCTTGCTTGGGAAGCAATATCGAAAGAGCTTTCCAAAGGAGTCTTTGTCAAGAGCCAACAAGCCGCTCAAGCTTATACATACAGACGTTTGTGGACCATTAAAGCCAAGCTCACTCGGTAAGAGTAATTACTTTCTTCTCTTCATAGATGATTTTTCAAGGAAGACTTGGGTGTATTTCCTAAAGCAAAAATCGGAGGTGTTTGAAGTCTTCAAGAAGTTCAAGGCAAGTGTGGAGAAAGAAAGTGGACGCGAGATCAAAGCCTTGAGATCCGATAGAGGTGGAGAATTCACTTCCAAAGAATTCCAAGAATTTTATGATCATAATGGAATCCAAAGGCCTTTAACCATCCCTAGAAGCCCACAACAAAATGGAGTAGCTGAAAGAAAGAATAGAACCATTCTCAACATGGCAAGGAGTATGCTCAAGAGTAAGAAAATGCCAAAGGAGTTTTTGGCTGAAGTCGTGGCAACTGCTATCTACCTTTTAAATCGTTTGGCAACAAGAAACGTGTGGGGAAAGACACCACAAGAAGCCTGGAGTGGAAGAAAGCCTGGGATCTCCCACCTGAAAGTGTTTGGAAGCATAGCCTACGTACACATCCATGATGAGAAGAGGTCAAAGCTTGATGACAAAAGTGAAAAACTCATCTTCATCGGGTATGATTCTAATTCTAAAGGCTATAAACTTTATAATCCGAATAATAAAAAGACCATCATTAGTCGTGATGTGGAGTTCAATGAAGAAGAAGAAGAATGGAATTGGGGTTTACAAGATGAAAACTACAACTTACTTCCCAACTTGATGGAGGACGAAGAAATGGAGCAGCCAAAGATGGAGCAAGAAAGACAAGTGACTATTACTCCCCCAACTTCACCAACCGCAAGTCAACAAGAAGAACCATTTTCAGTTGGAGGTTCAAGCGAAAAAGTACCACCCTTCAGGAGCTTGTAAGAACTTTATGAGGTAATAGAGAATCAAGATAATCTCACTTTGTTTTGTCTCTTTGCTGATTGTGAGCCAGTGAGTTTTCAAGAAGCTATCCAAAGCAAGAAGTGGAGAGAAGCAATGGACGAAGAAATCAAGGCGATTGAGAAGAATAAAATGTGGGAGTTAACCTCACTTCCAAAAGGGCATAAGACGATTGGTGTGAAGTGGGTCTACAAAGCTAAAAAGAATGCCATGGGAGAAGTTGAAAGATACAAAGCGCGATTGGGGGCAAAAGGCTATAGTCAACGAGTAGGAATCGATTATGACGAGGTATTTGCTGTTGTTGCTCGCTTAGAAACTATTAGACTAATTATTTCTTTGGCAGCTCAAAACAAGTGGAGCATACACCAAATGGATGTAAAGTCAGCATTTTTGAATGGAGTACTTGAAAAAGAAGTATACATCGAGCAACCAGTAGGGTATGAAGTCAAAGGACAAGAAGATAAGGTATTGAAGCTGAAGAAGGCACTCTATGGGCTAAAGCAAGCAACAAGAGCTTGGAATAGTCAAATAGACAAGTACTTCCAAGAGAATGATTTCATCAAATGCCCGTATGAGCATGCACTTTATGTTAAGCTCAAAGATGGAGATATTTTGATCATGTGCTTGTACGTGGATGATCTAATCTTCACAGGAAATAATCCAAGGATGTTTGAAGATTTCAAGAAAGTGATGAAGAATGAGTTTGAGATGACTGACATTGGACAGATGGCATACTATCTCGACATTGAAATCAAGCAGAAAGAAGAAGGCATTTTCATCACTCAAGAAGGTTATGCAAGAGAGATACTGAAGAAATTCAAGATGGAGATTGCAAGCCTATCAACACCCAAATAGAATGTGGAGTTAAGTTGTCCAAGTATGGTGAAGGAGAGGATGTTGATCCTACTTTCTTCAAAAGCTTAGTTGGAAGTTTGCGCTACTTGACATGTACCAGATCTGACATCCTTTTTGCTATTGGATTCGTTAGTCGCTACATGGAGTCTCCAACTACTACACACTTGAAAGATGCAAAGAGAATCCTTTGCTACATTAAAGGTACTATTGACTTTGGCTTGTTTTACTCATCCTCTAATGAATATAAACTTGTTGGATATAGTGATAGCGATTGGGCTGGAAACATGGATGATAGAAAAATCACCATTGGATTTGTGTTTTTCATGGGAGATACTGCTTTCACATGGATGTCGAAGATTACTCTGTCTACTTGTAAAACCAAGTATGTCGCAATAATATTGTGTGTCTGTCATGCTATTTGGCTCATGAATTTGCTGAAGGAGTTGAAAATGCAACAAGAGGAGCCAACAAATATTTATGTTGACAACAAATCTGCAATAGCATTAGCAAAGAATCCGGTCTTTCATGACAGAAGCAAGCACATTGATACACACTATCATTATATAAGGGAATGCATTGCAAGAAAGGAGGTGCATATAAAGTATGTGAAGTCTCAAGAACAAGCTGCAGATATCTTCACCAAGCCACTCAAGAATGAAGACCTTGTCAAGATGAGAAGATTGCTTGGAGTTACAAAATCAAGTTTAAGGGGGATGTTGAATATTAAACTTAATTTAGTTTTTATGATCCATTGGGCTTAATTGTTAAATGGCCCAATATCTAGAAATATCCAAGAAGTGTGTAGTCCAAATTCTAGAGTAATCCACTCTAGATTGTTCCATAGAAATATCTAAAATAGTTTAACCTAGAAACTACCATGGAAATATCTAGGCTAAGAAAATTATGGAGAATTCTAGAGAATGAATTATAGCCACTAGTTAAGAGTTGTGTTGGCACAATCCTAGCCATTAGTTAAGGAGGTATCACTAGTATAAATAGGGGTCATATCCACCATACTGTACTAAGCCAAAAAAGAAAAAGAGTTGTGTAGTTATAAAAGTGTTCTCTTTCTTCAAATCTTTCATAAAACTTTTACTTTCTCAAATATCCTTCTTCCAACAAGGAGGAGGAGAAACAAAGGGTGGAACTTCGAAGGCATGGAAATGAATTTTGGAAATTGAGTTTTTGTCTCGAAGTGTGGCTTGGCAAATGTGTGTGGCATTGCCAACATAATATACTGCTATGTTGTGTGATAAGATTAGGCGTGAGAGGTGCAGAAGCTGATTGAGATGGCCTTGTGCAGCGAACGGCATGAGAACAGCCACCACTTGGGTTTGGTGAGGAAGGATATTTCCACTCAAAGCCATTGGGGATATTTTTGTAGCAAGATGCTATTATTCAACTTTGGCAATGGATTTGGAAAGTAGTAGTGTCTTGAGTTGGCATGTCAAGTATTTATAGAAATTGTTATTTTGGTTTCAGTTGAAAGTTTAAAATAAGTAGTATGAATGTTATGCAGTATCACCTTACTTATATGGTGACATCAGAATTTAGTTTCATATTTTATTTTTTGTAATATTTAAGGATCATTTTGCAATTATTTTATTTTTATTTTTAATTTAATATTTTATTCTTAATTAATTTATATTCTTTCTTATTCTAAACTTTCTCTTTCATTTCCTAAATATAATCTTTCTCATCTTCATCAATAATAAAGCACTTTTTGCACTTTGTTCATGTGTCGCTTCTTGTGCCATGCCTCCTCTTACATGACCATCAAGCATAGTTGTAAATATATAATATAATTTTATAAAAAAGAGAAATAAGCAAATGATATTTTTACAGGTATGTGTCTACTGTCTATGCATTCTCCTTATTTTTTTAAGAAAAAATTATATATAAAAAAAAACCATCAAATGTGCAGTTCAAGCCAACAAATTAGTAACAAATATAATAACAAATCTTATAAGTGCAAAAGACTTTCAACTGATTAAAAGACTAAAACTTAATCAAAGACAATTTCTAAAAGATCAACATCAACATCAACATCACCTTTAACCCAAGTTAATTGGGGTCGGTGGTAGATGAACCTAATAATAAATCGAAAAAAAAAGGCTAAAAACAGAAAGGTGAGAGGAAGAAGGGAGAAAAGAGGAGGAGAAAGACTAAAAATAAGGGAATGACTGGAACATAGAGTTACTAATGGGTTTAACCCTCCACCAAGCTTATCGCTTTTCTCCACTCCGTCCTAAGACATACCGTCCGCCAATTTATATCCCACTCCATTAGGTCTTGTTTAACTACCTTTCCCCAGGTAAGTTTCGGTCGACCCCTACCTCTCTTTGTGTCTAACTCTTGGTAACAAACTCTTGTTCTTACAGGAGCATCCAGTGGCCGTCTCATAACGTGCTCAAACCATCTCAATCTATGCTCCCTCATCTTTTCACATACCGGTACCACTGATACCTTTCATCGAATATCCTCATTTCTTATCTTATCCATCTTCGTATATCCACACATCCACCTTAACATCCTCATTTCCACTACCCCTATTTTATGCTCATGCTGCCTATGTGCTGGCCAGCATTCTGCACCATGTAGCATTGCCGGTCTAATAGCCGTTCTATAGAAGTTACCTTTTAGCTTAAGGGGAATCTTGCGGTCACACAAAAACGCCGATGCATTCCGCCATTTCATCCACCCTGCTCTAATCCTATGACTTACATCCTCATCGATCTCACCACTTTTTTGCAACATTGATCCCAAGTATCTAAAAACATCTTTCCTGGGTACCTCTTGATCAAGTAGATGCACTGTGTCTTGATCACCATCCTTATCCCGCGAAAACTCACACTTCATATACTCCGTCTTGCTTTTGCTTATCTTGAATCCTTTAGACTCCAAAGTACTTCTCCACAATTCCAATTTCCTATTCACGCCATCTTTGGTCTCATCAATAAGTACGATATCATCTGCAAAAAGCATACACCACGGCACCTCCTCTTGAATATCTCTCGTCAGTTCATCCATCACTAAGGCAAAAAGATAAGGACTAAGAGCTGAACCTTGGTGGACACCTACCGTGATAGGAAAATACCTTGATGTTCCATTACAGGATTTCACACATGTGGTAGCCCCATCATACATATCCTTGATTGCATTAATGTACTTTAATGCTACCTTTTTCTTCTCAAGAGTCCACTATAAGACTTCTCTTGGGACTCTATCATATGCTTTCTCAAGATCTATGAACACCATATGTAAGTCTTTCTTCATTTTCCTATACCTTTCCATTAATTGTCTCATCAAGAAAATAGCTTCCATGGTACATCTTCCTGGCATAAATCCAAATTGATTTACTGAAACCTTGGTCTCCCTCCTTAGGCGATGTTCGATAACTCTCTCCCACAACTTCATAGTATGGCTCATGAGCTTGATACCTCTATAGTTTGAACAATTCTGGATATCTCCCTTGTTTTTGTAAATAGGCACAAACATACTTTTCCTCCAAGCATCAGGCATCTTGTTTGTTTGAAGAATCCTATTAAAAAGATTAGTCAACCATTTTATGGCCACATCTCCCAAGCCCCTCCACACTTCAATAGGGACGTCATCAGGTCCCAACGCTTTATTATTCTTCATCCTCCTTAAAGCCTCCTTAACCTCATGTGTATTAATTCTGCGTACAAATCTTCTATTCAAATAATCAAAAACGTCCTCCAAAACCACCTCGCTCTTGTCACCATTCCCATTAAAAAGATTATTAAAGTAGTCTAACCATCTTTCACTTACATTTTCATCCCTCACCAAAAGTTTTTGATTTTCATCCTTGAAACATCTAACTTGGGTGAGGTCTTTACTCTTCTTATCCCTCAATTTTGCAAGTTTGTAAATACGTTTCTCTCCATCCTTGCTCCCAAGATTTTTATACAAATCGTCAAAAACTTTGCCTCTAGCTTCCCGCACTGCTTTCTTTGCATCCTTTCTCGCTACTCTAAACTTTTGCAAATTCTCATCATTGGGACACTTATGCAAAGATCTAAAACATTCCTTCTTCTGTTTAATAGCCTCTTGTACCTCTCCATTCCACCACCATGTTTCCTTTGTAAAAACTTTATTCCCTTTGCTTTCACCTAACACCCTCCTCCCCACATTTTGGACACACATAGCCATCTTATTCCATATTTCATTAGCTTCTCCAATAAACTCCCACGGTCCTTCACGCAACATATTTTCTTAAAACTCTATTTGTTTCTCCTCCTTTAGCTTCCACCATCTTATCCTTGGATTTGGATCCTTCTTCCTCAAATTAAGAACTTTGTTGAACCTAACCTCTAGAACAACCAACTTATGTTGTGTCGCCACACATTCCCCAGGGTAGACCTTACAGTCAATACACGAATTTCTATCTTCCCGTCTAGTCATAAAGAAATCAATTTGACTACGATTTTGGCCACTATGATACGTGATAAGATGAGACTCCCTTTTTCGGAAAAAAGTGTTCACTAGCATCAAATCATAGGCTAGTGCACAGTTTAAGACATCTTCTCCAGTCTCATTTCTCGTCCCATAGCCAAAACCACCATGAATTCTATCAAAACCTCCACTGTTTTTACCAACATGCCCATTTAGATCGCCTCCTAGGAAAATCTTTTCCTCTCTTGGTATCCCTCTAAGAACCTCCTCCAAGTCTTCCCAAAATTGGTTCTTTTCATCTGATAGTAATCCCACTTGGGGTGCATACACTAAGGATATTTAAAATAAGATCCCCCACTACAAGCTTAATCATCATAATCCTGTCGCCTTTCCTTTTTACATTAACGACTTTATCTCTGAAACTTCTATCGATCATAATTCCAACTCCATTGCGACTCTTGATAGTACCTGTATACCACAACTTGAAACCGGTGCCCTCCACTTCCTTGGCCTTTTCTCCAACCCACTTAGTTTCTTGCAAGTAAACAATATTCACTTTCTTTCTGGCAAAGACATCTGCTAACTCCCTCAGTTTACCCGTTAATGTTCCTATGTTCCAGCTTCCCAATTTCATCCTAAACCCCTGGGCTGTGTTTGCCCACCACGCTCGCCCATCTGCGTGTTGGCACCCTTGCCTTTTTGTCACCAAATCCGGGTGAAGACCTGGCGCCTTGCCTTTCGGCATGGATCCTAGCACACTTTTCACTACATCCCGGGATCGATGTAGCGCCTTGCCTTGTGGCGAGGACCCTAGCACACTTTTCGATACACCCTAGGCCCGATGTAACGCGTCGCTATGAAGGGAACGCCCCAACGAAATATCATAAAGATTCATCACATAAGAATAGCTAATTTTTATGGCCGGTTCGCAACTCCTGACGCCAACCCTCCTCCTTTATCCTGGCTTGGGACAGACCATGCATGCAAACACACATGGGTGGAGTTACAATTTCTAAAAGATAAGAATAAATAAATAAGAAATAATTTTTAGTTTTAGCAAAAACTGATTGAGAAAAAGAAAATATATTTACTTTAAATTTCAATTATAGGAAATATTTTCCAACATTATTCTGTGTGCTGAACACCAACGTAGATGGGAAGCAGAAGATAATGTTCGCTCTCACCTCTATCAAAGGTATTGGCAGCTGATTCGCTAACATTTGCTGCAAAAAAAGCTGAAATTTGTTGATATGAACAAGAGAGCCGGTGCTATTGAGTTGGATAGTGTTATGACTGAGGTTGCCAACCCTCGACAATTCAAAATCCCAGAATGGTTTTTGAATAGGAAGAAGGACTAGAAGGATGGGAAGTATTCTCAGGTGGTGTCAAATGCACTGGATATGAAGTTGAGGGATGATTTGGAGCGCTTGAAGAAAATCAGAAATCACCATGGTTTGAGGCACTACTGGGGCCTTCGCGTTCGTGGCCAGCACACTAAGAGTACTGGTCGTAGGGTAAAACTGTTGGTGTCTCTAAGAAGTGTTAAGTTGTGTTATATTTTTGCTTTGAGAAAAAGATATTGTTAGGGAAGCAAATTTTGAATTATGTTGTACATGTTTCCATTAAACATAAATTTGAATTTGTTGTTGTGATGCTTTCAATTTTTTTTTTCAGAGCTGGTTCTGCCGTCGTCTTCCGCGACCTAATGCCGACGACTTTCGCCACCCTCTTGATAAACAGGTGCACCCAATTTGGCATTTGTTCATGGCTTCATAGTAATATTTTTATGGTTCTGCCAAACTGAGTTTGATTTTTTTTGTTATTTTTTTCTGAGGGAAACTCCATGGAAGCATAACATACAATGGCAAAGCCTTCTCAAATGCAATGAAGAGGAACAGAGGTTTTGTTACACAAGATTATATTCTCTATCCCCACTTTACTGTGGTTGAAACTCTAGTGTTCACTTCCCTTCTCAGATTGCCAAACAGTTTCACCACGAAGGAGAAAATTGTGTATGCAAAAGCTGTGATGGCTCAGCTTGGTTTAACCAAGTGCAAGGACAACATCATTGGAGGGCCACTGGTTAGAGGGGTTTCTGGAGGGAAGAGGAAAAGGGTTAGCATTGGACAAGAAATGCTCACAAAGCCAAGCTTGTTGTTCCTGGATGAGCCAACATCTGGATTGGACTCAACAATTGCTAAGAGAATTGTCTCAACTTTGTGGGAGCTAGCTAATGGAGGGAGAACTGTTTTGATGACCATACATAAACCTTCAAGTAGGATGTATTGCATGTTTCACAAGGTGTTGCTGCTTTCAGAAGGGAACCTCGTGTGTATTTTGGAAAGGATATGAAGCTATGGAATATTTTTCTAGTACTGGATATGCACCAACCATGGTCATGAACCCCTCAGATTTCCTTTTGAATCTTACAAATGGTATGTTGTTTGCTCTTTATTATTTTACAAAGTGTGAGGTTTCCTTTGTTATTTTCAAACCTTGTGGACAAAAGTTCAAAATCTCATTATCTATTAGTACCTACATATATATAAATTCACTTATCCTATCTTTCATGATTGATTAAATCTATAAATTAGATAATAAGAATTACTAGCTTTGTAAGAAGTCATTCATTTAAGTTCTTTTTCATCTCAGTTTTTGCCTACATTAAGGGCTAAAGTGAATGTCTTTTACAGAAGTCAGACTAAAGGGAAAATTTAGAAAGTAGTGTACTAAAGTGAAGTGATCAATGCTTCCAATCTAGGGGACAAAATTAGAACTTAGAAATCAACTTTTCTCATTAATTAGTATTTCATATACTCATACTGCAAATATGGTAAAGAACATGGGGGATAAAGATGAGTTATTTAGGCACTGAGGCTGTGATTCTTATTAAAAAGAAAATAGATGGGTTTAATTTAACTTTCTTCGTTGGCCACATGGGAAAATATCTTGCGTAAGTTAATTTCTGCATATATAGGAACTACTTCAATGCCAAATTGAAGCCAATGCTTCATGTAATAACTGATTATGATAAAAGTAAGGGTAGAATTGAAGACAATGGCTTTGGGGAATGGCTACCAGTTGATCACAGCAATTCCTCGTGCTGCTAAAAAGAGACATCAAAGAGAGGAAGTATGGATCATCTTTGACATGCAGATTTGTCAGGTCCTTTTGGTTGCTCTTATTGCATGTCTACTATGGTATAAATATGATATTTCACCCACGCAGGATCAGGTAACAACTTTTGATAAATAAATATGAGTTCCACTTGAAAAATAAATTATATATGTGCTCCTAAGATGTCACGTTTAGCTCAATTTTGTGTAAAATTGGACTCACCAAAAGTAAAATATATGAATATAGTTTCTCTGAAGACTTGTGAAATTATATACTTAATTATTGCCTTGTTTCAACATAGAAATGTGGTTAATCAGAGAACTGGGTAAAGTCATGAATGACTAAGGTTATAAACTAATTTCTAAGCTTATAACAATAAATCAATTGACAACATGAGTTGACAAAAGTGATTAAGGATCTGGATGAATTTTCATCTTTTCTATGGATGTGGATTTGATTCCCCTGATGTCACTTAAGTCCCACACGGTGAGCAACTTTTTTCACTCCTCAGGGAGCTCCCTTGACACCTAGGCACTAGTTGAGTAGCTATGATTGGATAAAATTGTTTGCAGTTTAGGTTTGTGCAGTAATCTTCTGGGTGTGTCTTTGCTGAAAGCCCTACCATGCCATTGAAGTCCTATATGGTAGTATTGGAGGTTTCTCCCCATTTTATAATTTTTCTCAATAAAAATTATAATATTTCAAATGCTATGCACTTGCAGATTGGGATTCTATTCTTCCTTTCTAGCTTTTGGGGTAGCATGCCTCTCTTCCAAGCAATATTCACCCTCCCCAAGAGCTAATGATGCTGAAGAAGGAATGATCCTCTGGAATGTACAGGCTCTCCTCATATTTCATGTCAAGAATGGTTGGTGATCTTCCAATGGAGCCTGCGTTTCCCACCATATTCCTTACAACAGTCTATTGGATGGCGAGGCTGAAAGCTAGTGTGGTAATGATAGAGGACTATCCAAAGAACATGAAGTTCTAGAAGCACTTCATAAATTGAAGGTTCCAATGTCCAAAACCAAGCTTCTACAAAAAGAGATGACCAAGAAAATCATAGCTGAACTATTTAACAAGGGCAAAGATGGAGGAAGACACAAGGAGCTTTGAAGCACCTTGAAGATTGTAGGAGAGCTCGCTTAGCACGAATGTTGTGCTTAGTGAAATTCCTTTCGTAGCTTTCGTAATTTTCCTAGTTTTCATAATTTTCGTATTGTCGTAATTTAGTAATTTCTTATTTGCGTAATGAGCTTCAATGTGGACTTAAATAAGCCCAAACTATGCGTTTTTAGGTTTTATTAGAGGCTTAACTCTAAGTACTCAGACATTGCTAGTTTTGAATAACTTTTGATTGAATAATATTAAGCATTTGCTTGAATTGAGAGCTTAGCCTCTTCTTGATTCTTGGCTGAACCCAAATTGATTCTTATCAAGGAAGTTTTTCTTTGTTACGAATCCTCCTCAACTTATCGTTCCAACACGGATCGTGGTGTTATTCATACCATCTTTATATTTCCCATCTTTTATCTGTAAGTTCTACTATCTATCATTGGTATCTTGAAATTAGTCTCTGGAAACGATCCAATCCAAGCATTCATACCTTGGTAGTCATCAAGTAAACTTCATATACATACTGCTCAGTGTCTTCCTCAATGTAGTTTTACAAGGGCTAGGCCTTGCCATTGGTGCTATTGTAATGGAATAGAAATCTGCATCCACACTGGCATCGGTGATCATGCTATCATCTTCCATTTTGCTTGGTGGATACTGTAATCAACATGTGCCAAAATTTATAGCATAGCTGAAATACATCTCCATCCACTACTACGTATATCATCTTGTGATAGGGTCTCAGTATGGCATTAGTGACACACCCTTGTTGGCTTGTTCTAATGGCTAGTGTATGATTGCAGAACATCCTGAGATTAAGCAAGTGGGGCTACATTTGCAAGGGAAAATCATGGCTACATTGGCTCTGTTCGTAATGCTAATAGGCTACAGACTTGTGGCTTATTTTTCACAACCATATGATGAACCCTTGGACTCTAAATTTCGGAGCACAGTAACCAGAACACAAAGCGCGTCAATTTCTGTTTCTAGGAGCTCCTTGGAGTCATATGAGAAAGAAACTAGCCTTGTGGGACATACTGATCCACTTTAGAGTCAAAGGAAAACACCATTGTACTATAGTATTTTATATGTCATTTATGTAAACTTTGGTTCAAATTTTTGTACATAGTTCTAGTTACTGAATGACATTTTAAAATGTTTGTCGGTTCGTAGGTTGTGGGAATTGAAGGTGCAACAGCCAGCCAATTGAGCAGTGACACTCTCAATATTCGTTGATAGGTGTTGTATTGTTGCTTTTTATTTTTCAGAATAATTGGTTTGGTGGAATCATGGATCCCAATTAATTTGGGTTAAATGTGCTGTTGATGTTGATATTGAATTGGTTTGGTGGAACTGCTTGGTTAGTTGGTTTTCTCCAATTGAGCATGCATGCTAATTATTGGAGATTAGCAATGCAAATCTTCAAATCCAATAACTGCAGCATGGATGAAAATGTATGCAAATGGATGACCCTTTATCTCAGTATGTTATAAAAGATGTGTTAAGGTTTAAGGGAGGGATTACATCCAAAGGGTAAAGCATTTTAAGAATGAAATTAAGTTACGGTAAAGCTAATTTAGTTAAAGATTGTAAATGGTGCTACATGTGATGAGGCATGAGCTTTGTAAGTATCTATGTTTATTTATTTATTATTATTTTTAAATAAAAAATAGTTTTTGATTAAATCAAACACACCTTTAATATTTGATTATGGTTCCTATTTCAAAAAGTTTCACAAGAATTTCATTTTCTGAGTGATGTAGCTTTAAGAATATTATCACTAACACAATATGAAAACCAACACAACTGGGAGGATATCCTATCGATAGAACTTTCACAAAAGTAATATAGCTTATGTCACAAGAGATATACCCAACGAGCAAACGAATAGGCAATAGTCAACAATTAAAATAAATACTAACAGGTCAAAATTGTATAAATTGTTTAAACGAAACATGTTTCCAAATCAATACAAATTCCCAAAATAAAATACTTAAACTCCCAACGTAGCTTACAATATAATTGCCCAATTAACTTAAGAGGTAACACGACGTTTCTTCTTTCTCTTCAAATTTTGCCATTTTATAGCAACTTGTTGAATGACTGTGTTTATTGGTGATGAATGAATAAAGAACCAAATCCAATGAAAGCTTCATCCTTGTTTTAGTATCAACCTGTAAGGTAGATAAAACAAAACAAAAATTAACTGCACATTATTAAAATTTACTAACTAAATTTTCAAGTTAATAAAAAACTATATGTAAACTTAGAGATGATGAAATAGTAAACTGCTAATTACATTTATTATATAGTTGTTCGACCACCTGCATTTCATCATCCATTTTGCAACCCATATCTAACTATCATTTGTAAAAACGACAAAATGTTAGACATTTATAAGTATACAATTTTGTAGTATTAAAACAATTTTATTAGAATAATGAAGTCGAATCCAAATCTTATGACCTAGCATGCTCTTCCCCTATATTATCTGACACCTCCAAATCAAAACTAGAGATTTGCAGTTTGCTTTCAAAGGATTCATCCAACAGCATCAACTCCAAAAATGGTGCCCATACAACTAATTTAATTTAATGGTAAACATAATTTTGTTTTGGTACATAATGGTAAACATAATTAATTACTAACAAAAATGTTACTGAAATACAGGATACTTTATCAATGTTGACACATAATTTTCTTCTCACGACCATTACGTGGCTAGGTTTTGAGTCCAATAATATGAGTTTTCTCTTTTCCACATCAACGACAAGAAGATACCAATGATTGTGCATGTCATTGATTGGAACAAAAATATTTTAATAAAAGCATTGTTATATTAAGTAAACATGTTTATATATGAGCAAAATATCATTAATTTGAAAAATAGTATGAATATGTCCCTTTTCAAGGATCCAGTGTTGCTCATGTATATATCTTTGAAGTGCGATATTGCAGTATCAGGATGTGTTTGCATTCCCAATGCAAATTGCTGAAAATTTAATTGCCAATGCTAAACATTTATAAATAACAAAGATATGAAAAGAAAAGTGAAAAAAGTGTATAAATTAATTTTTACCCGAACAAATGTTGTCAAATACCAAAAGTACGCATTTATAAGCCTAGATCATTCACAAACGATGAACATATTAGCAACTAAGTCAAGTACCTAAATCACAAAATAAAATAAAGTAATTTATGGAGTCACACTAACCTGTGTCAAATAACAAACAACCATGAAAATAAAATATTTATGTCTTCAACAACTTCTTTAGTTGGAAGACGACTCCAGAGAGCTTTAATATTTGCAAAATTTCCAATTCTATTATGTTAAGTCAAAAAGACACTTATGTCTTAAAATGAATCATGACTTCTAATTATTTTGATTAGATGCAAATGAATACAAATATTAAAAGTTGTATTTGATTTGTTATTAGATTATGCTATGCGAGTTTGTGTTTGATTCTTCAGGCGATTGTAAGTTTAAGTCATCATTTGATACAATATTTAAGAATGATATTTAAGATCTTCTTTTAATACTCTTTGTTTAAGATTCATTTTGGAGAAACATTCTGCTAGGATCTATCGAAATCCTATGAAGAATAAATGAAGTCCAAGATCTGAAAGTGCTTAATGCCATCAAAAGATATGCTTTGCTATGTAGACTTGCTCTGACTTATAGGGAAACATTTTTCTGCTGAAGTAAGCAACACGAAAGCCAACAAAAATGGACTTTCTGCATGAAGAAATGATGTGCATTTAATTCCCCCAACGACCATTACCATCAGATGAAGAATAAGTGAAGAAATCCAACCGTTGTGAGACAATGAATGCTTGAAGATGAATGATATATATACCATAAGCTTTGAAGAAAAAGATACAAACCTTCCATGCAAATATTATTTATTCTTTCTGTAGAAAGCTTTTTGTATATTTCTTGTAAAGTTAAAAAGCTCTCAAAACAACTTGATCATATTAAGAGAAAAGACTAAGTGTTGATTGCATATCCGTTTGTAAAATGATTACAGATTTAGCGAGTAAGATAACTCGACCAACAAATCTCTTTTGATTTTCTTAGAGACAATAGTGACTTGGTAGGACAAATGGGCGTTCATGAAGCTTGGGGGTAGAGCTTGATTTGTAGAACCAAAAGTGACAGTGAACAAGATGGAGGTCCATTATGAAAACAATATGAACAACACACAAGAACCAAGAGGGGAGTAAATTAGTTGTTCTTGGCCAATTAAAACTTCTTAAACAATCAGAGTTAAGAGGAATCGTATCACAAAACAACCGTTGAACACTCTCAATCAATCAAACTCCAATATTTAAAGAATGCAATGACAACTAAAATATTTCTATTGATTATGAAAAGTTATACCAACGAATGACAATTAATAGCCACACGAAAGGATAAAGAAGAAGTAGTCAACACCAAAATTTATACTAGTTCACTTCTCAACATAGAGAAGCTACATCCAGTTCTCCTAACCAACAAGTTAGAAATTCCACTAATAGCAATCTGTTTCTTACAAGCTTATATAATCAATCTTAATCAGACCTAGATTAAGAATAAGAAATCTAACTCCCATAGACTCTCTATGATCAAGCCATAGAGAACACCCTTCTCTACTCTTCCCTCTAGAAACACCTATTCTAAACAAGCTTTAAGAAAGACTATTGTTTTAGTTACACAAACCACAAATTCTAAAAAGAATTAAAACCAAAGTAGTATGAAAAGAAACAGCCTGATGATCCACTACAGATGAATGCAAATGATTACCAAACTTGAATCAAGATTGAAAGACAAATCTCAAAACTTTCTCTCCAAGATCTTCTTTAGAATGTTGCCCAAAAAAAATCCTCTCAAGGAATCTTGAAGCTTAGGATTTTAGGGTCTAACACAGAATAACTCAAAGTATCTTTTCTCTCTTTAGAAAGGTTATATAAAATTCGTTGATATTTCGTTGTTGTGTTTGGTTAAAACAAGCAACATCTATTTATAGAAAATTGTTTTAACTGTCAGTAATCAATTAAATCACTTATGTGATCTATTATATCACTTATGTAATCGATTAAATCACTCATGTAATCGATTAAAATGTTCTTGAGCTTTTTGGAAAAGACTTATGAACAATGTAATCGATTAAATCACAATGTAATTGATTATTATAGGAAGTCTTATTCAAAATCATTGTCAAGTAATCGATTGCCACTATGTTGTAATCGATTATCACAGGAAGTCCATTATGTGATTTTGTATTGTGTAATCAATTACCACAATCTCCTAATTGATTAAAATGTTCTTAAGCTTTCAAGTAATAAATTACCATTTACTGGTAATCGATTAAACCAGTGAGAAAATATTTTTTCGAAACTTAAAACATTGAACACTTGACTTTTTATGTATTCATGAAAACCTTGTGTTTCAAAAAATCTTTTTATGAAAACATGAATGCAAATATGAATGAGTTTTATGCAATGGATCATAGGATGACTCATCTTAGACATACACAAATTATATTTTCCATTCAATTGAATTGGCATGTAAAAACCTAAACATTTCATAGTCTAAGAACCTCAGCTTCTTGATCCTCTTTAGCTCCTCTTGAGTCTAACACATTACAAACTCAAGGCCAATAAGGAGAACTTGAAGAACTTTCTTTGGTGAGCTTTAGAGGACCCATGACAAGAGCTAGTACTCAAGCCCTTCAAGACCACATGAAAGCTAACTTGCACCTTTTAGACAAGTATGAAGAAGCACACTAACTCAAGAAGAACAAGGGCTAGATTTTGTACTCTAAAGTTGGTTTTAATTCCAGCACCTTTTAGTGGCAATTGTAGTGGAAATAAATAGGCCTTTAGTGGCAGTTGTTTAATAAGTGTAGGTGCACTTGAATGTAATTTTTAGCACCTATATAAGCTCGTAAAAGCTATAGTTGCACGTGGCTGACTCAACAATGAGTCATCACATGAATAGCTTGCACCTCAAGCTTCATTTCATTTTCCATTTCATTCCACTTGCATTTAGCTTAGGAAGCTTATAAGACAAGCTTTAGTACCTTGGCTATATAAAGCTAGCTATAAAGAAATGTACACAACTTTTGGGCAAATTAATAGAAATCTGAAATTTCTTGTGAGAGTTTCTCTCTTGTTCTTGTGCAAAAAATTCTTGGATCTTATCAATGGCTTCTCAAGGCTACTGTGGCGATTCTTCCTATACTCATTGGAGAGATTCTTCATGGTTCCATCCATCTTCATTCCTTTTCTAATTCCATCCTTCATTGCTTGATTCTTTGGATTCATTTACGCCACTTGTTGCTCCAATTTTTGAGTAAGAGTTTGAGTTCTTGAAGATTGAGTTTCATTGCAAGGTAATTTGGGGAAATCAATGTCTAAGGAGTTTAGGCATTCATCAGAACAATACTTGTAACCTGTGAGAAGTTAGTAGAACTTGGTGTTTTGTCAAGAACTGGGCGAAGCTTTAGTGGTAGAGACGAACGAATATAATTTTTTGAGTCTAATATTTACATGCTTTCCTTCTGCTTTATCTAACCTAAGTGTGAATTTGTTTTTAGATTTTGAGAGATATCTTGTGTTTTGCGAAAATCTGTTATTTGTTCTTCATAAAGTTTTTATCAAACAAAAACTTTGTTTGTTTTCAAAAAGGCTTTAAATTTTCTAAAATTACAATTTAACCCTTCTTCTTGTGATATTTACCTTTACAGAGTAGTCACAAGTATTTTGTTTCTGTAATGTGATAAAGATAAGTTAACAATAAAAATGCATTTGTTTTTTATTTTTTGCTTGAAATGTAAATTATTAAAAAACTTTAGTTACCCATCTTTCTCAATATCCTTATTTGCACAAAAAATATAAGCAACCATCGTTGATTGAATATCATTGAGTACAATGTTTGGGGGAGGGATGAACAAGATAGTTATCCACTACAAATCAATAAAAATACTTGGTAGCACAATGACTTTTTTTATTAACACTAAAACATATATACATTTAGGGTTGACAAAATGGATGAGTTAGGTCAGCTTGACCTGACCCATCGGGCCACACATTGAAAATGGGTCAGCCTAAGCCTGGTTGGGTTGGAATTTCTTAGGCCTAGCCCAACCCTATGTTGGGTTGTCGGGCCATTAGGCCTATTCAAGCCAATTTAGAAATTAATAAAAAAAGTGAAAAAATTGATTATATATAAAAAAATCTAAAGGCAAATAATTATTTATTATACATTTATTTTGCCTAAAAAGTATTGACAAAGCCATTTAAATTATGTTTAATGAATACTCTAATTAATAATATTGCTTTGGGATTGTCACTTCTTATGGACACTTATTTTATGTTTAATGAATATGTTTTTCCTTTTAAAAAAATATAAATTATAATAATAAGTTACTATATTTTATTTAATACTTATCATATATTACTAATCAGGCCAGTCTGGCTCAAGTCCATTTGGCCCGTCGGGATAAATGGGCCAAGCCAAAAAAGGCTCGTTTCTATTTGGGTTGACTCTTTTGAGCTTAGTCTAGCCTTAATCATAGACTGGCTCATCAGACTAGGTCCATTTTTTGAACCCTATATACATTAGCTTAGGTATTTAAACACTTGTTTTCCTTCCATCAAATGTGTCATTGTTAGAGTACTTTTGTGTAAATAATACAAATAAAATAAATATTTTTCCAAATAATACAAGTAAAAATATTTACATAACTTATACAAATCACTATTCAAGTTGAGAAATCGATTCCCAGGGAATCGATTTCTCTACGTGAACAATTTTATTTATTAACCGATTTCATAATTGTTTTTTTTAATTATTTTTATTTTTTTGTTATTTCTTTTATTTTTATTTTTTTCTATTTAGTTTTTTCCTTTTTAATTATCTATATTTATGTTTAAATTGTTTAAACTAAAAATAATTTTATTTTTGTATTATTGAAATCTTTTTTAATGTGAAAACACTTTGTAACTTGAAAATCCACTGAGTTTGTGATAACAATATGAAAATAGAAATATCTTGGATAATAGTGGATTTATAACCATGTGTTAGATGCTAAAGAAAGACATGAATGAAATGAAATAAAACATTTAACATGACACAATGAGATGATAAACTATAACAATTTTTTTTTATAAATATTAGGAACACCGACATACATTCCCTTCATATAATTTATTTTCTAATTCATATGCCAATTATCAAATAGATTATTTCAAAATATTTTACTAAAATGAAATAAAGTTAATTAAAAATCGTTTAGTTAAAAATAGCAATATTTAGTATTCCATTACTTTTGCAGTTTTAAACTAAGAAAGATTGGACAACAACTCACCCTAACAAACATGTCATGTATTGTGACTATATATTCAATTTTTTTTAAAAAAATACTGTTTATTTCTATTTCTTAGTGTAAAAAGTTCTTCTGGTACAATAATTGATTGATTGACCATGACTCCATTAGTAATGTAGTGTAGTTTCATTACTTGCATAAAAACTATAGAATATTTTGATATCGAAACTAAAAATAAATAAATAACCAACAAGTTAAATTGAACTAAAATATTTAAATTACAAAATATATATAAAATTACCAATAATAGAAAAAATATTTAAATTTGAAACAATACCATAAAATTTTTAAAATACAAAGAATATGACAAATTTATGTTGTTGGCTTGAGCTTACATGGTGGGGGCAATTTTTATTTGAATGGCCTAGGATGCAACACATGGAACATCACTTTGGTTGACTTGGTTATCGAATATCCATTTCCGTGTGGATACGAGAGGAGATATGACAACCCTTGAAATGTATTTTCTTGTCTGGGTCAAGGTAGATTATTGGCTCATGACACTGTGGCCGATAATACACTTAATTTCACAATTCTCCTAACGATCCTCTATATACGTTGGAGACACTTTCCAACGTATACACAAGATGTATGTAGTTCCTGTACTTATGGTGAACATGCTTACAAGCAACAACAACATGAGAACAAGACATGTGCAATTTTTTGAATTTTCCACAGTCACACTACCTTTCATCTTGCCTGACCAAGAAATATTCAGCGGACCAAACCTCTCTCGGGTTAATTGTCTCCTGGACTAAGAATTATGTGTCGCATTGGTCTAACTCAAGAACAATGTGAGTGTTTGGCTATCTCTGTGTGTCTTTCATGGCCTTGATCGGGAAACATTCAGCAGACCGTACCTCTCTCGGGGTAATTGTCTCTGGGACTAAGAACGGTGTGTTGCATTGGTTGAACTCAAGAACAATGTGAGTGTTTGACTTTCTCTATGTGTCTTCCATGACCTTGTTTAGTACTTGTGTATAAACTTGGCTAGATGTAAGCATTGTTGCGACTTCTCTCCCTTTTTGGTTGGACAATGCATTACACCTTATATATGTTTATTTTACTAGCACACTTATTGGTAGATTTCATGTTTTCTTGAGTATCGAATTAATCAACTCAGTAAGATTGGTGGTTATGTGTCCCCATCCTCGTCCACTATCCTATGCGATAGTTCACTTTTCTTGCGAAATCTCACTGAGGCAATTAATTGTTCAATCACTATCTTATTTCTCCCTCAGATTGTTGTAGTAGTAATTGAATGTAGGCTATGTTCTTGCATATGCTGAGTAGTTATAAACAACAATTTCAATATTGTAAATAATACAAAATTAAGTGATATTTAATATAAAGAGAAAGAAGTTTGACACTTACTCATATTGATAGTTCTTTGATGTCATTGTTCTTGAACCTTCACATATGATTATGTGCAATGTGTCGAATGTAGAACACATGCACAAAATTCTATGTCGTCCACCCATTATCACGTCTTGAGTAGACACTTTTATTTACTCATGCCTGTCTAAAATCAAACATAGACCATGTTTTTGGATGACATGCCTTTTTAATTTTTTTAGGAAGACGATCCATGCTTCCATTGTTTCACCCTTGACAAACAAAGGCTATTGGAAGGATTTTATTGTTTCCATCTTGTGCAACTACCTCAAGGAGGGTAACCTTGTACTTACTGTAAAACCATGTTCCATCGACCTAAACCACAAAATTGCAATATTGAAACCTATCGATACACAGTCTCAAACTCCAAAAAAGGCGATCGAATTTCATGAAACCCTCTACTTTTTTATCTCCTTGTGGTGGCATTGGTAGTGTTTCCTTCTCTATGACCATACCAGGAAGAAATTGTTGCATAGCTTGCAACAATCTTAGTAAATCGTGGAACGATCTTTTCCAGTTTCTATAGATGTTTTCAATGGCCTTTTATTTTTCTAACCATGCTTTTGGGTATGTGGTAGTGTATCTTTCAGTGCTTTTGATGTGTGATATTAAGGCTAACACTTAAGTTGATGGATCATTTTTAATCAATATGTGGATGCTTTTACTGATGAGCATATGCGACAACTTTGCATGATCTTGTGAGATTGATGGATTTGAACATGTATGGGGTTCACAGAACTTTCTTATTTCCCACTGCTTACTTGTAAGGATGTATGTTGGCCTGCACCTCCAAGCACAACTATTGTCATTACAAATGACAATTAGCTTTGTTTGGTTCGATAGTTATGCCTTGTAGTTAGCTCCTTCGCTCACATGGTACTGCTACAAAGCATGTTGTACTTCTTATTTTGTTAGAAAATGCATCCCTTCAAAGAGAGTCTCTACCGAATGTCGAACTTCTTCACGATCCAACATATGACTATATTCAGAATCTTCAAAATTAGATTATTCAAAATTATGCATGTGTGGTGCTATGTAGTATGGTGGTACGATTGTTATTGGAGATATAGGCTCAGCTTCTTCCTCATGACCTTTCTAGGGTTGATTGCATAGAACTTCATTTTTGTCCTTACTAAAGGGATCGAGTTCTTCGTTAGGTAAGCCAAACTCTGCTATAGACTCAAACTCATTTGGTTCAGTTAATGAGGTAGGCTCTACTGTAGGGGTAATCAAGTATGGGTGAGGTTGATCCTCAATAACACCAAATGTTTGTGAGTCTAACAAATTGGTGGAAAATGGTGTGAAAAGAAATTAAGTAAAAGATGTGTTTGGTTCAAATAAATTTTGTTGTGGTTGGGTTAAAGCAAGAGTCTCTTGGGTTGCATTGGATGTATGTGAAATGAGACTGAGGATAATTGAGGTTCATATGATACTGGTTGAGGGTTAAGGTTTTAGGGTAGGAAGTGTATGTAGTTGGATGCTTGCATACAATTCAATGCATGAATGAACCTCATGTTGGTGAACAACATAAATTATACCATTGGCATCTTTGTCGTCAACAAGTTGCACTGCTGTAAACTTGAGCCTTTCGCACTCCACTACTTGTGGGTATCAAAATGAAATATTGCATACATGGTCCAATGGTTGAAGTTAGAGCCTTTGGTGGATTTTTCTTTTCAAGGCTTCAAGTTTGAGACCTTGCTTTGTTTGAAAGAACATTGGGTGGGGGCATTCAAACATATCCCCTTCATCTGTTTTGATCATTTGACCATTGTAGTGCACTAAACAATTGATAGATGAGGGAGACATGGGTAATAGAGAAAGAAATATGACAAAGGGTTTGTGTTTGCAAAGTTGGAAGAAAATAACATAGAAAGAAAGTGTGTGGATGTGTTAAATGAAGATGAATATGAATTCTATATATAGGGGTCACAGTTAAGGGTTTATGACCTAGGGTTAGGGTTTTGAAGCATTCGATTCCCCGACGTAAAGAAAAATATCTCTAACGCACTATCATAAAGCAAAAGTGTCTTTGGTGCACTGAGATTAAACATTCAATTCCTTGAACTAAGGTTAGGGTTTAAGGTTTATGTTTCCATTATTACATTAGGGTAATGTTTTGTGGTGCAAGTTTAGGGTCTAGGTCAAGAATTAGGGTTTATGACCTGAGGTTAGGTTTAGGGTTAGGATTTGAAACATTGGATTCCTTGATGCACTGGCTTAAAACAAAAGGTCTCCAATGCACTGGCATAAAGCATTTGATTATCTGACCTAATGTTAGGGTTACAGTTAGGGTTTAGGGGCTTAGGTGCAATTATTATCTTAGGATTAGGTTTTCTGGTGCAGGCTTATTGTCCAGGGTCTAGAAGTAGGGTTTAGGACCTAGGGTTAGGGTTATCTACTTGTGGTGTTCTAAATAGAATAGATGAGGATGAAGTTGTGAATTTGTGAGTGAGAGAAAAAGAAGAAAAGAAGTCGTGAATGCTAGCTAGTTGTCGACTATTGCATGAATAATGAATAGTCTAGCATGCCTTCCATTATCCTTTGATACTCACTCACATTTGCCTAATTTAGCTCTCTTTTGTCTCATTGCATTTGTTTTGGCATATGACAACTTGTAAGACTGCAAAGTTTTGTCACACATCAAATTTAATCATTTCACATTTTCATCTTTCATTGCCAACTAACAATAACAATGTTACATAATAATAGTTTATTCATATAACACATTTTTTCATTAAAAATAATTTCAAAGACAAAATATCATAAATTTCTTTTTATCTCTCCTTTTCATGAGCAAAGATGAGATGCAATCACAACATCATCATCTTTTTTCAAGCTAACTACTGTGATTGATCAAGCACCACACTACAAACAAACTCTCCTCCATTTGTCGCTTCGCCATTGCTTGGTTGAATCAAGGTTCTTCAGCCAACATAGAAAATTATGTGTATTAGTTATTTTTGTTAAAATAATGTTTCACTCTCATAGTTTTCATGTAAATGAAGCCATTAAAACAACTTTCAGTCCTCAATTCAACCTAAAACGCATTAACGAAGTGGCCAAAAACAAGATAAAATAACCAAAACTTCAAGATTGCAATATGTGAGGGCAACTTTTGGCACTTAGATTGTTATGTGCACAAGCTATTTTGGTTAAAATAATATTTCCTTCACGTAGTTTTCATATTAATGAAGCCATTAAGACAACTTTGGGGTCTTGATTCGGACCTAAAATGCATTAATGAAGTTGCTAAAAACAAGAAGAAATCACTAAAACTTGAAGATTTCAATTTGTGAGGGAAACTTTTGAGACTTAGATTGTTATGTTTCATTCCCATAGTTTTCATGTCCATGAATCCATGAAGATAAATTCCAAGTCTCGATTCGGATCTAAAACGCATCAATGAAGTGGTCAAAAACAATAAAAAATCACTGAAACTTGAAGATTTCAATCTGTGAGGACAACTTTTGGGACTTAGATTGTTATGCGTATAAGCTATTTTGGTTAAAATAATGTTTCATTCCCATATTTTTCATGTCCATGAAGCCATTAAGACAACTTTTGGGTCTCGATTAGGACCTAAAACATATTAACGAAGTGGCCAAAAACAAGAAAAAATAATTGAAACTTCAAGATTTCAATCCTTGAAGACAAACTTTGACACTTAGACTGTTATGTGTATAAGTTATTTTGGCTAAAATAATATAGTTTTCATGTCAATAAAGCCATTAAGACAACTTTTGGGTCTCGATTCAGCCCTAAAACGCGTTATCAAAGTGGTTGAAAATAAGAAAAAATCACTGAAAATTCAAGATTTCAATCTATGAGGGCAACAATTGGCACTTACATTGTTTCAATCCATACTTCAAACTTTTTCCATTAAAACACACATGTCAAACACTTAGTAATACAACAATGAACAACACACATGACGATTACAAATCATTAAATAATAAAATATCAATCAAATAAATTGCGGGGGAGGGTTTCTTCAACACTCGATTCAAGGTCCATTACTTCATCTAGGAATTCATCTAAACCCTCCAAATTCAAAAAATCTACAAAAAATGGTGGTGATTGTGCACATGTTTGTATGGGTGTGTTTGCGGTGGTAAGATATAACTCAAGGCATATGAGGTTGGAGAGTTGCCTGAAAAAAAAAATCAAGTGACATGACTAACATGTGATACAGGTAATAAAAAATGTATATCCATGACCACTTTACCATTTGGTAGACTAATCTTGTTTCCAATAGCTAGTTTCAAGGAATCAAGTGACATTATGTTATCATGTTGAACGATCTTTGGTGAACTGCTTACAAACGTTGAACCATGTTTAGTTGTTGTGATGGAACCATTGTAATACACAATCGTGATTGATGATGAAGTCATGGTTTAGCATTTTGGGTTAGGGTTTAGGGTGACAGTAAGGTGTCTGATTGAGGTGATGTATCAAATTTCCTTAGTGCAGACTTTATTTATAATGTTTAATGACTTGTCACATACACTTCAAAAAGAACAACCAAGATCCCACTGATAAAAACAATGGCCTAGATAACATTGATTAGAGCAACAAACATTGAGCGGTCAAGATCCCACTGACAAAATCAACGGTCTAGATATCATCGATTGGAGCAATGCATGTTGAACAACCAAGATCTCATCAAATGCATAGTGTTACTATTAAATTTTTCTATAAATACAATGCATGTATTGCCATCATAGGCACTAACTCAGACTCACTTTCTCTCTTTCTCATATATCCCTCTTTAACTTCTTGACGTTAGTACCAAAGCCTAAACCATGGAATCTACAACTATTCATCTTCTTTGGAAACAACACCTTCATATCTCTAGAGAAGTATGTAATACATTTTGTTTAATAAAATGTTAATTATGTTATGATTTACAAATTTGATGTTTTTATTATTTTGATTTTTGTAGTTAATAGATGATGTAATCCAGTCATAGGCTCAAGCTATGCCTTCTCTAGATCCGAGAATTGAATCTTTGTTGGTTCAAGTTGGGCTTTCAGGTGTACAAAGTTTGGATAGATTAAAATCAACAATGTTTTAGTGACTGCTTTGGTTGCAAGGTGGAGATCTGAATCACATACATTTTATCTTCTTGTTAGTGAATGCACAATTACTTTGAAAGATGTTGCTTTTTAACTGGGTTTACGCATTGATGGGAAACTACTTATTGGCTCAACATATTATGATTGGAAACAAATGTACGCAGAATATATAAGTGTTGTTTCCCCCAAAGAATACACTAGTTGGATCAACACTTAAACTAAAATGGTTAAAAGAAAACATATTGACTCTCCCAGCATAACACGTACCACAACAATTAGCAGCCCATTGTAATGCATATATTTTAGGGTTGATTGGTGGGGTTTGATGCCAAACAAGTTAGGGAACAAATTTCACTTAATGTATCTACCTCTGTTAGCAGATCTTGATCGGGCTGGCCAGTACAACTAGGGTTCATCATGTTTAGCACATTTGTACAAAGAAATGTGTGGGGAAATTTATCCCATATCCAAGAAAATGAGAGGATGTACAATGTTGTTGCAGTCTTGGGCATGGTATGACATGTCATTCGTTCAACCATGGGATGAGTGCAAGTCATCATATCCACTTGCAACTATGTAAACAAAATTTTTTCACTCAAACAAAGTCTGTTTTTGGTAATGTATTTGACACTAACATATTACATTTCACTAGATGGAGTGGTAGAGGGCTACGATTTTCTAGAATCCCACATAGTGATGTTAATGGCTACGGATCAAGATTCGACAACATGCATAATGAGGAGGTTGAACCCTTTGGTTTTTGTTTTATTTATTCAAATGTCAATTACATTATTTTTGAAAATATTAACGCAAATTATTTTTTCAATTCCATTGAATGTCTTACAGAGGGTTTGAGTCATTTCTGCCAAAACATGCATACAAGGATTCTAAATAATGGAGTGCTTGTGTCACTTTAATCTGTTTCCCAATGCTAGTATGGCAGAAAACTGATAGAGTCATGCTTCAATTTGGACTTTGTCAAGACATATTAAATCCATCGCATAATCTTGACAAAATCCATCATACTAACGTAAGAGGACACAATGACACAAATTAGGCAAAGCAACATTAACAATGGATTGCAATTTGGAAGGAAAGATGCAAATATGTGTTAATCGGCCAACCTATTCAAGGAAATATTAAACATATAAGTCACTACACAAATTGGTACCGAGCAAATTCAAAAATTTTCCTAACATGGTTTGCAATTTATTCAAACATTGCTGCCACATCTCTCTCAGCTCTAAAGATGAAAACTAAACAACACCCTTCACCACAAAGCCAACCAGCATGCATGATGAAGGACTACAACCACCTCCTCAATCATATTAATTCACACCACAACAACATCATCATCAAGATTATGGGTACAATCTGCAATCTGCAGTTCTTCAGTGCTAGCAGAGAAGACTTTGTGAGAAACCTCATAGGTACATTTCTTTGAAGGTCTTAAACAAATTGATAAAGTTTTATCTGTTGAAGGTCTTAAACACAATCTATTAAGCATAAGTCAATTATGTGATAACGAATATGGTGTATTCTTCAACAAGGATGAGTGTGTTGTCCTATGTGAGGATGGGTCTCGCTTATTCTCTACAAAGAGAAAATGAAAACTCTACAAGATAAGACTGAGGAACTCTCAAATCAAAAGGTGTCATGCTTACTGTCTATCAAAGAAAATCACTGGTTATGGCATGGAAAACTTGGTCATGCAAGTTAGAGGTTAATCTCCAAACTGCAGAAAAATAACCTTATAAGAGGTTTACCAAGCATGTCATACAAAGATGATTTACTTTGTGAGGCGTGTTAAAAAGGGAAATAGATTAAAAACTCTTTTAGCAGTAAAAATATTGTTTCCACCTCTAGACCTCTCCAGCCATTACATCTTGATTTGTTTGGTCCAACCAAAACTGTGTCCACTAGTGGTAAAAGGTATGGACTTGTCATAGTCGACGACTACTCTAGATGAACATGGGTTATGTTTCTAAACCACAAGGATGAGTCTTTTGATGTCTTCTAAATTCTGTAAACAAGTTCAAAATGAAAAAGGAGTATCCATTAGTTCAATCAGAAGTTACCATAAGGGTGAGTTTGAAAATGAAATGTTCCAATTATTCAATGAAGAAAATGGAATTCTTCACAAATTTTCAACACAAAGAACTCCTCAACAAAATGCAATAATTGAAAGAAAGAACATATCTCTCCAAGAAATGGCTAGAATCATGCTAAATGATAACTCAACCCGTAAGAACTTCTAGGCTGGAGTAGTAAATACTACGTGTTATCTTCATAACATAATTTTTATAAGACTCATCTTGAAAAGGCCCTCTATGAATTATGGAAGGGACTCAATATGGGAAAATTTGACTTGAAGAGTGAATGTGGAATATTTCTCGGATACTTTGAAACTTCAAAGGCATTTAGAGTGTGCAACTCAAGAACCTTAGTTGATGAAGAATCTATACACATAAGATTTGACGAAAATAAGTTTGATAAATAATTATTAGAGATAGATGAGTCTTTTGCAGATTTACAACTAAACGATAGCTCCATAGTCACTAGCTCATCTAAACAGGAACCACATATAGTAACATCCACCCAGCAAAAATTTCAAGCTAAAGTTAGAGAACCCACTAGATGCATTATGCAAAGGAACCATCTAGAAAGTCAAATCATAGGTGATCCAATAGATCATGTTCAAACTAGATCGTCATTAAAAACATAAAGACATATTGCACTGATCTTTGAGATGGAGCCCAAACACATTGACAAGACCATGCAAGACAGAAAGTTGGTTAAAGCGATGCAAGAAAAGTTTGATCATCATTAAAAGAATGATGTTTGGAAGCTCGTCGAACTACCTAAAGGAAAGAATGCAATTGGAGTGAAATGTGTATTTTGCAACAAACTGGACAAGGATTGTAATGTTGTGAGAAACAAGGCAAGGTTAGTTGCTAAACGTTACTGGCAACAAAAAGGTATAGACTACACAGAAACCTTTGCATATGTTGCTCATTTAGAAGCAATACGCATCTTACTTTCATTTGTAGCTTATAGCAATATAAAGTTGTATCAAATGGATGTAAAGAATACATTTTTAAATGGCTTTATCCAAGAGGAATTTTATGCTGAATAATCTCCAAGATTTGAAAGTCAAACCCTTCCTCAACATGTTTTTAACTTAACAAAGCCTTATATGGACTTAAACAAGCTCCTAAAGCTTGGTATGAAAAACTAAGTTCCTTTCTTTTAGAAAATTGCTTTGAACAATTAAAGGTTTAGACAACACACTTTCATAAGAATTATGATTCTCAATTTTTATTAGTACAACTGTATGTGGAGGATATCATTTTGGTGCTACTAATGAAATGCTCTATGAAGATATTTCTAAGTTAATGTATACTGAGTTTGAAATGAGCACGATGGGAGAGCTATAATTCATACTTGGACTGCAAATAAAGCAAACACCCGAAGGCATGTACATGTATTAGACCAAGTGTGTGAAAGAGTTGTTAAAGAAGTTCAACATGAGTGATGCAAAAGAGATGAAAACTCATATGCATCTCACCACATATCTTGGACTAGACGAGGAATCAAAAATGGTGGATGGGACTCAATACAGAGTAATGATTGGGTCACTGCTCTATCTTAATGCATCTAGGACTGATATAATGTTTAGTGCTTACTTAGGTGCAAGATTCCAAAAGGAACTAAGGGAAGTTCATTTAACTGCAGTTAAATGTATATTCAGATATTTGATTGGAACTCCTAACCTTGGTCTTATGTTCAAGAGAAGAGAAAGTTTCAGACTCATGAGTTATTGTGATGCAAACTATGTTGGTGATAAAGTAGAAAGAAAAAGTACAAGTGGAAGCTATCACTTTATAGGTGGAAACTTAGTCACTTGGATATACAAGAAGGAAGGATCAACTGCATTATCCACTATTGAAGCAGAATACATGTCAGCAACAAGCTGTTGTGCTCAACTCCCATGGATAAAGAACCAACTTGAAGACTACAATGTCTATGAGAGTAAAATTCCAATCTATTGTCATATTAGAGTTTCTATATGTCTTTCCAAAAACTCAACATTGAATTCCAAAACAAAGCATATAGAAATTAAACATCATTTTCTAAGAGATCATGTTCAAAATGGTATAGTAGATTTACAGTTTGTACCCATGGATAATCAACTTGGTGATATTTTTACAAAAACATTAACTAAAGAAAGGATGATTCTATTAAGGAGTCAAATTGGGATGATCTCTGTTAATGATTGATCTAATATCTATATGTCTTCCACTAATGCATCCAAGGACATGTTGTCCACTGGAGCTTTACACACACTCAAAAGGTTCAATATATGAATGATATGCCATGCATTATTTTTAAATATATGAAACATATTGTTTTCTTTGTAAAACGTTGTAATGCTCCATAATGAGTCAGTTTTGGGAATCGAGCCAAATGATTATTTTTGAAAAAGCCAAAAATCCTGAAAATAGTATGAACAACACACAAGAACCAAGATGGGGGGTGAATTGGTTGTTCTTGGCCAGTTAAAAATTCTTAAACAATCAGAGTTATAAAGATCATATCACAAAACTATCCAAGAAAGATTTCAACCAATCAAACACCAATCCTTAAAGAATGCAACCAAAATGTTTTTTGTTGATTGTGAAAAGTTGCACCAATGAATGACAAGTAATAACCACAAGAAAAGATAAAGATGAAGTAGTCAGTACAAAGATTTATACTGGTTCACTTCTTAACCTAGAGAAGCTACATCGAGTTCTTCTAACCAACAAGTTAGAGTTTCACTAATAACAATCTGTTTCTTACAAGCTCTTACAACCACTCTCAATCACACCTAGATCAAGAACGAGATATTTAACTCATATAGATTCTCTGTGATCAAGACATAGAGAAAATCCTTCTCTACTCTTACCTCTAGAAACACCTATTCTAGATAAACCTTAAGAAAAACTATGTTATGGTTACACAAAAAGAAATTCAAAAAGAATTTACAAAAAATTTGTATGGAGAGAAACCACCTGATGATCCACTACCGATGTATGCAAAATATTACTAGACTTAAATCAATGGTGAAAGAAAACTACTTCAAAACTTTCCCTCCAAAATCTTTTTTTGAAACTTTGCCTAAAAAGAAATCTTCTCAAGTAATCTTGAAGCTTGAGGATTTGTGGGACTAATACAGAATAACACTTTGAATATTTTCTCTCTTCAGAAAGCTTATGAAAATACTATGATAATTCATTGTGTTGTTTTTAAAACAGTCTTCTTCTATTTATAGAAAACATATTTAACTGTCAGTAATCAATTAATTCACTGATGTAATCAATTAATTTCACTAATGTAATCAATTAATTGATTCATTTAATTGATTAAAGTGTTCTTGATCTTTCTGGAAAAGACTTATGAACAATGTCATCGAGTAACTTGCAATATAATCGATTATCATAGGAAGTCTTTGGTTAAAAACATGCCAAGTAATCGATTACCATACTCTTGTAATCGATTAAAGTGTTCTTAAATCTCAAGTAATAGATTACCACTTTCTGGTAATCGATTAAACCAATGAGAAATTATTTTTCTAAAACTTAAACATGGAACACTTGACTTTTTATGCAATCATGAAAACTTTATGTTTCAGAAAAGCTTCTTCACAAAACTTATGCTTTTATGAAAACATGAATGCAAAAACATGAATGAGATTTATGCAATGGATCACAGGAAGTCTCATCTTAGACATACACAAATTACAACTACCAATCAATTGAATTGGCATGTAAAAAGCCTAAACACTTTTCTACCTAAGAGATTCAGCTTCTTGATCCTCTTGAGCTCCCCTTGACTCTAACAATCTCCCCCTTTTTGGCTTTGATCATTCCAAAATTCAATTAAACATCTTGATCCTTAGTGTTTGTTTTAGAAGAGAGTTTCCATGAACTTTTACATGAAACCTGAAAAAGAATAAGCTTCCAGTAAAGACCAAGTGTCAAGTATTCTTTGCATAAATTCTATACATCATAAGCATATTTATTGCTCCCCCTTTATTATGTAATATCATATTATTTCATATTTAAGAGTTTGAGAATATATATCCATTTATTTTTACTTCCCAGTACCTTTAGTTTTATTCCCCCTGTACATAACATTATGGTCATATTGTTCATATTTTTCTCCCCCTTTGGCTTATTAAAGGCAAAATATTGCAATATATGTGAAATAAGCAAGGAAGATTAGATAAGCATAAGATCATTTATTCATTAGAGGCAAACATCAAAGATAACATTGTAAAGCATCTGAAAACAGAAACAATATAACTAGAAATTGAATAAGACAACCACTAAGCTAAAGATTATCAAAGTCTCTAAGACTCATTCTAGTCTCTATATTCTCTAGTCTAGTGGTGATGTCTTCTAAAGAGGAATGAACATCAGTTGAATGTTCATGATGCAGAGTTATCATAGCATGCATCTTTTGAATCATAAGAGATTCAAAAGGACTTCACTGCTGCTCAGCAGGTCTAGCTTCAGCATCTTCATCCTCATCAGCTTCTTCTCGCTCATCAGCCAATCCTTTTGCTGGTTTTGAGTTTCTTATATGCTGATGGTTGAGACATGGTGATTTAGAAATAAGGATAGGCAGAGGTATGGTTGAGAAAAGGAAGAGGCAAGGCAAAATATAACTTAGTTTTGCTACATGAGAGAATGAATTTTGGTGTGAGGAGTTTCGCTTATGGATTCTAAATTTATAGAGCTTTTCAAGTTTAAAATTTGAATTTTTGTAATCTTGATAATAGCTATCTCAAATTCCAAAGATGTCTGGATGCAATGAACCAGAATTTGAATTTGAATTTAGAGATAACATTTCAGATTTTTCATTGAAAGCTATGCAGAAATTCAGAAAACATCAAAGGTAATCAATTGCAAGACCCTTGCAATCGATTATTTCAAGGCTAAGTATGGATGCCTCTGAGCTTAGTGTAATTGATTAATTTGAGAGCGTAATCGATTACTCTAGGGAGTTTTTAACTTGAAATGACCCTTAAGAATTATGTAATTGATTAATTTTTTGTGATAATCGATTACTCCAGAGAGTATTTAATCTTGATATTCCTGTAAGCATAAGGTAATCGATTAATATGCTATCGTAATCGATTACTCCAGAGAGTTTTTAACTTGAAATTGCCTTTAAGCATCATGTAATCGATTAATACGTTGTTGTAATCGATTATAACAGAGAATTATGCAACATGAATAGTGCCATTTATTAGAATTCAAATTTTAGCCAAATGTGATGCATAATGATTTTGTGAGTTGAATTTCATGTACCTAGACACATAATAAGCTTGCTATCAGATGTTAGATTCATCAAGAATTCCTAGCATGTTCCTAAGAGCATATAATCTATCTCTAGCAAGAGGTTTAGTAAATATATCAGCCAATTGATTGTTTGTATCAATAAATTCAATTGAGCAATTACCCTTTTGAATGTGATCTCTAAGAAAGTGATGTCTGATCTCTATGCTTTGTCCTTGAGTGCATTATTGGATTCTTAGATAGTTTGATAGCACTTGTGTTGTCACATAGCAAAGGAATTTCTTTCAATTCAACATCAAAGTCTTGTATTTGTTGCTTTATGTTGCGTGATTACGGCAAGTGCACCGATCGTTAACAAGTAATAAAAGTGAGTAAGTGAGTTATCGTCTCCACAGGGATTGGGGTAATTTCCACAGCAAAAGCAATAAGAGTGATTGAAACCAAAGTAGAAGTTCAAGCAAAAAGAATGTTGTTGTTTGATTGATTGGTTGAATGTAAAGACGGAAATAAATAAATTGCAATAAACTGAGTTGAAATATACCAATGGAAATGAATTGTAGTCAGACGCAATCCCTTTTGAGTCCTCCCCCT
>CM023950.1:16973116-17031421 GCA_013407115.1 Glycine latifolia
TTTAACTTAAAACTATACTAAAACTAAGATGTGTTTGCAACACATCACTTTAGCCATAAGCTTTGAGCACAACAACTCCCAGCTGCAATGTACTCTACCTCAATTGTTGATAGAGCAACACAAGATTGTTTCTTGCAGTGCCATGAGATCAAGGAACTTCCCAGCAAATGGCATGTTCCACTTGTGCTTTTCCTATCTAATTTGCAGCTTGCAAAATTAGAATCTTTTTCATATAAATCAAGGTAAGTTGTGGTTGCCATAGAAGTTGCAACATCCTTGCTTTTCTCCATATCAAATTTCTTGATCACTTCATTGCAGTACTTTGTTTGACTGAGAAATGTCCCATTCTTCATTTTTTTCAGTTGAAGTCCAAGGAAGAATGTTAGTTCTCCCGTCATTGACATTTCAAATTCATTCTGCATAGAGATTGAGAATTCCTTGCACAAAGAATTATTAGTTGAGCCAAAAATAATATCATCAACATATATTTGAACAAGTAATATGTCATTGGCAAATTTCTTGATGAACAATGTTTTATCCACTTGTCCTTTTATGAAGGATTGGCTAAGTAGAAAGTTGCTAAATCTTTCATACCAAGACCTAGGAGCTTGCTATAAGCCATAGAGAGCTTTCTATTGTTTGAAAACATGATTTGGATGTTTAAAATCAATAAAACCAGGAGGTTGATCAACATAGATTTCCTCCTCTATGTAACCATTAAGAAAGACACTCTTTTCATCCATTTGAAATAATTTGAAATCCATTAAACATGCAAATGTAAGCAGTAATCTAATGGCTTCCAACCTTGCTACTGGAGCATAGGTTTCTTCATAGTTAGTGCCTTCCTCTTGGTTGTAACCCTTTGCAACCAATCTAGCTTTATTTCTAACTATGATGCGAATTTCACCAAGTTTGTTCTTGAAAACCCACTTGGTCGCTATTGGCTTATGAGAAGGAGGTCTAGGAACAAGTTCCCATACTTCATTTCTCTTTGAATTGATTAAGTTCATCATGCATAGCAAGCATCCAATGTTCATCAAGTAATGCTTGATCAATATTCTTAGGTTCAATTTGAGAGAGAAAGACTATATCACAACATAGGTTTCTAAATGATAATCAAGTAGATACTCCCTTAGATACTTCACTAATGATGTTGTCTAGGGAGAGATCTCTTGTTGTTCTCCAGTCCTTAGGCCTTTCAGTAGGTGTCGAAGGATCAATCTATTCATTTGATTCATTCTTTTTCTTCTCATTTGATTCATTGATTTTGATATAATCTTCCATTGGTCCTGCATCATTATCACAACTCTTTTCCTCTTTTAAGGAGTTAGATTCATCACAAATAACATGTACAAATTCTTCCATGCATAAGGTTCTTTTATTGAAAACTCTATATGCTTTACTTTGTAATGAATATCCAAGAAAGATAACTTCATCAGCCTTTGCATCAAATTTTCCAAGAGACTCCTTTCCATTGTTTAAAACAAAACATTTACAACCAAAAGCTCTAAGGTGTGAAATGTTTGATTTTATACCTTTGTATAGTTCATAAGGAGTTTTCTTTAAGATGTGCCTTATGAGTAATCTGTTTAGTGTGTAGCCAATAGTGCTTACTGCATCAGCCCAAAAATATTTTGGTAAATTTGTCTCATTAAGAAGAGCTCTTGCTCATTCTTCAAAAGATCTATTTTCCTCTCCACAACACCATTTCGTTGAGGTGTTCTTGGAACTAAAAAATTGTGGTTAATTCCATTTTCTTCATAGAACTTTTCAAAATGTTCATTTTGGAATTCACCACCATGATCACTTTTTATTAAGATAATTTTGCAGTCTTTTTCATTTTGAACAAGCCTGGCTAATTTTTTGAAGGCATTAAAAGCATCACTCTTGGATTTCAGAAATAATGCCCATGTGAATCTTGAGTAGTCATCAACTATTACTATCCCATAGTAATTGCCACCTAAGCTCATAGTTCTTGAAGGACCAAACAAATCCATGTGAAGCAATTCAAGAGGTCTTGAGGTGGAAACAAAGTTTTTGTTTTGAAAAAAGATCTTTGTTTGTTTCCCCTTTTGACAAGAATCACTAAGTTTGTCCTTTTCAAACTAATTTTAGGTAAACCAATAACTATATATTTTCTAATGAGCTTGTTCATGTGATGCATGTTAATGTGACTAGCTCTTCTATGCCACAACCATGATTCATCAATCTTACTTACTAGGCAATTTATATTATGAATGAATGCATGTTCTATAACAAGCAAGTAGATGTTTCCTTTTCTTTTTCCTACATGAATAACCTTACCAGATTCACCATCACATATTCAGTAGCTATTATTATTAACCTTTAATCCTTTATCACATAGCTGACTTATACTCAGAAGATTGTGCTTTAAGCCTTCCACATAAAGTACATTTTTTATTTTGGTTTTAAAGTTGTCACCAATATTGCCTTCTCCTATTATTTTTCCTTTATTGTTGTCTCTATAGGTGACAAATCCTCCATCCTTTGAAGTCATATTTGTAAGCATGGAATTGTCACCAATCATGTGTTTAGAGCATCCATTGTCTAAGTACCATAATGATGCTTTAGCTCTAAGACACACCTACAACAATCAAATCAAGTAGCAAAGTAAGGTACCAAATTAAGGTTAGGTCCATAAGGGTTAGCCATTTTTCTCTTTTCCTTAGGAACCCATATGCAGTCTCTATTAGGCACATAGAACCTTCTAGTAGAACCTTCTAGCATAACACTTATGAGATGTGTGACCTTCCCTCATGCAGTAATGACATATAACAAATTTGGATCTTCTTTCAAAATGAGCCTTTTTAGGATGCTTTATTTTTTAAAGCCTTTTTCTATTCATCTATTTTGGAGGTACAAACTTGGTGTTTTTAAAAGGTTTTGTTTGATGTTTGTAACCTAATCCAGATGTATCTCCAACATACTTTTGCACAATTAACATTTGATTCAAACTACATTTTCCTCAATAAAGTTTTTTTAGTAGATCTACCAAGTATGAGTTTTCAGTTTGTAAAGTCATGCATTTTTCAAGTTGGCTCCTTTTGAATTCATTAAACTCTTTTTGCAAATCTTTGTTTTCATTTACTTTTGATGAGGAAGAAGCACACACACCCGCATTTGCTTTGTAGCTTGAAATAAGTTTCTCATTCTCTTCTTTAAAGTTACAAAGTTCATTTTGCATTGAAGCAAGTTTAGTGGTATGTCATCTAAGGTTACCTTTTAGCTTATTGTTGGAGATTGCAAGTTTTTGAGCCTCCTCATGCATTTCATAAAAAGCATCAACAAGTTGATCAAGTTCAGGATTTATTTCTAATTCAGCACACGAGTAATCTTCATCAATTGTAGAAGTTAGGCAAACATTTGCTTCTTGATTTTCACTTGATGATTCAGAAGTTGTTAAAGCATCTTCTTCCCATGCAATGTAGGCTTTCTTTGATTTCCCATCTTTGTTTGCTTTCTTTTCACCTAATTGCCTTTTCAAATATATAGGACATTCAGATTTGATGTGGCCTTGCTTACCACATTCAAAGCAGTTGTAGTTGGTGTTGTTGTTGTTGTTGTCACTCTTTTTGTTGAACTTGGTGAACTTTCTGTTCTTGTTTTTCTTCATGAATTTGCTAAACCTTTTGACTATTAGGTTCAGATTCTCATCACCTTCGTCTCCACTTGAGTCATCATCTTTCTCAACGTTTGAGGATGCAGCTTTCAAGGCAATTCTCTTCTATTTTTTGTTTGCATCTTTTGCATGTGTTAGTTGAGACATTTCTAACTCATACTCAAGTAACTTACCAAATAGTGCAGCCATAGACATCTTTGATAGATCTTTAGATTCCTTGGTCGCTATCACCTTTTGTTGCCATGGTCTTGTTAACCATTTCAAGATCTTGATGTTTAGTTCTTCAGCATCAAATGTTTTTCCAAGACCAAGAAGATGATTAATGATGTGTGTGAATCTGGTTTGGAGTTGAGAGATGTTTTCAGTTGTGTTCATTTTGAACATCTCATACTCATGGATCAAGGCATGTTTCCTTGATCTTCTAACTTCATTTGTTCCTTCATGAGTAATTTCTAGCATTTCTCACATTTTCTTAGCACTCTTGCACCTAATAGTCCTGAAAAATTCATCAGATGATAATGCAGAGGTTATCATATTCTTTGCTTTGAAAATGTATTGAAATACCCTCTTTTCTATGTTTGTCATTTCATCTCATTCTTTGGGAATCATTTCATTATCAATGGTTTTGGTTCGAATCCAAGGACATTTTTCTATTGCATTGCATGCACCAGGGTTATTTGATTGAATGAAAATATGCATTTTGTTTTTCCAAAAACTAAAGTGTTTTCCCTCAAACATCGAAGGATGATTGAGGGAGGCAACCTCCTTGAAGGTAGTTTGTGTGATATTCATTTTCTTTAAAGAAAGATAGTGATCTTGAGTAACACACAAGAACTTGCTCTGATACCAATTGAAAATAGTATGAACAACGCATAAGAACCAAGAAGGGGGTGAATTGGTTGTTCATGGCCAATTAAAAATTCTTAAACAATCAGAGTTATAAAGAGCGTATCACAAAACTATCCAAGAAAGATTTCAACCAATCAAACGCCAATCCTTAAAGAATGCAACCAAAATGTTTTTTGTATTGTGAAAAGTTGTACCAACAAATGACAAGTAATAACCACAAGAAAAGATAAAGATGAAGTAGTCAATACAAAGATCTATACTGGTTCACTTCTTAACCTAGAGAAGCTACATCGAATTCTTCTAACCAGCAAGTTAGAGTTTACTTAATAACAATCTGTTTCTTACAAGCTCTTACAACCACTCTCAATCACACATAGATCAAGAATGAGACATCTAACTCACATAGATTCTCTGTGATCAAGACATAGAGAAAATCCTTCTTTACTTTTACCTCTAGAAACACCTATTCTAGATAAGCCTTAAGAAAAACTATTGTTATAGTTACATAAAAAGAAATTCAAAAAGAATTTACAAACAAGTTGTATGGAGAGAAACCACCTGATGATCCACTGCTAATGTATGCAAAAGATTACCAGACTTGAAGAAATGGTGAAAGAAAGCTACTTTAGAACTTTCCCTCCAAAATCTTCTTTTGAAACTTTGCCCAAAAAGAAATCCTCTTAAGTAATCTTGAAGCTTGAGGATTAGTGGGACTAACACAGAATAGCACTTTGAATCTTTTCTCTCTTCAAAAGCTTATGAAAATACTTTGATAATTTGTTGTGTTATTTTCAAAACAGTCTTCTTCTATTTATAGAAAACATATTTAACTGTCAGTAATCGATTAATTCACTAATGTAATCAATTAATTTCACTTATGTAATCGATTAATTGATTCATTTAATCAATTAAAGTGTTCTTGATCTTTCTAGAAAAGACTTATAAATAATGTAATCGAGTAACTCGCAATGAAATAGATTATCACAGGAAGTCTTTGTTTAAAAATGTGCCAAGTAATCGATTACCACCATATCGTAATAGATTATCACAGGAAGTCCATTCTGTGATTATGTGTAGTGTAATCGATTACCATACTATTGTAATCGATTAAAGTGTTCTTAAATCTCAAGTAATAGATTACCACTTGTTGGTAATCGATTAAACCAATGAAAAATTATTTTTCTAAAACTTAAACATAGAACACTTGGCTTTTTATGCAATCATGAAAACTTTATGTTTCAGAAAAGCTTCTTCACAAAACTTATGCTTTTATGAAAACATGAATGCAAAAACATGAATGAGATTTATGCAATGGATCATAGGAAGTCTCATCTTAGACATACACAAATTACAACTACCAATCAATTGAATTGGCATGTAAAAAGCCTAAACACTTTTCTACCTAAGAGATTTAGCTTCTTGATCCTCTTGAGTTCCCCCTGACTCTAACAAAGCCCACTATAAAAACTCCTATGTTGTAACTCTTGGAATTACACTCTTTTTTGCAAACATTTCAACTTCCTTCTAAGTTTTCAAACCCTAGCTTTCATCCCTTTCAAATGGCCTCTACAAACACGCCGCTAATGAAGCTATCCCAACCATGGAAATCACCACCATACATATAGACAATAATCCTTCCTTTCATGTAGAACACTTTTTTGATATCTAAGAACTCAAAAAACTAGGTCTAAAGTTGAATGAGACCCTATTGTTTTATCGTGTGAAACACTTTTTTAGCGAACCTCAAACCATCTACCTATAACTGATAAAGACCTTTTGGCGACATATTGAGTTCGTAACCAAGAAGACCATAGCCTCCAAGGTTTTGGGAGTGAAGGTCATACTATCCAACGACACCATGCTAAGCCAACAGGGTCTCTATGCGAGGGCAACACTTACTAAGAAGGATGGGAGAATAACTATGACTCCCACATCCTTAGAGCTCTCTACTGAGACAATGCTGACGAGGTTGGTGATCAAAAGACCATCATCTAAACCTGATGTGTAAGAAGGAAAAAATATGAGCCAACATTCTCCAAGATGATCTACTCTGACCTTCACAAGTACTATTGTTTCACTTTATGGAGAACCTCCTGTTTGACCTTCCACACAATATATATCAACATTCTGAGGAACCTCAAGGGCTTAGGTGGTTTGGACGACATCTACTATGCAACCTTCATCAACAAGCTTCTATGACATCAAGGGGTCTATCATGTGTTCAACAAGATGGACATGGATTCCAAGCACACCCTAATAGTTAAGGGTTCAATGGTTGCTAAACAACAAAAGTTTAGCAAGACTAACCTAAAGGCGATGAAGGTGGCCTTGGAACAAAGCTTGAAGGAGGCTCCAGAAGTGGACATGGATGCCATCAACAAAAGAAAACAAAAGAGGTTGGTCAAGTCCATTACTGATGAAGACCTTGGTCTAGACTGCTTTGACATTTCAAGGAAAATTAAGAAGATCATGGATGAACAATAGAAGAAGAAGAAGAAAACCAAAAAATAGTCCAAAAGGGATGAAGAAGAAGAAGAGTTATTGGCAAAGGAGCATAGGACCAAAAGAAGAGATGAATCTACTGCATCCACTCCTACGTGTCCACCTGCAGTAAACCTAATCGCACAAAGGTTGAAAGACTGGAGTAATAGTGATGATGACAATGAAGGGCTAGTGCGAGTGGCCATCCAAAAAGAGAAAAGTTATTGCTCCTAATGCCCCTACTCCCAAAAAGGCAAAGAAAGCTTAACCTGTTGCTGAACTAAGAGTGTATGTCCTCCCTTTTTCCATTCCAGGATGGATGAAGACAAGGTTAACCAAGGCCAATCCAAAGATTGGTGACAAAGAATGGGTATAGTTGAATCAGAGATCCTGCCACATGATGACCCCCCTATTCAGCTTTATTGGTAAATAGGTGGGCATGAAGGGGTGTATCTGGCTCTATACCAAGTTTGGTCATGAAGGACCATTACAAAGAGATCTTAACATATGTTATGTGATAGTGCACGCCTAAACGTCATACAAAATACTTATTGGTTGTCCCTCGTTGAATGCATTAGGTGTGATTGTCTCAACCCCTCACCTTGCAATAAAGTTCCCATCAAATACCAGAACCATCATAACCATACATGCTAGCCAAAGAATTTCAAAATATTGCTACATGGCAAGTCTCAATTTGTGCTCTCTCACAAAAGGTGAACCTCGAAAAGTCATGCATTATGATGAGATCAAGCCAGCAGCTAGAGAGCTGGAGGAACTGGATCTCGATCCAAGAACCAATGAAGATAGTGATTGAGCATTTTTAATTTATTATTTTTCTATTTTTCTTAGCTTATTTGACTTCTCTTAGATTCTTATTTTCTCATTTTAACTCATTTTTGGTCTTAGGCAAATAATTGGGCTTAATTGATAATTGTTGCTTATTTTTTAGATTTTGTGCTTACTTGACCTATCTTCCTTGTGTAGGATCTAGAGGATTATACAAAACTCCAAATGGAACATATGCATAGTCCTTGGAAAGCTAAGGAAAAGAGAGACACTTTTGTCAGAGATAAGCATGGGACAATTCTGTCAATTTGAGGGTAAAATTAGGCTTGGAAGTCAAAACCTTTGCATTTGAGTTTTGGGTTGTGAGTTTAGGTTTTAATTGGTGTAATTAGCATAATTAGTTATTTTAGATGGACCTAATCAGAGCCCATCCTTCATTCTATTCAGTCACTATATATTAGTGTAGCTAGTTGGACAAAAACAGAATTTCTAGCTTCTTGTGCAAGTTTTCATAATTAAAATTTTTTCTCTCTTTTTCTCTCAATTATTCTTCATTGTTCTTGATATTTCTTCTACTGTTCATATCTGTTCTTCTATTTTCTTACATAAATTTTTTGGCTCTTCCAGTCATGTTGATCATGGAAGGCTAAACAATTAATCAATCCAATGATCTAGTCTAAGCAAGGAGAATTTGAGTTCTGGTTTGGTATTCTAATTTCTGTGTGAATGTTCATCTTCTTCTTCAATCCTCTTTTCGATTTTTATGATTATGAATATGTTTAGGATTGAAAACAAATTAGGTTATAGATTTATTCACTAATTTTGAATTTTAATCATAGATTGTTTAGATGATATTTCAATCCGATTTGTGATTTCAATTGATTTAGGAGTTAATTCGATTGAAGTGCTTCTAATGATATTGAATGAACCTTCATAATATGATCATTATCTGATAACTATGATAATTTAAATTGCTTGGTTTGGTGAATTGGATTGATATTTTTGAATTTGTTTTACAACATCTTTTTATCAATTTTGTTACTTTGTGCAATTTTCTTCAATTCTTGTTTGTGTTTCTGCAATTTTTGTCCACTGTCTGCAAATTGTTTGATAAAATCTCCCTACTATTTATAAGTGGATTCATTCAGAAACCAAATTGAAATGTATTTCTGAGTCGACCTAGGTTAATCTTGTGCTACATAATTATCTTAGTTTTATTTGTTTTGTAGCGATTCGACAATCATTATCAAATAGCCGAGTCAAACTTGTAAATGAGACATGCACTTTCCAACTCGACCACAGAGAAAGACTTGTTTGCGTGGTCTGCAATCGATATGCAGATATAGATCTAGATTTCGATTGCCACATGTTGTCTATATGCAAAGATGCCAAGCCTATAACACAAAGAAATAGAAAGATGGGGGAAAAGAGATGTCGAACAGTCCAATAAGAGGCCTCCAACTAATGGTAGCATAGTTCATTAAAGAGATAGATTATACCACTAAGCTTTCAAATGTAGTCATGGTCAAAAGGCCGAACAGAAAGTGGAGGATGTGCACGGATTACACGGATCCAAACCAAGCCTGTCCAAAGGATGCTTACCCTTTTTCACAACATTGACTAGTTGGTTGATGGTGCGGTAGGACATAGGATGTTGAGTTTCCTGGATGCATATTCTAGCTACAATCAGATAAGGATCGACCCGGATGACGAGGAAAAGACGACATTCATCACTGAGTCAAAAAACTACAATTACAGAGTCATGCCATTCGGGCTTAAAAACGCTAAAGCATATCAATGCTTGATGGATAAAGTGTTTGGTGCACATCTTGGCCGAAATTTAGAAGTCTACATTGATGATATGGTAGTCAAATCTGACAATCTGCCTATACACATTAAGGATTCAGAAGAAGTGTTCAATCAACTCCGAAAGTATAACATGAGGTTGGATCCCGAAAAATGTGTTTCCGGTGTGGAAGGAGGGAAGTTTTTGGGCTTCATGCTAACACATTGAGGAATCCATGCTAATCCCGACAAGTGCCAAGATATCATGGAGGTAAGAAGTCCCGTGAATTTAAAGTGATCAAAAATTGGTCAAAAGGATAGCTTTTTTATCCAGATTTTTACCAAAAATCCCTGAGAAGGGTAAACCATCTATAAGCCTACTCAAGAAGACAAAAAACATTGCTTGGGACAAAGACTTCAAAGAAACCTTTCGCCGGTTAGAAAAGACTTTGGCTACACCTCTCATTTGTTTGAAACCAGACACCAACAAAAGGTTGATTGTAACACCCCGTATGCATCCGGTGTATTAACATATTACTTAATCAGATAAGCGCAGTAATTAATATAAAACCAATTAATTCCAACCACGGAAGCGTTTTCAAAACCATGTTTCCTGATTCATTATGTATGGTACCAAAACAAAGTAACAGAAACGAATGCCAAGACATCACACAAGACTCAATGATCCAGATAACTCAAAGTAACGGCAGATAAGACTATAATATCTATGCAGATATACCAGGAGAGTTAATCATATGTACATAATACAATATACATATCAAAACTATATGCACACACATATCTTCCCTCACAGGGGTACAAAACCATAAACATAAGCAAAATAACTGAGCAATAGTGCTCTGAACATGCTGTCCCAACAGCTACACAGAGTCTGTCCCTACTGAGGCCTCCCGCCCTGGGACCTGTCGCCTCTGCCATCAGCATCACCTGAAAATAACATCCCCAAACAGGGGTGAGATAAAAATCTCAGTAAGCTCAGGGCTCTTGGAGGCTTTTCCCTCCCCCTGGCTCACTTTCAAGGCACACAGCATCACAGGTATCACAATCACTAGGCCTCTCGGCCCTCACAACAATACATAGCCATCATCTAGCTCTAATGTATACAGTAGGGATCATCATCACCCTGTACAAGATACCCCAGAGAATAGGTCTCATCCGCTACAGGCCCACCTATCTCTGGGTCTTTAAGGGATCATCATCACCCTTACATAAAGATGCATCATCATCAGCATCTAGTGTGAGGCCGGAACTCACACCCCGTGTCATCCCATCGGGAGCTACCCCTTTACGCATGGATGCACGACATATGGTACCTCCGAGAATAGGTCTCATCCACAACGGGCCCACCTATCTCTTGGTCTTAAGGGATCATCATCACCCTTTACGTGAGCAAACCAAACTAGTAGGAGGTGCGCTCTACTCCTAGGGAGGTCCATATCTATCTACTGGCCAGAAGATCTATTCAGAACACAATTATACATATAAAGCATAGCATAATGCATACCTATCATCATGAGAATACTGTAATAACCAATGCAATGCACATGCATCATGAATGTAACCATCACTCCCTCGGAGTATGGTGGAACACAGCAGTGGGAACAGTCCTAAGAGCAAAGAGCTTACCTGACAAGGCAGTGCTCTGCTGTCCAATCCCTGGACTGTGGTCTACACCACCAACACCCTCGGTGTCACGCCCTATATCAAGGCAACAAGCATATATCAGTAACCAGCCTAACTTACAAGGCATTTAAATATTGTACAACGGTTCTCGACCGTTAGAATGAAAAGAAACACGATTCCTTTCCATTTCAACCTCTCTGCTCTCTATCTTAAGGTTATCAGATCCCATTACCTCAAAGGCGCTTCACAGACCCTCAACAGGATCTATCTCGGCCTATCTAACATACTAGAGTCCCTCTCAGACTCTGTATAAGCCAATTCAAAGGATTCAATTTCCTTAGCCAGGCCAAATATCAATATTTGTCAAGTTTATTAGAACGGCTATTTCAACATATATTCACCGTTTATTTAGCCTCCTGATCATCTTTTGTAAAGGTACTTAGACTCAAACTCATCATTATATCAACATTCTTCCTACTCATACAGATGTCAGAGTCAAAACTAAACTTTATCAATACTCAAGATTCAAAGCTTAACGTTCATCTAAACAGCCTCCTGAGCATATATCTCTAAAGAATCCCAGCCTAGTTTCGACCCTAACTCACTCATTTATCCAAAAGTTCATCAAACTCATCCAGAATCCTTTTCACAATTCAATCGGTTAAAGATCGAGTTTCTCACCTCAAAACTGTCGAGGAAGGTTGGAGGATCACTTCTCCAAGCTCTGGCGTCCTTGAATTGCCTTCTTTCCCTTCCAAACTCAGTTTTCCCAAGTTCCCTAGAGAACGGGATCTCTCCGATTGATGGTTTTCTCAAGAAATTGAAGCTGGAATCTAGCTTATCAAGAGGTTCTAATTACTTTCCTAGTTGGTTATCAAGTGTTTAGGTGAATAATGAAGATATGAAGCTTTTCACTTCATTAATGGAGGAAAGGGCTCAGAGGAAGAAGAAGAAGCAGTTTTGAAGCCCAAAAATGCGAAAATGGCCTTTTATAGGCCCCCAGCGAGAGTCCCACGCTACCAGCGTGGCCCCCACGCTACCGGCGTGGAAATCCAGTGGAAAATGGCTTTCTGGGGCACTTCCTACGCTACCGGCGTGGCTCCCACACTACCGGCATGGCATTCCAGTGGAAAATGGCTTTCTGGAGCACTTCCCACGCTACTGGCGTGGACCTGGCGTGGCTCCTTCAACTCTAATTCTGTCGCTAAATCCGTCGCTAATTTCGTCACTAACGCTTTTTCTGACGGAATATAGCAAATTTAAACTTTTCTTTCTTTTTTCTCTTATTTATTAAACATAAGTTATTATATTGATGGTTTACATTTTGGTATCAACCGAAGCCATAAGTGCAGTGCTCGTATAAGAAGAAGAAAGTGAACTGAGACCGATATATTTTGTGAATTAAGCTTTACAAGACCCGAAAACAAGGTACCGGGTTATGGAGAAGGTGGCTCTGGCACTTACTAACGCTACTCAGCATCTCTGACAGTATATTTAAAGCCATAGAGTCACTATTCGGACTGATTCTTTTATAGTTAAAGTGTTGTGCAGATCTGACTTAGTTTGACGAATGATGGCATGGTCCAATGAACTTTCAAATTATGAGATAGCGTATGAACCAAGAGGAACCGTTCGGGCTCAGGGGCTCGCCAACTTTGTTAATGAATCTCATCCTCCACAACCACAATTTTAGCAAGAATGGTGGACATTGGATGTAGACGGCTCTTCTAACCGTCATGGAAGTGGAGATAGAGTCATTTTGGATGGGCCTAACAATATAGCCTTAGCACAATCTCTACACTTTGGCTTTAAGGTCCCATGCAATCAGGCCAAATATGAAGCTCTTCTGATAGGGTTAAGGCAAGCCCAGGAAGTCGAGGCCTGAAAGGTTAAGTATCAAAGTCATTCCAAGGTCATGACAAAATAGATAAATAAAGTCTTTCAAGTCAAGGACCCTCAATTGTTGAAATACTATTATGCCTTTCAAAATCTCAAAGTGGAGTTCAACAAGGTCCAGGTAACCCATATAAGCCGAGAGATCAATGACAAGGTTGATTGGCAACCTCACCAAAGCCAAGACAATTAAAAACCTTCATACTTCATACAATCCCTATACCTAGCATTTCGTGTAAAGAATGTTTACAAATCCAAGAAGAAGTCCCCTTCGAGTGGAAGAAAGAGATAGTCGAGTGCTTCAAGGATGAAACCCTTCCTTTAGACAAAGAAAAATCCAAATGTGATTTATGTTAAACAGTTCCTTCACAAGCACCTACCTCAACTAAGATTGGACTTTTGTGATTTACATTAAACAACTCCCACCCAAGTACCACCCCAGTCAAGGTTGAACTTATGCTATTCATTTTTATCAATTCCCTCCTGAGTACCACCTCAACTAAGGTTGAACTTACATGATTTAGTAACTTTTGGGATACCCCTTTGGCAAAGGTCATAATTAACAATCATAATAGCATTACAAAACTCATGACATAATGAACACAGCCACAAATTTTTCCATTAATTTAAAAGGTCAAAGCCATCAAAGCAGGATAACAAGCCGAACACATCATCAACTACAAAATATAACTAAGTTTCTAAAAAAAACTACAAATTCAAGCATCAACATGCTCGCCACTGTCGCCTTCAAAGCCTTCACTTTCCTTCTCACCATCATCATCATCTTTAACATGAGCATCGACCTACAGAGTCACCAACTGCTCAGTTACTAGATTCCCATCATCAGGAATGTCATCAATAAAGACCAAGCGTCCTTGATAAACTTCCTTTTTCATTTCAAATACCTTGGGATCTAGAACCCGACATAAGTGAAGCACTTAGCAAGGAAAATGATTGAATCCTCACTCATGGGCCTCATAAACATCGTTAAAGGCCTTTTGCTGAATAGCATTCTTTTCAACCTCCAGATCACCCCTCTTCTTCTCGATGACAACCAATGCAACCATAAGCCTTGTTAGTTCTGTAGCATTAGCCCTTGCTGAAGCCTCTACATTCAGAGCATGGGTACCTACATTTGTGACCTCAGTCTTAAAAGTGTTGACCTGATTCTCCTAATCCTTATTATTACCATCGAGAGTGGTGTTAGCTTCCAGGGCCAAATGTAGAGACTTTTTGTCTTTGGACAGTTTATCCTTGAACTTATCATAGTTGGAGGATCCTTGGATATGCTAAGCAATGGCTGACGCCATAGTCATGAAGGCCCATAAATTCGCCCAGTTAGCAGCATCGTTATTCTTGGCAAGTACTTGTTGTCCATGTTTGGAGATATATTTCATATCATCAAACAATCTGCCATAAAATCCTTGAAAAAACCCTTGACTAGTTAAGGCTGAAAGGTTTCTGAGGGCATTGGCAGGTTAAACTCCAATACCTATTGTTTTAGTATCTTGTAATGAAAGTTCCTTTCTTTGTGCCCAAATGGCTCCCCTGAACCACTCTGATGATCATGATGGTTCATCTTCCAATGCTTTTATTTGTCTTTATTATTTGGGTCCTTGCCAACAGGGAGTACAACATCAAATGGTACATTATGTGGTCCTACGAATCGGATAAGTGGAGGAGTCGGGACAGAAGTACTGGCATTCACAGGAATCATGTTCTTACTAGCAAGACAGAAGGTAGCCATGTCAACACTAGCTTGAGCCATGATCCCTACAAAATAATAAAAGTGACAAATGAGCAAGTTAGACCAAGGAATCAATATTCACCAAAAAGAAAAACAACTAACCCTCGAGATCATGAACAAGATTCGGTGATCTAAGAAGTGACACAAGAGTCTAGGTAGGGAGTCGTCAAGGGAGTGTTTTAATGAAGTATAGGTCTCAACATTCTTATGCGTAGAGAAGTCCCTTTGGATGTTTATTGTAACGACAAAAGCATTGTTACCAATAGAAAGGGAACAAAGGATTCCTAGTCGAGTCGAAAAAGAAATTATTCCTAGTTATCGACCTTATTACTATCTTAAAATACTCAGTCTTGAAATTTTGTAAGAAGAAGTAAAAGTACGGAATAAGGGGCGCTTTGGGATACAGACTAAGGATACCCCGCCAGCCCTATCTTGAGGCCGAAAACAAAAATAATGAAGTAATAGCCCCGACGTCGTTGACACATGACTGTATAAACAAAGTGCCCAAAATGCTTGCATAGCTATCCACCCATTCAGATGAAGCTGAGTAGGGGCCACGTTCAAGATACGAAGGATGCCTATGGTAAAATCATCTAAAAGGACTCTTACATGTAGATAGTGAAATAAAAAATCAAACTTATAAAAAAAATTCTCTATTCATCCCATCTCGGTTCATAAAAACAAACTTTGGAAGAAGGATGGTGTTAGATTGAATAGTACGAAGGGCAACCGGATAGTGCTTCGGCTCCAGAATAGTACTTATTGGCAACCGTCTTAGCAGATTGATTAAATTCAATTGATAGGTGTATTGAGAAAAGTAAGTATGTTAAACCATAATTTGACTGATATTTTATGTAAGTTTTGTGCTATTTCGTGTATTTTCTTGGCAAAAATCACGTTGGACATTAGTTTTTACTTTGCAGAAGTACAATCACTCAATCAAGTGGGAAAGTTGGGAAATGCACAATTTCATGAAGATTTGATGTTTTTTCACTTGATAACGACTGTGATAAATTTGACCACAGTCGTGGTCAACTCCAAGAGGGTCATGGTCAACATCATGAGGGTCGTTATCAATTTGCAATGTCCCAAAATGTCACAACTTCCAACAATGGCCATGGTCAGCCACGAGGGTCATGGTCAATCACGAGGCCCTTGTCATTTCACAACATCTCAAGCTTCAGGGCTAGGATTCCAATAATGGCCATTGTGGACATCACCATGACTGTAGTGAGCTTAATTAAGGAAAATATCTTTAGGCATCTAATTAAAGTAATTATCTTTAGGGATCTATAATGCACCTAATTAAAGTAATTATCTTTTGGAATCATATTAGAATATTTATCTATAGTGTGCCTAATTAAAATAATTATATTTAGAGATCAGATTAGAATATTTATCTATAGTGTACCTAATTAAAGTAATTATCTTTAAAGAACATATCAGAATATATATCTATAGTGTGCCTAATTAAAGCAATTATCTTTAGGAGTCTATAATAAGAAGCTGGAGTTTGTACTAGAAGATTCAAATTTCATTATACAGTTTACATTTTTAAGATATTAGAGAGGTTTTTTAGCGTTTCTAAAGCATGGGCAACAGCATGACAACAGGACGTGATCATCATTCCTCTGTACTGGTATGTCTATGCTAATTTTTTCTAGGCTTTCTTGTTTTTCTTTGGTAATCAGCAGCTAGTCTCCCCTAGTCTGAGGGATATGATGTAACTATTTAATTGTACTTATTCCCTCGTTCTTAATGAAATTCTTCAATGTTTTATGTTAATTACTCTTTCCCTTATTGTTATTGTTAATTAAGACTTGATCAATCTTAACTTAATCGAATATACATTGATGATCATTCGCATGTATTTGGTGGATCTAGGTAATGAATGTTTTACACCAAACTACAAGATCAAACTTTTTGGGTAATCTCCAATAGTTTCATTTTTATTTAAATTAGTCATCGCTAGACTTTATTGTATCCTTTGTCTTAATTTGACACATTCATAATCATTGGAATATTGATTTAAGGCAAAAGCATCTATTGACCCGGATCAAAGGCTTTAGGTGACTTTGGAAATTGGTAATTAACTTTGGGTAGGAATTTCTTTAGGAACAGGGTCAGGAAAAAACTTGGTACTAGTAAATCATAATCCTTGGCCGCTTTAAATATCACTCAATTTTCTTGTTTATCTTATTTTACTTGTTTTCTTTTAAAACTAAAATCACAAAAATAATCCAATCTCTTCTTAATTTACTCCAACTGTTTACTTTAATAATTTTGATAATTTGGGAACACAATGTGTTTATAAGGTTCAATATCCAGACTTTTAGTCCATTGTTACTATTGCATAGGGTACACTTGCCCTTGTGCAAACATATTTTACGCATCAAAGTACCTATCTCATTGTCAACCCATGTGTATCCAGGAAAGATAATCAAAGGAGGAGATACCCTCTCTTTCAAAATGAGTATTTTCTTGGGTTGAACCTCTTTAACTTAACGCCCAAGAAGGTTAGACCCACCCAGATACCTTTTGCGAACAGGCAGTGTCCATTTTCGCCACCGATCCTTTCAGAAAACTGATTCAAAAAAGCCAAGAAGTCGCTCGACTCTTCCCTACCTGAAGAACTATCAATTAGAGCTGAAGATATTGACCCCAATGAACACAAGTTAGAAGACACCAAAAGAGCATCTTTATCGTAACACTGAACCTTCGACCTGTCTCCAGTCGACGCCCTCGACGAACCATATGTTAAAGCCATTATCACTAGTATACAACACATACCTGAGAAAAGAAAAACTAACATGCACTACTCGGCCAAGAGAAAAAAGTAATAGGAGTGAAGTCAATGGCGATTCAACGATCCCTTTTTATAGGGGTTGTGTAACGCCCGAAATTTCGGTAACTTAAAATATATGTGTGATGTATTCCTTGTATGATTTTATTAATTTATTAATTATGATTATTTGAAATGTTATGTGAATTATCCATGTGCAATTGCTTGATGTATAGGTCAAGTTATGTGGAGTTTGTTTGAAATGCGTTGTATTTGCGTGATTCCGAGTTTGACCCGAAACCTGTTTTAGTAAAATCATCATTCTGGATTGGTTAAACGTTGGATCATCTTCAAATTTTAAAGAGGGGCTCCTAACCCATATATGTAACCTTTCACCTTTGGTATTGTCAAAATAATGTCTGGAACTTGAGCAATTAATTTTTCACTGAAGCAGAAAATTCTAGAATTGGGTCAGCTCGCCCAGGCGAATTTTGTAGGCATTTTTGCTCGCCTGGGTGAGTGAAGGCGGTGATAAATAGTGCAACAACATTCTAAACCATGAAATTTTGCCTCCTTCTTCCTTCCAACAGCCAACCCACCTCCCACCACCATCCTCCACCACCCAAGACCATTGGTGACCACCACGGACCGCCATTGCTTGCCACGAGACCACTGCACGGAGAAGAACCCTTTAATCGGAGTGAAATCTTTGAAACTCCTCTTGAAGTTTCGGTAGAGAACGGAGCTCCCTATCCTTCATTCTTGGTTTCCTTGATGTAACCTTGGTTTTCTTTCTCTTCTTTTAGCTAGTTTAAGCTTCTTTTAGTGTCTCTTGTGTTTTGGGTACCATTGTTGGGAGTTTTACACTTCCTTTGAAAAATCCTTTGAAAATGAGATGTTGTAAAAGTCTCCTTTTTATGAAATTGATGTCATTTTTGTGATCCTTGTTGAACCCCGATCACATTGGTGTGATTGGAATTTCAAAATGATGTCTTTTGATGTAAACACCCAAAACTCTCTTTTATCCCCTTTTTAATTTGAGTGGGTATTGTAAAATATAGGAACATTTCACACTTAACCAAGAGGGGGGTGAATTGGTTAAACCTTGGTAAATTAAAATTCTTAATACAAAATCAGAGTTTTCCTTAGGATCTTTATTACTTTTGAAACCAAGAGTACTTATTCAATCAAATGCTCAGCCCAAGGTATCCAATAGCTCAAGATTAAATTGATAAGCAAAGCAAGACAATCAAGATGGATAGGAAATAATCAAGAACGAAATTAAAATCAAAGGACAAGAGATTTATACTGGTTCACTTCAAACACTATGAAGCTACATCCAGTTTTCTTCCACTCAACTCTAGAGTGAAGTTCCACTATTGCAAATTTTTGTTCTTACAAGTAATTACAAAGTCTCTCTTTATCAATTGTAGATAAAGTTCAGTAATTCTAAAACACTATTAGAAACTTAGAGACAAACCCACTGAGAGCACTACTCAGCACAACCCCTAGAGAAACCCTATCTTTAGATTACAAGCAAGAAACCCATTTACAATAGAAAATCAAATACAAATTCAAAACAGAATTACAACCACTAAGTTAAGGAACGAAATCACCTGATGATCCAGTAAATGATGATGCACATGAATGAATGAATCAGGTTGAAAGATGAAAATAAAACTCAGAACATCTCCTTCCTTAAACTTTGAAAAGAATCTTCTTGCTTCAAGAATCACTCAATAACCCATAAGTGTATTAGTGAAAGCAAGAACTCATAGAACCCAAAAATCACCAAGAAAGTATTTAGAAAGCTTAAGCTGGCTCAGATTACGAATTAGTCAAGTTACAAAACAAGCTGAGTGATATGTGCCTAGCACATGATGCTTTCCAAGCTCAATTAGATCGTTAAATGCATCAAATTATATGATGAATAGCTTCCTTTTGGTATGAATATCATTTATGTGCTTTAATGAGGTATTTTGGTCTAGATTGATGTTTAGCAGGTGAAACAACAGAGAATTATGCAGAACAAAAGGTCTGGCGCCATCAAGCCTATGTACAATCGGGGGTACATAGGCTAGTTCTGCACATGGCGCCAGGAGCGCCATGCTCGCGCCTGGAGCGCCACCATCTCTGGAACCTGGCGCCATCAGTGCCAAATCCACTGGCATCCAACGCCAAGAGCGCCAAGTTCGCGCTAAGGGCGCCATTCCTTCTGGATGCTGGCGCCATCAGCGCCGGGCTGGCGCCAGGGGTGCCACAGGTCGATAGACTCTGCATAGTGAGGGCAAAACAGAGATTGCACATGCTACTCTATAAATAAGGAGCCTCAGCACTGAATGAAGGAGCTTTTGGACGAAAATCACTACCAAAGGAAGGAGAAGAAGGCTTGGGAGCTGAGCTAGGGTTTGGGTGTGAGGGGAAGAGGGTTCTTCCCTCTTCCCTTCCTCTCCTTGCTTACATTTCTGCATTCATGCTTCTTTTTGTTGTACCAAGGCCAGCCTTGACTAGGTTTGGCTAGTTTCCTTTTGTATTTAGGGTAAACATTTAATGTAACTTCCATTTGGATTAGGGCTTAACTAGTAATGAATGAGGATGCATGATTGAGTAGCTAGTACAAATGAATGTAGTAAACAATCCATGTAAGAATGTTAGGAGCGTTGAGTGTGGGTCTCCCTAGCTACATTAGCTTACGTTTGGTGCAACCATTACCTATTTTATTTATAATGTTTTATGTTTATATTTAGCTTTTAATTTACTTCGCACAACAACACAACTCTCTTAATCTTTTGTCATTCAACCTTAAGATACAATTTATGATTTAATTGACCAAACAATCCTCGTGGGACGATAACTCTCTTATCACTTTATTGCTTGGAACGATCGGTATACTTGCCGAACGCGCAACACTGAGCAAGGGTTCTATTTATAACAAACTTTTGTAACTATCAGTAATCGATTAAACGCGCCCAATAATCGATTATTTCACTTATGTAATCGATTAAATCAACCATGTAATCAATTAATGTGTTCTACAGAAATCTGGGTATGGGCAACGAATAGAATAATCGATTATTCCGTCTTGTAATCGATTAAGACAGAAGCTTGATAAACTTAAGATACACTGTGTAATCGATTACGGATTTTGGTAATCGATTAAGACAGAGAGCTTCACAAAACATGTTGAACTATGTAATCGATTACAATATTTGGTAATCGATTAATGTATCAAAATAGTTAGTCAGAGACATATGATGTAATCGATTACTATCATTTGGTAATCGATTAAAATGTTTATCAAGGCTGTTTATATGTAAACGTGGGTAAAATAATCGATTAATCCGATACGTAATCGATTACATTGTTCTTGAAGAGTTTTCCAGAAAGAAATAAGAACAAAATAATCGATTAAAATAGTAGAAAATGTATTTTTCCAAAAACCTTTGATTCAATTTAGAAACTTAATCAATTTATCAAAGCCTTGTGAATTCTATAACTCTAATTAAAGACTTAAATGAATGATGTGAATGCAATGCACTTGGATCACCAGAAATGCTTCTTCCTTTTACATTTAATCATAAATTAATCTTCAAGGCTTCAAGGCATGTTGAAAGTTCAAAACTAAGCTTGATTCTTTGTCCATTCTTCAAGTGATTCCTTTGAAACCAACAGGAATTTGACCCCAAATGTTAATATTGATCTTACCTTGGAAATCTATATTAAATTGTCTTCGATTGGTATATAGAGCTATGCGTTTGGATGAAAACACGCGTATTGAAGGATCTCCAAAACAACACTGTGAGGTTTTAACAAGAGAACTCCTAGTTAGGTAAGGGGAGTTTATTATTTAGTTATAGTTTTGGTACCATAATTGGGGGCCAGGGAGTCCAACTATAAAGATAATTGCCTGTCCCTGTTGTGTGCTGGTTTTCAAGAAAAACTAAGTTTTTAACTAATGGGATGCGATGTATTTATGGTTGATGTGTGTTTGTCCCTGTGTGTGTGCTTGTTTTCAAGACAAATGATGTTTTTAACTAATGGGATGCAGTGAAATTATTATTGATGGATAAAACTATGAATGATGTTGTTGTAATTGATTGGATTTTTGGGAAAAGTCTTAATTACAGATGAGACTCTGCCCAAAATTTTATAATGTGTTTTTCCTATTTAATTCTTTATTAAATTTTTAAATGGGCATAAGAATGTGTTTTCTATATTGTAGTCCTCCTCTTTAATTTAGAATTTTCCTAAAATACCAGTCTAGTGGTAATATGGACTGTGAATGAATGAGGTGATATTGATGTCATTAATAACGTTGAAATGAGATGTTATTGATGTGTTGGTGATGATTGAATGAGATAATGATGAGGTGTTTGATGATGTATAAATGATATAATGATGATGTGGTTTATGATGTTTAAATGAGATTATGATGAAATGGTTGTTGATGTTGAAATAAGATGAATTTGATATATATGATGATGATATTGAGATGATGTGATGTGTATGTATACTGATACCCATGGGGGTGCATGATTGGTCATCCTTGCGGGGAGGGATTTTTTCCTAGCCATGATCGTGCATTGGTGGTGCCCAAGGCTATCGTTATGTGATGTGAATATACATGGATACCTATGGGGGTGTATGACTGATCATCCTTGCGGGGAAGGATTTGTTCCTGGCCATGGTCATACATTGATGGTGCCATGGTTGTATACTATGTATATACACGTGGGGTGCAATGACTGGTTGGCTATCCTTGCAGGGAAGGATTTGTTCCTAGCCACGGTTAGTGCATCGGTGAGCATACATTGGTGTGTTAGGTATGTACATGGGGGGTGTATGACTGGTCATCCTTGCGGGGAAGGATTTGTTCCTGGCCTTGGTCATACATTGATGATGTCCATGTTTCATACTTCATGTGCATGGTTGGAAATAGAATAAAGGCACGCGCGTACCTGTGGGTTTCAATGGGCTGAGAACGTAGGTACTAAGGGGTCATCAGGTTTGGAATTCCCTAGCGACGCTGGCTGGTCACCAGGTGGGGGAATGGCCAGTGCACGACAGGGTGGCCTAATAGGCAATGAATCATTTTTCATATGAGAGGCTATTTCCGGGATATGGTACCACATTGCATGCTGATAGATGAGTCAGGTGCATGCATCATTCTATACATGATTGTTTGAGCTGTGAAATGCATTGGATGATTGGTTTATTGAGTATGTATTAGAATCATGGATTTTTGTTAATGATTATGGTGGGTAATGTTGTTTCCTTCCCAATTGCTGCTATTTGATGTTTGTTGGTTTTATATAATAAACTCACCCTTGCATTTGTTGTACCGTGTGGTTAGTACCTGTGATGATTGCAAACTTTCATTCGTGTGAGCAGATGAGCAGCAGTAGGTGACCTTGGAGGGAGATCTTCTTTTTGGTTGGAGCCGCCAAGCCGACGTGATGACGTTGGATTTCTTTTTGGAGAAAGAGTTATGTTTTGTTAATCAACTCTTTCTTAGTTAGTTCTTTGACTTTTTGTTAGATATGTAATTTCAGGTGTATATACATGTAAAACTAAAGAAAGCTCTAACATGTGGATGACATGTATTGATTTAATATATATGTATATATGTGTTTAATTATGTAATTGTAATATGTGTATGATAATTGTATTATCGCAAAAAATTTACTACCATTTTCATAATCAAATTAATGAAGTTTTTATTAAAATTGAGATATGCACGATTAAGAGTTAGTGATATCGTAGCGAGGAGGCAGGTCGTTATAGGTTGGGCCTCTAAAAAAAGCCCAACTTAAAATCGATCTCCACTATCATAGCAGGTCGAATCAACAACTGAAGACAAGAGGAGTTTTGGTTACCAATGTGAGCAATTAAAGAGACATTTGATGTAACCATTACATAATGGAATTGAGAAGTGCAACAACTAATGAAGAAAACAACAACTGATTTGACACGTCGAATTAAAGTAAAACCCTTCTTTTTGGCCAAGACCAAAAAAGGGCTTGGTTACCAATATACCGAATAATTATTTGGCTAGGATGATACATTGTTTATTCGGACCCCCAACATGTAAACTAACCTATAGTGCTGAATACCCCTTCGACCTTATCCTTATTTGTGTTGCACAATACTCTTCGGCTCTCATAAAGTATAAATGTTGAATACCCTTTCAGCACCATTTACAATTTATGAGCCTGATTAATAGTGATTACTCAATTAGGGACGCCTAAATAACGTTATGAAACATATTACCTAGTTGGTAATTAATACACGCAGACCCAAAGGTCCAAGGCCCAATAAGGTCAGTATATAAAGGGAAAAGTCGTCGAGTAAAATCAACAGTCCATTTGAATATACTCCTAACATCATTTATGGCTTTGAGTTGAACCCTAAGTTTTAGCTTGTGTAATAAAGATACCAATTATCTTTACAATTTGAATATACTCCTAACATCATTTATGGCTTTGAATCGAACCCTCACATGAGCGTCAAAGTGCCTTTTGCAGGTACCTCCCTTTTCGGCTCATACACACTAAGGCAAAAAATGAGATATTAGAAGAGGAAGGACCATTCGTCAAAACAGAAGACCTTTTAGCTAGAGGGATAATGTCAAATCCATTTGAGACAGGAGCAGATGACCTATACGATAAGAACTTTTAGTATAATTGCAACATCCCGGGCACTGACGAGGGCAGGGAGTGATCGCCGGTGCAATGAGGCATGGACAAGGAGGGCTCCTGGCAGGCTTCTAGCGGGAGGGGTTCATGAATGAATCGAATACACACCCGAACGATAGGGATCCAGAGACTATGCAGGTATGGGACTGTACAGTTGAGGATAACTTAAAGGAAATAATAGGTACTACCTATACCAACAAGGTGCATCTACTTTTCGGTAGCTGATATGCTTCCAGCATATATTAGTTTTTAGGATTAATTGATTAATAATTTGTTTAATAAATAGTAATATAGATTAGGATTAGTTAAGTTTATTACTTAATTGCATATTACTTTAATTTCTTATTTGTTTTGTTAATTAGGAACCATCAAGAGAGGAAAAGAAGCAAAAAGAACAACCTAGAGCTCTCAACCAAGCCGCGCGGATCGCGCCAGACCCCGCGCCAGCTGCTAAAAGCAAACCTTCAGTTTGAGCAAGCCACGCTATCAGCGTGAATCCCACGCGAGTAGCATGGGACTACCAAAGATTAACTCCTCAGCTCGAACAAGCCACGCCATCAGCGCCACATCCAACGTGAGTAGCGCCAAGATATCAAAAATAGACATTCAATTTGAATATCCCACGCGATCAACGTGGGACACCGCGCTGTTAGCGCCAGAGTTCCAGAATAGTTTAATCAATTCGAGCATCCCACACGATCAGCGTGGGACTCCGCGCCAGTCACGCCACAATCACGATATTTCCCGATTTAAAAGATCTGATACTGATTTAGCTGGAGAAAAAGTTCTTTGTTACCTAAATTAAATCTAGAACGTATGAGTGATAAAAAGGAACCTCTGGGACACAGAGAAGGACCTTCTTCTGGACTCTTGAAAGACTTTTTGCAGAAGAAGAAACTGAAGAAACCTTGGAGAAGATTGGATTCATTAGGGTTACTGCAGAATAGCAACTCTGCTTGTAATTTCTTCTCTTCCTCTAGTAATTCTTCTCTAGGAACATGTTAGTTGTAAGATTAATGTCAGTTCTGAGTATGCTTGGCTAAGTTCTTGTATTGTGGTTAAAGCAAGAACCTATGTGAACTCCTCTATGTCCTAATTGGTTTTTAATGAGAATTATCATAATTGCTTTGTTTTATTTTGTTCTTCATTGTATTGTTCTTAATTGGGACTGGCCATTTTGTTAAGATACTTAGGATTAGGATTCACAATAGGGATATTGGGATTCTAGTTTCTGAAATGAGTAAAACAACAATTTATCCATGACCTAGGGATAGGAATGTGTAGTTGCAGCAATTTCAGGATGTATTTGCTAAATGCTTGGTTTAAGAGGGAATCACTAAGGGATTAGGATTTCTAATTTTACTAAAGGGTTAAATTGCTAAGGGATTAGGATTTAGCTAATTATGTGAAAATACATCAGCTGAACAATTAGAAATAATTCAAGTTAATAATCAATTTAAGTATAGAAGGTAGGGATCATAGGGGAATGTGCTTTAACCACAATTGCTTCTCATCACTGCATAACAATCGAATTAAGTTTAGTTTACGTTCTCGTTAATTTTCTGTTATTTAAGTTACGTAATTACACAAACTCAACCAATTCTCTCAATTTATTATTTGTCTTCCAATTTCTAAGACGTTAAGTTACAATAAAATTGCATTCAATCCCTGTGGAGATGATACTTTACTTACTCACTTTATTACTTGAAACGAATGGTACACTTGCCAATTACGCAACAGTAGCCCATAAACTTAAGAACTCCACAGTTAAGCGTGCTTGACTTGGAGCAATTCTGGGATGGGTGACCTCCTGGGAAGTATAATGACCCTGTTATAATCCAGGTTGTCACATAACGGGGTGCAGGTTGGAACTCGGATATGAAGGGGGGTGTAGATAGCATCTCTTCAAAACCGGGTTTATATGACCGGGTTGTCACCTAAGGGGGTGTATTTTGGAAACCGGATATAAAGGGGTGTAGATAGCATCTTTTCAAATCCGGGATCATGATGTATGTTAGTACTGCTAGGAAGACCGGGTTAGTGCATGACTGGGTTATCGCCACGTAAGTGGTGTATATACTTGGTACTTTTGAGAAACACTGACGTATGGAAGGAACCCAGACAGGGAAGGAAAGAGCAACCGGGTAGCTATCTCGGCAGAGCTCGTATGTTCATTCTCCTTGAATGTTTTCCTTTTCTTTGAGGTCCGAGTTGTGATCTCGGATAAGCTCGGGGGAGCTCGGAAGAGCTTGTATTTGGTTGACTTGTAAGAGCTACCGGGTAGAGAGACCGGACGAGTTCGTAACCCCTTTTGATAGAATTACCGGGTTAGGAACCCGGAAGAGGTTAGGAGGAATCTTGGACTTGTGAAGTACCAAGTTAGGAACTCGGATTAGATCGGATGTGGTTGGAGGAGGGCAGAACCTTAGATGTACTATAGTACCAAAGACGGGTTCATATGTAATCGATTACATGAGTTTTGTAAGCGATCAAAATAGTCAGTACTTGCTGTTTAACCCGGATGTAGCCTTGTGGTTGGAATGAGTGCTCAGGAACCCGGGGTAGGTAGTGAAGTTGCACACAATATATATATATATAAATCCAACCCGGCAGCGTTAGTGATATGAAGAGAACTCGGCAGTGTCAGTAGGGTTTAGAGAACTCGTGAAGTCACACGTAACCTGTATGAGGTATAATAAATTGACTTGCCAAATAGTAGACCCAACCCGACAGTCAAATATCTCTACATATTCACTTTACACAAGTGACATGTGTTGACTCTTTGCTAGTTGTTTTGACACAGGAAGATCCTCATATTACAATCTAACGCGTGTCAATTTTTAGGATATTTAAGATATGCATGAGTGAGATATTTCAGTAGAAACTTTATTTTCACCGTCTTTGCTAAAACACTTTCTCTCTCTTATTTCATACTTCCTACATTATTAAAGTAAGAAAAAAAACTTCCTAGATAACCATTCCCTAATCTAAACACCTTCACCTCCAACGTAAGAATTAAATAGCCATACAAACTAGTTTCCAACCTTTGTTAGTTGTGAAAATCATTAGGCGAAGAGATCATTTCTATAGAAGAAAGTTAAAGTTTCAACCTTTAAGAGTTAGAAGGCACGTTAAGGACATCTAAGCTTGGAGAAGTTGTCCTTTAGCCTTCCTTGTGGTTCTTAAGGTAAGATATGTAACTTTCATAGTATCTTTTGAGTTTGGATTTTGAGAGGAAAAATGAACCATATGAGTTAGGGTTGGTTTTGAGTGATGTTTCTTTGGAAAAGTATGCTTAGGAGGTTGTTGTCATGAAGGTTCAACCTTGAAAGCTAACTTTTCTGGGTTTTGGGTATTTTGTTATGCTCAAATAGATATTTGTGAGGCTTATAAGTCAATGGTTAGTTGGTTATGCTTGAGATCTAGAAAAGAACTGGGTTCTTTTCATGAAACGATTGAAAACCGTTCTTGATACCTTGCTTGCCTAGTGTAAGGCTTGATATAGAAGATATCGGTGGTTGTGACCACAAGGCTGAGAGAGTCGGTGCTGTGATCAGAGAAGGTAAGCTCTCTGTTCTTAGGAGTTTGTTTCCTTGATTGTGTTCCATCATACTCCTGGGGAGTTATGGTTATTGTATGATGCAGTGCATGTATTTAAATTGTGTGTTACTATTTTTTGATTGAAACATACATGTAAATGATTTGCACTGTGATGTTTGTATTGTGGTTGAAGAAGCCCTCTGGCCAGGGAAGCGGACCATATATGAGAGTATAAGACTCATCCGGGATGAGCTTCTCGAAAATTCATATACGTCCGAGTGCATGAGATGTGCACGGTTGATATACATTTGTGCATGAGATGTGCACTGGTGAACTTGTATATCTGTGTTGGAATGACACGTGGGTGTGATTATATACATGTGATGTTTATAAAAGCCAGGATGGCTATGTTTTTATAAAAGTCGGGATGACTATGTTTTTATTAAAAGGCTGGGATGGCTATGTTATTGTAATGCCTATTTAAATGCTATGTAATGTGGAAGTGAACCAGGGGGAGGTGAGTCTCCAAGAACCCTGAGTTTATTGAGATTTATATCTGACCCCGGTTGGGGATTATATTTATTGCAGGTGATAGCCAAGGAGCGGGGGACGAGGTTCGAGGTAAGAGACCCAAGTAGGGGTTGTTCAGTGGATCTCAATTGATAGGCTGGGTAGGCCGAGGCCGAGTTGGCTACTAATTGAGGATCCCGGACAAGAAGACAAGGCCGGGTTCGAGGAAGCGGATTTTTGGAAGACGGTCTTTTGCGAGTCTGTTGACTCAATTTTTGTTGTACTTTTGTAACCCGGTATGGTTTTGTACTATGATGTATCTTTTGAGAACAGAACCCGGATACCGGGATGTATACAAATTCTATACATAATGTTTTAGTTGTATTGTGTGGCGTAAGATGATGTCTTATTATTTATATGCTTCCGTGTTTACTTAAGTTTATTAAGAAATTGCTGCGCTTAAGACCATATTATAATGTTAATGAACCGGATGCATATGAGGTCGTTACAGGAAGTTTCTCAGGAAGTGTGTGAGTGAGGACAAAGCACATTGAAAAATCTTGTGTTGGTATGTAGGGACAGTCATTCGATCCTGCAAGTGGTCAGGCGTTACAATAACTATATATTTAGATTTGAGATAAAAATTACTCAATAATAAGTTAATAATACTTTTTTTATCAATAGTTAACATATAAATAATCTAATTATTGGTATAATATATAGTGGTATTAATTTTTTCCATATATATAATTGGATATATAGGGTATTTCTAGCTAGTAAGCATGTGATAGGTGATAGGAATTAATTTTGGTTATACATGCATGATCAAGAATCAATATTGTTTATATAGTTTTAATCTTACTTATGCATTTGAATTATATGGTCGAGATCCGCTCCTTTATCCTTTTACACCTTCACTTGATACACTCCCTATTAAATGCATTGTATATGCATGTATGTATGTATAGGAGAGACATCATGTAAGAACTCTCGACTATTGTAAGAAATAAGAACTACAAATATGTATGTATAGGAGACGTATCATTGGGAACTCTTGACCATTTTATTTGTAACAAATAAGAACTATAAATTTTACAACTATTGTCTCAGTCTTCACTTGGACAACCATTTTTACTAGTCCACTCATATTATGGTTAGACCTAGCCTTGCCCTGAACAATCTCTTCGTGCAGGCTCCTATCAACGTCAAGGTTTTTAAATGGATGGATGATGTTCCTTTTGGTATATATTATAGTTTTTTGGTACATAGATTTATGAAATGTTTAAGATGGAAGGAAAGAGAAGAGAGAAATTACAAATTATGAAAAATAATTTATTTCAGAAAATTTAAATTTTCTTCAATTTTGCCTTTAATCCACGTTTCAAAATTTTATGTTCCTCTGAAACTTGGAGTGATTGACCTTTCTAGATCTCTTTTACAAACTTATTATCAAAATGGATCTATTTTAAAACATATTATTCATATAGGTCTTTTTTTAACAAGAAACAAGTGAACCAGCAATATTGACTAGCTGCTATATTTCCACATAAGTTTTTGTTAAGATAAATGAGGAGATGGAGGATGTAGCATCCACGTAAACCAGTAAATTCATTTTGTGTTTTCAACAATTCCAATTTCATTAATAAAGCTACAGTTGTTAGACACCATGATGACTAATAAGCAACTGATGGAAAATATGAAACAGCAAAAATAGGTAGTTGGTCGAGTAGTAAAAAGGTACCCTAGGAAAAATTTTCTATTTCTATACTAACTGGTCAAAACAAAAAATACACGATCAAATCACTTGGTTACTGAAACTCCAGTATGATGCTTTGGATGAAACAACTATTACAAATAGTTGTTTCCTACATGGAGCTGACATGGCATGTCACGTTCTCAAATTTTCAATTTGATCCGATTTTGGTCAAGTCACTCGTAAATGTATTTTAAAACAAACCCATTTTGATAATAAGATTTTATAAAAGGGGCCCAGAAGGGTCAATCGCTCTTGGTGTAGCGGTGGCACCATGTTACTCACATTTGTTACTTCGTTAGGTATTCACCGCGAAGTGTAACTTTATACACCATTAAGTTTTCTTCTACACCATTTAATCTATAGTGTAATTCTGATTTTACCCCTGTCTATTTAATTTTAAATCTTCTGGTATTTCTCTTCTCCCTCCTCCGCGCCTCTGCTTCTTCTTATTCGGTGGTGGTTTTTGCTTGGTGATTGATTTTCATTGCTTCCTTGGTTCCGCATTTCGTCCATGGTGCTCGGTGGTGTGGTCGGCTGTTGGTGGCGGCGCCGGTGTGAGGTAAGTTTTGTCATTTTGGGTCATGAAAGGGAGAAGGGCCTCGTATGGATTCGGTAATCCGTGAAGGTAATACGGATTGAGCAATCCGTATGGGTTATATGGATCTGCTAATCCGTATAACCATACGGATTAGGCAATCCGTATTAGCTTTCTGGATTATATGATCCGTAAGACTAATACGGATTGCCCAATCTGTATAGGTTATATGGATCAGTTAATCCGTATTAGGCAATTTTTTTTTGAAAAAATGTTTTTAAAATAATTAGGAACATGATTTTTCAATTGTTATCCAAATATTGATGATGATATGCTTTTTAAATAATTAGGAACATCATTTTTCAATTGTTATCCATGTGTTGATCATGATATGCTATTGATTGTATGTGCTTCTTTACATGTGATTTTGAACATTAAATAACCCTCAAATATAGGAAGTATGATTGTCAGTACGCTTGTGAATGAAACTTGGTTGGTCAGTATGCCTGTGAATGAAAGTTGTCGAACCCGGTATGGGATTGTTTTGTTAGAATTGGACTTAATTCGTGAGTATGGTTGTGAATCAAACTTGTCGTACCCGGTATGGGATGCTTTTGTTAGAATTGGACTTTATAGGTGACTATGCTTGTGAATCAAAATTGTCTACAATAGTTCAGAAACTTAATTCATTAAAAATTATCAAATATGCAAAGACCTACGGAATAATTATAATAATAATAACTTAGTTTGATAAACTACTAAACGGATACTGTATATTTACTGTCCTACAATTACGAAGGCATTATTACTGGTTAGAAGGATATATAGCATCAGTAGCATGTGATAAAAAGAGGAAAGTACACAAGCAGGCGTGTGTTTACCGATACAGTTTTTGATGTGCCTAGACAACAGACATGCATTTATTATATATATAGGTGAAATGACGTCGGTATAGTTTGAACAAAGCGATGCCAGAGAAGAGATATTCCCATATATATCGATCTTGTTTTTCTTTTGAGTAAAAAAAATCTGATATAATTGGACATGATTGGTCACTATGCCTATGAATCAAACTTGTTGAACCGGTATGGGATGCTTTTGTTAGAATTGGACTTTATAGGTCGCTATGCGTATGAATCAAACTTGTCGAACCCGGTATGAGATTCTTTGGTTAGAATTGGACATGATAGGTCACTATGCCTGTGAAGCAAACTTGTTGAACTCGGTATGGGATGCTTTTGTTAGAATTGGACATGATTGGTCACTATGCCTGTGAATCAAACTTGTTGAACCCGATATGGGACTGTTTGGTTAGAATTGGACATGATAGGTCACCATGCCTGTGAATCATACTTGTCGAACCCGATATGGGATTATTTTGTTAGAATTGGACATGATTGGTCACTATGCCTGTGAATCATACTTGTTGAACCCGATATGGGATTGTTTGGTTAGAATTGGACATGATAGGTCACCATGCCTCTGAATCATACTTGTCGAACCCAATATGGGATTATTTTGTTAGAATTGGACATGATTGGTCACATGCTTGTGAATCAAAGTTGTCGAACCCGGTATGGGATTCTTTGGTTAGAATTGGACATGATAAGTCACTATGCCTGTGAATCAAACTTGTTGAACCCGATATGGGATGCTTTTGTTAGAATTGGACTTTATAATTATCTATGCTTGTGAATCAAACTTGTTGAACTCGGTATGGGATTATTTTGTTAGAATTGGACATGATTGGTCACTATGCCTGTGAATCATACTTGTGTAACCCGGTATGGGATGCTTTTCTTACAATTTGAATCAAACTATGTATGTGATTTAGTTTGAAGTGATTATCTAACATATAAAAAAATGTTGTACAGATTATGACTAGGACTAGAGGAGGAATGCAATGGCCTGTTGGTGGAGCGCCTGAGCGGCGTAGACCGACAACATCCATTCGTCGAGAAAGGGCGGGTGTTAGTGTTCCTGAAGATCCTCCACATGAGGATGCTCCAGTTGAGGAACCACATATGCATGCTGATGTACCTATGATGGAGGAGGTAGGTACTGAAGGTTTTCTAGGAGGTCCAGAAGACGGTTCAGTCTTGACTGATTACGCCGACCATGTGGTTGTTAAAGTCTGGTTAGGAGAGGTATTTATAAGACAATGACATCTAGTTTAGGATAAAATGTGAAACTTTTTTGTCATTGTAAACATGTGTTCATGTATTTATTGTAGGAACGTGCAGAGCTCAAGTTGGCTTCCCATGGACGTAAGGTGACTAAATTTGGGAAGCCTGCCCTGGAGATTGAAGGCTTAGTGGCTGCTAGTGGCCTTAGTCCGTTGATTCGTTGCTCAGTGGAGACTGGAGATCGGGGATTGCTATCTGCATTTGTAGAGAGATGGCACACTGAGACTTCTAGTTTTCATCTGCCAGTCGGTGAATTGACTATTACGTTGGATGATGTTGCCTCCCTTCTGCATATCCCTGTCATGGGAGTGTTCCACTGCTATGACCAGATTGATCTCGGAGAGGCTATCACATTGTTGGTCGAGCTGCTGGAAGTCAGTGTTGATGAAGCTGAAGCAGAGACGACACAGTGCCACGGGGCATATGTTCGACTGTCTTTGCTTCGAGAGTTTTATTTAAGTATGTGTGACTCTAGGCAGTGGATAGTAGCAGCCAGGGCATATCTGTTGCATCTTGTTGGTTGTACTTTGTTTGCCAACAAGAGTGCGACACATATAGGCGTTCAGTTATTAGAACCTTTCCGCGACATCGATGAAGCTGTGGGATTTGCTTGGGGAGCTGATGCTTTGGTGCATATGTATGAGAATTTGAGTTATGCATCAAAACACCACGAAAAGCATCTAGCTGGATACATTACTATATTACAGGTAATCTTGTGTCTTTGTGTGTGTGTGTGGGTTTGTTATGTTTTGAATTATTTTTGACTTTCATCATTTCCATTTGTAGTGCTGGATATATGAGCATTTTCCCACTGTTGGCAACGGGGTTGCAGAGGATGCATATGAAGAGACACAACCGTGTGCCTATCGCTGGAAGAGTGCGAAGGCGTTACCGTTGATGACTTACCATGCTCATATAGACAAGTTGAGACTTGATGACATCTGTTGGACACCCTATGCAGAGCACCGGGCCCTTAGGGATTTTGAGCCATTTAGTTTATTTTCTGGTTTCATTAGATGGGGTCCTTACATTGTTAGGTACTTGCCAGATAGGGTAGTTAGGCAGTTTGGCTAGATTCAGCAAATTCCAAAGCTGCCTATGTCGGAAGTCCCCTCCACTGACGATGTTGACGACTGATGGGTCCACTTCTCGGATTACCTTATATCGACCGGTGACTTGGTACATTATCCAAGTCACTGTGTTGCTGGATATTTGGAGTGGTTCTATTGGATCTCACACCCATTTATGACTCCGACACAGTATGCACAGGCTCGTTCACATGTTCCATCTGGGCCCATTACTGATCCAGCTCCTCTCCCTTCAGCAGATGTTCATCCCTCTTCAGCAGATATGCCTCCCCATGCATCAGATGTGACTCAAGAGGACCAGTCGCCAGCACATGCAGTGGTAAAAATATTTCTATTTACTTATGCATTGTGTTATTAGATTTGATTACATTGGGTAATGTTTTTTTTTGTTTCATTGTAATTGTAGCTTGTTTGTCAATGGCTGGCTGAGGGCTTGCAAGCCTTTATTGATGATGGGATAGTTATAGAGGGCTCCGAAGCATACTATAGGACGCAACAGATGTTGCTTCTAGCCCATAGTGTGAGGGACCACGGGCTTGTTTAGAGTCATCGAAGACGCCCACGAGATGCACAACGGAGGCGCCTTTGAGTAGCCCATCACTCATTTTTGTACTTATGACCGCATTCATCTTGGACAAACTGATTGGCCTTACGCATTTTTATGTTTTTGTAATGTTGGACAAACTTGGTTATTTATAATTATATATTGATACATGTTATGCAAAATAAGAGTTTATTCATTGTTCAAATATTTCTACACATCTCGTAAGTCTACATATTGAGTGCGCAACTTCATACATTTACTATACATTTGCATTCTACCAATGTAATGATTGGGCCAGTGTTGTGCTTCGCTGGTACAGTGAATATCCCACAAGAATGAAGTTAACGGCAAAGGACAATTGTCTTTTAAGAAAACCTGTTTCATACAATAAGATCACACGAAGCATGCATTTGACAGATTTATGTAGTCCCATTAAAAAATAAAATAAATGTCATACCTGAACAAAGTGGTTACCAAAAACATGACCAATACACAGAATGCAATGAACTTGGGGATCTCTAGGAGGTTGACTTCTTAGAGGGAAAAATGTCATACTTTGCTGAAGTGAAAGAGATACTACAATGACGTTATATCTTAATGCAATTACATGACCCATTTCCATAATATCCATCCACTTATAAATAGTAACCTGTAAATAAACGGTTATTCAAATATATTTAATCTGCAGGTTTTGCCTTCTTATTAAAGGCATCTAATGATTAAAGCAAACAAAGTTTACCTTCGACAATCCATCAACCAATAGGGACCGCTTTAACGTTACATATCTATGTATCCCACCAAACAAGGCTATATATCCATCAGTCCATTCTCCAAGTTCTTTGAGCAAATGATTGCGTACCAAGGACCAAGATTCTTCACCATAACCTAATAAGGCAGCAATTACACGATATCCACAATACCATCTGCTTTGACATCGATGATATTCAAGATAAAGTTCTGCATAAATGGATGAAATTGATCTAGCATTGGAACCATCCCGTGTTGCATCTGAACATCACATGAGGAAATGGACTGTTTTGGAGTGGAGCAACTATTCTGCACTGAATGAAACTCGTCTACATACTCAAAGTAAGACGGATCCCTTCTCGTTGACCTTCCGTGCTTTGTCATCTTCTTCTTTAGAGCACCTTTAGTTTTTACCTTATCAAGGGAAGGGCACATGGAATTTAAATCAGGGTATGCAATTTCTTTAAGCTTACTCTTAAGTGTAATTTTCCCACACAAACCAAGCTTTTGAAAATGGTTGGATATGGCTTCAATCTCATCAGTTATGCTAACTTCGGATTCATGCATACCTTCACTTGAAAAGTTTAATCTCCGCCAAAAAATATGAACAGTGTTAATTGGAATGCTCTGAAGCACAAACTTAACTAGCTCACATGCACAAGAAAAACCGTAAGCTGTTCTCAAAACACATCCACAACGAGAAGGGTTTTTTCCTGCATAATGAACTCGCTCATACTCAGCAGCAATATGGTTTAACGCATGCCTGGACACCATGCCAACAAGTTTGTTGTATAAAGTAACTTTAAAGACATGCCCTACAACATGTGTGCTTTTCTCCAAAGATGCCTTGATTTCAGTATGTTGCAAGGTGATCATGTTGTTCATGGCATCCCAAACAGTGCATAAGTCTCCAATACTATTCTGCAGTAGGCGCTTTAAGGTCGAATGTGCAGACTCCACCTTGCAGTGTATCATATCTTTACATGTAATTTTAAATACAATAAACTTATGCAAATTTCAATGTAAGCAATGTCAAATAACAAACTTACCTGTTTGTTGTTGTATTTCCAAAATGCATCACTTTGTTTGTCCATGCTGTCACAAACTTTCTTTGTGGGGATTCAACCAAGTGTCCTTCACATAATCAACAAACGTAGGCCACGGTGCACATGCAACATCAAACTTCATAAGACATTCATCATATTGCTTTTCAGTAGCACAATCAACAAGACTTCCCCATGCTTGCATGACATGATCCCATGCATGACTCTGCCTAACATAAGTTTTACATTTTGCATTCACATTCTTGGCAATGTGAAACCGACACAATAAATTAGTTGAATCTAGAAAAATAGTTTTCACAGCACTCATCAATGCTGAATCTCTATCAGTAACAATCACCTGCGGGAAGAATTAACTTTTCAAAAAGATTCCTCTAAAGCATTCAAGGGCCCAGACAACATTGTTTATGCGTTCAGCCTTTAAATGGGCAAATGCAGCTGAAAATGTCATCCCAGTTGGTGTGACACCAACAATGTCAAGTAAAGGATGTCTGTACCTATTAGTTTTGTAGGTATTATCCATGAGGAACACCATATGATATGCATTACTCAACTGTACTGCATCTGGATGTGCCCAAAACAAGTCATATACAACATTTTCATCCTTCAATCGATGCCAATGAATATACATGTCGCATTCAAGAAGTTTCATTAGCTGTTGCATTTCAGTATTATTGCCTCTTGTACACGTCTGGTATGCATGTCTTGCATTGTATACTTACTTCAAACTTGTTACATTATCGACATTGTACTCCTTCAAAGTTAAAAGAATATTTCTTGGCTTCACCATGGACCTTGTCATATCAGCAACAATCATCTTTTCCTCCTCAGTTATTCGACCAGCATATGGGTGTCCACAGAATGACTTTGCCAAAACATGATTATGATTGCCACATATTAGCTTCACCATCCACCTTTGTCCTCCCAGGATTGGTTTACCCCGCAGCTTAAAAGGACACTCAATTTTCTGGTGCCTGAGATTGAAGGTGTGAAACCTTTTTTCCATGCTCTATATTTTCCACTCCCTTCACAACCAATTAACACAAATGACATTCTTCCTATTTTTTCTATTTTTGTATCACTCCTCATTATAACTGCTACAAAACCATTCTCAAATGCAACCGTACGAGCCCATTTCAATACCGCATCATGCGATTCAAACACCTACACAAATGGATAATTCATATTTAATATGTTAAATATAATCATTTAACAACTTTAAATACATTCAAATTCACATAATTACCTCATTCGATTGGAACGCTGCAGAACAATCAATTAAGCAATCATTATTCTCAAACGCATCGGGGTCTACTCCATTGTCTTCATTGAATTCAAACGCATAAGGGTCTACTCCAATGTCTTCATACATATTAACTTCTTCTGACATTATACTGTCATACATCCAGTCATCTTTGTCCATCCTAACAAATAACAATTTAATTTAACATAAAAAAATCCCATGTGGAAGCCTATAAAAATACACACGCATAATAATAACATTTAGTAACATTTAATTTCTAACATGTTTAAAGGTAAGATGACCTTGACAACACTACGACGAATGCTATAAAAACATATGCAAATGTTGGCCATGATGCTCACTAGAATGATTGAAATGCAACAAGACATATTCGTTGCACACCATCCTTCATTATTTTCATTTTATTAAAGTATGTTTTTTTTCATGTTTGTCTATCATGTGAATCAAAGTTATTGAAAGTGTTTTTTTATTATTTGTATGTGCAACTACATGTGTTTAAATACTGCTTATAATTAAATTTTCCTTATTTATAATGTTTCATTTTATTTATTGTTATCTTTATACAGCAATTAAATTTATATATTGATTCGATCAAATATTTTATCAAAATAAACTCAATTTTATTCAAATAAATATTTCCAAAATTTTTTTAATTTTTTAAAAGCCAAATATTCAGCAATCTGAAGCCATACAGATTGGCTAATCCGTATGGATTATACAGATTAGGCAATCCGTATAACCCATACGGATTAAGAAATCCGTATAACCCATATGGATTAGGCAATCCATATAACTTGTACGGATTACGTAATCCTTATAAGTTATACGGATTCGGTAAATCCGTATGGGTTATACGGATTCAGTAATCCATGCAATCCATACGGATTAGCCAATCCGTATAGCCCATACAGATTACCGAATCCGTTTGACATCCACAGACAACACTAACCTCTGCATACTTCAACGACGCACTCCACAACTCCGACACCCACACAAAACTCCGACGAAATGAACGCAATGCAGCCAAAAATCACCAATGCATGCTAAAACAACAACTCAGGCAAACTAAAATCAATGAAAATAGCAACCAAAATGGTGTATCAACCGTATCTCAGCTCAAATATATCAGCCAACCATCAAGGGTATTTTCTGGTTTTTAAAAAAAATGGTGTAGTAGAAATGTAAGCTGGTATATGAAGTTGGACTCTTCACCGCGACACTTGAAGATGTTGTCCTATTAAATGATAGAGTGGTGCTTCATACACCATTAAAATTTCTTCTACACCATTTAAGCTACAGTGCATTTCCAATTTTACCCCTGTATATTTAATTTAAAATCAAAACTGTTTCTCTTCTCCCTCTTCCACGCCTCTTGTTCTTTGTTTTCGCTGGATTTCGGTTGGTGATTCATTTGCATTGCTTCCTTGGTTGGAACCGCATTTTGTCTGTCGTGCTTGGTGGTGTGGTCGGCTGTTGGTGGCGACGCCGGTGTGAGGTAAGCTTTGGCGTTTTGGGTCGTGAAAGGGAGTAGAGGCGTTGTACGGATTCGATAATCCATGAAGTGCATATGGATTGGGCAATCCGTATGGATTATACGGATCAGGTAATCCGTATAACCCATACAGATTGGTTAATCCGTATGGTCTTTATGGATTATATGATCCGTAAGACTAATACGGATTACCAATCCGTATGGGTTATACGGATTAGCTGATCTGCATAACCTGTACAGATTGGGTAATCCGTATTAGTCTTACGGATCAAGTAAGTCGTATGGGTTATACGGATTACCTGATCCGTATGGGTTATATGGATTACCTGATCCGTATGGGTTATACGGATTGGCCAATCCGTATTAGGCAATTTTTAAAAAAAAAATGTTTTTCAAATAATTAGGAGCATGATTTTACAATTGTTATCCAAATATTGATGATGTTGTGCTTTTTAAATAATTAGGAACATCATTTTTGAATTGTTATGCATGTGTTGATGATGATATGCTATTGATTGTATGTGCTTCTATACATGTGAATGAAACTTGTAGAACCTAGTATGAGATTCTTTGGTTAGAATTGGAGTTTTTTAGGTCACTATGCCTGTGAATCAAAGTTGTCTACAATAGTTCAGAAACTTAATTCATTAAAAATTATCAAATATTCAAAGACCTACAGAATAATTATAATAATAACAACTTAGTATGATAAACTACTAAAGGGATAGTGTATGTTTACTATCCTAGAATTACGAAGGCATTATTACTGGTTACAAGGAGATATAGCATCAGTAGCATGTGATAAAAAGAGGAAAGTACACAAGCATGCGTGTCTTTACCGATACAGTTTTTGATGTGCCTAGACAACAAACATGCATTGATTATATATATAGGTGAAATGACGTCGGTATAGTTTGAACAAAACGATGCTAGAGAAGAGATATTCTCATATATATCGGTCTTGTTTTTCTTTTTGAGTAAAAAAAATCTAATATAATTGGACATGATAGGTCACTATGCATGTGAACCCGGTATGGGATTCTTTGATTAGAATGGGACATGATAGGTCACGATGCATGTGAATCATACTTGTTGAACCCGGTATGGGATTCTTGGATTAGAATTGGACATGATTGGTCACTATGCATGTGAATCATACTTGTTGAACCCGGTATGGGACTCTTTGATTAGAATTGGACATGATTGGTCATTATGCATGTGAATCATACTTGTTGAACCCGGTATGGGACTCTTTGATTAGAATTGAACATGATTGGTCACAATGCATATGAATCATACTTGTTGAACCCGGTATGGGATTCTTTGATTAGAATTGAACATGATTGATATGCTTCCAGCATATATTAGTTTTTAGGATCAATTGATTAATAATGGGTTTAATAATTAGTAATTTAGATTAGGATTAGGTAAGTTTATTACTTATTTGCATATTACTTTAATTTCTTATTTGTTTTGTTAATTAGGAACCATCAAGAGAGGAAAAGAAGCAAAAAGAGCAACCTAGAGCTCTCGACCAAGCCGCGCGGATCGCACCATGAACCACGCTATCAGCGCCAAGGTGCCAGGAATACTTTTCAATTCGAACATCCCACGCGAGTAGCGCCAAACTTCAAATTCAGCCAGTAAACTCGAATAGCCCACGCGATTAGCGTGGGACTCCGCGCGATCAGCGCCATAGTTACGCTGTTTCCTTAATTAGGTGATTTTGCACTAATTTAACTTTGGAAAAAGGGCTTTCTTACCCTAATTAAGTGAGAAACGTGTGGGAAACAATAAAAGGAGCTTCTGAACAGAAAGGGGGGGGACTTTTTGGCAGAAGAAGACATTGAAAAAGCCTTGGAGAAGATTGGATTCAGTAGAGAAAATTGCAGAATAGCAACTCTATTTGTAATTTCTTATCTTCCTCTGGTAATTCTTCTCTAGGAACATGCTAGTTGGAAGATTAATGTCAGTTCTGAGTATGCTTGACTAAGTTCTTGTATTGTGGTTAGAGCAAGAACCTATGTGAACTCCTCTATGTCTTGATTGGTTTAATGAGAATTATCATAATTGCTTTGTTTTGTTCTGTTCTTCATTGTATTGTTCTTAATTAGGACTGGCCATTCTGTTAAGATGCTTAGGATTAGGATTCATAATAGGGATATTGGGATTTTAGTTTCTGAAATGAGTAAAACAACAATTTATCCATTACCTAGGGATAGGAATGTGTAGTTGCAGCAATTTCAGGATGTATTTGCTAAATGCTTGGTTTAAGTGGGAATCACTAAGGGATTAGGATTTCTAATTTTATTAAAGGGTTAAATTGCTAAGGGATTAGTATTTAGCTAATTGTGTGAAAATACATCAGCTGAGCAATTAGAAATAATTCAAGTTAATAATCAGTTTAAGTATAGAAGGTAGGGATCATAGGGGAATGCGCTTTGACTACAATTGTTTCTCATCACTGCATCAAAATCAATTTAAATTTAGTTTGCATTCTCGTTAATTGTCTGTTATTTAATTTAAGTTACATAATCATACAAACTCAACCAATTCTCTTAATTTATTATTTGTCTTCCAATTTCTAAGACGTTAAGTTACAATAAAATTGCATTCAATCCCTGTGGAGACGAGACTTTACTTACTCACTTTATTACTTGAAACGAACGGTACACTTGATGATTTCGCAACAATGATAGGTCACAATGCATGTGAATCATACTTGTTGAACCCGGTATGGGATTCTTTGATTAGAATTGGACATGATTGGTCAGTATGCATGTGAATCATACTTGTTGAACCCGGTATGGGACTCTTTGATTAGATTTGGACATGATTGGTCACTATGCATGTGAATCATACTTGTTGAACCCGGTATGGGATTCTTTGATTAGAATTGAATATGATAGGTCACGATGCATGTGAATCATACTTGTTGAACCCGGTATGGGATTCTTTGATTAGAATTGGACATGATTGGTCACTATGCATGTGAATCATACTTGTTGAACCCGGTATGGGATACTTTTGTTACAATTTGAATCGAACTTTGTATGTGATTTAGTTTGAAGTGATAATCTAACATATAAACAAATATTGTACAGATTATGACTAGGACTAGAGGTGGAATGCAGCGGCCTATTGGTGGAGCTGATGAGCGGTGTAGGCCGACAGCATCCGTTCGTCGAGAAAGGGCGGGTGCTAGTGTTCCTGAGGATCCTCCAATTGAGGAACCACATATGCATACGGATGTACCGACGACAAATGAAGTAGGTACTAAAGGTTTTCCAAGAGGTCTAGAAGACTGTTCAGTCTTGACTGCTTATGCGAACCATGTGGCTGTTAAAGTCTGGTCAGGAGAGGTATTTATAAGACAATCACATCTAGTTTAGGATAATATCTTTGCTTCTTAATCATTGTAAACATGTGTTCATGTATTTATTACAGGAACGTACAGAGCTCAAGTTTGCTTCCCATGGACGTAAGGTAACTAAATTCGGGAAGCCAGCTGCTGAGATTAGGGGTTAATGGCTGCTACTGGCCTTAGTCCACTGATACGGTGCTCCGTGGATACTGGAGATCGAGGATTACTATCTGCATTTGTAGAGAGATGGCACACTAAGACTTCCAATTTTCATCTGCCTGTCAACGAGTTGACTATTACGTTGGATGACGTCGCCTCCCTACTGCACATCCCTGTCATGGGAGTGTTCCATTACTATGACCAGATAGACGTCGAAGAGGCTATTACTCTGCTGGACATCACTGTAGATGAAGCTGAAGCTGAGACGACACAGTGCCACGGGCCATATGTTCGATTGTCCTGGCTTCGAGAACTGTATTTCAGCATGTGTGACTCCAGGCAGTGGCTACTAGCAGCCAGGGCATATCTTCTGCATCTTGTTGGCTGCACTTTGTTTTCCAACAAGAGTGCAACACATATAGGCGTTCAGTTCTTAGAGCCTTTCGAGACATCGATGAAGCTGCTGGATTTGCATGGGGAGCTAGTGCTTTGGTGCATATGTATGAGAATTTGAGTTATGCATCAAAACACCACGGAAAGCATCTAGCTGGATACATTAGTATACTACAGGTAATCTTGTGTCTTTGTGTGTGCGTGTGGGTTTCTTATGTTTTCAATTATTTCTGACTTTCATCATTTCCATTTGTAGTGCTGGATATATGAGCATTTTCCCACTGTTGGTTACAGGGGTGCAGATGATGCATATGAAGAGACGCAACCACATGCCTGTCACTGGAAGAGTGCGAAGGAGTTACCAGTGACGACCTACCGTGCCCGTATAGACAGGTTAAGACCTGATGACATATGCTGGACACCATATGCAGAGCACCGACCCCTTAAGGATTTTGAGCCGATTAGTTTATTTTCCGATTTCATTAGATGGGGTCCTCACATCGTTAGGTACTTGCCAGACAGGGTAGTTAGGCAGTTTGGCCAGATTCAGCATATTCCAGAGCTGCCTATGTCAGAAGTCCCCTCCACAAACGATGTTGACGAGCGATGGGTCCACTTCGCGGATTACCTTATATCAACTGGTGACTTGGTACATTATCCAAGTCACTGTGTTGCTGGATATTTGGAGTGGTTCTATCGGATCTCACACCCATTTATGACTCCGACCCAATATGCACAGGCCCGTTCACATATTCCATCTAGGCCCATTACTGATCCAGCTCCTCCCCCTTCAGCAGATGTGCCTCCCCATGCATCAGATGTGACTCAGGAGGACCAGTCTCCAGCACATGCAGTGGTAAAAATATTTCTATTTACTTATGCATTGTGTTATCAGATTTGATTCCATTGGGTAATGTTTTTATTTGTTTCATTGTAATTGCAGCTTGTTTGTCAACGACTGGCTGAGGGCTTGCAAGCCTTCATTGATGACGGGATGGTTACAGAGGGCTTCGACGCATACTCTGGGACGCAACAGATGTTGCTTCTAGCCCATAGTGTCAGGGACCACAGGATTGTTTATACTCGAGGAAGATGACATGAGATGCACAACGGAGGTGCCTTTGAGTAGCCCACTTGATATTTATATTACTGTTGGACAAACTGATTTATGTATTGTGTTTATGTTTTTTCTCATGTTGGACAAAGTTGGTTATTCATAAATATATATAGATACAGTTATGCAAAAAACCACTTGATTCATTGTTTTTCAAATCTTTCTACACATCTCGTAAGTCTACATGTTCAATGCTCAACTTCATACATCTAGTATACATTTGCATTCTACTAATGTAATTATTGGGCCAATGTTTTGCTTCGCTGGTACAGTGCCTATCCCACAAGAATGCAGTCAACGGCAAAGGACAATTCTCTTTTAAGAAAACCTGTTACACATAATAACATTAGACAATCATCAGTTTCACAGATTCATGTTTTATCATAAAATAAACAAATAAATGTCATACCTGCACAAAGTGGTTACCAAAAACATGACCAATACATAGAATGCGATGAACGTGGGGATCTCTAGGGGGTTGACTTCTTAGAGGGAAAGTCATACTTTGCTGAAGTGAAAGAGATACCACAATCACGTTATATCTTGATGCAATTACATGGCCCATATCCGTAATATCCATCCACTTATCCATAGTAACCTGTAAATAAACAGTTATTAAAATATATTTCATGTGTAGTATTTGCATTGTTATTAAAGCCATATAATGATTAAACAAAACAAAGGTTTACCTTCGACAATCCATCAACCAGTAGGGACCACTTTAAGGTTTCAAATCTATGTATACCACCAAACAAAGCTATATATCCATCAGTCCATTCTCCAAGTTCTTTGAGTAAATGATTGCGTACCAAAGACCAAGATTCTTCACCATAACCTAATAAGGCCGCAATTACACGATATCCACAATTACCATCTGCTTTGACATCGATGATATTCAAGATATAGTTCTGCATAAATGAATGAAATTGATCTAGCATTGGAACCATCCCGTGTTGCATCTGAACATCACATGAGGAATTGAACTGTTTTTGAGTGGAGCAATTATTCTGCACTGAATGAAAGTCGTCTACATACTCAAAGTAAGATGGATCCCTTCTCGTTGACCTTTCGTGCTTTGTCATATTCTTCTTTGGAGCACCTTTAGTTTTTACCTTATCAGGGGGAGGGCACATGGAATTTAAATCAGGGTACGCAATTTGTTTAAGCTTACTCTTAAGAGTCATTTTGCCACAAACCAAGCTTTTGAAAACGGTTGGATATGGCTTCAATCTCTTCAGTTATGGTAACTTCAAATTCATGCATACCTTCACTTGCAAAGTTTAATCTCTGCCAATAAAAATGAACGATGTTACGCTTTGAAGCAGAAACTTAGCTAGCTCACATGCACGAGGCAAAATGTAAGCTGCTCTTAAAACACATCCATAACGAGAAGGGTTTTTTTCTGCATAATGAACTCGCTCATACTCAGCAGCAATATGGTTTAACGCATGCCTGGACACCATGACAACAAGTCTGTTGTATAAAGTAACTTTAAAGACATGCCCTACAACATGTGTGCTTTGCTCCAAAGATGCCTTGATTTCAGTATGTTGCAAGGTGATCATGTTGTTCATGGCATCCCAAACAGTGCACAAGTCTCCAATACTATTCTGAGTAGGCGCTTTAAGGTCGAATGTGCAGACTCCACCCTGCAGTGTATCATATCATCAATTAATTTTAAATACAATAAACTTATGCAAATGTCAATGTAAGTAATGTCAAATAAAAAACTTACCTGTTTGTTGTTGTATTTCCAAAATGCATCACTTTGTTTGTCCATGCTGTCACAAATTTTTCTTTGTGGGGATTCAACCAAGTGTCCTTCACATAATCAACAAACCTAGGCCACGGTGTACATGCAACATCAAACTTCATAAGACATTCATCATATTGCTTTTCAGTAGCACAATCAACAAGACTTCCCCATGCTTGCACGACATGATCCCATGCATGACTCCGCCTAACATAAGTTTTACATTTTGCTTTCACATTCTTGGCAATGTGAAACCGACACAATAAATTAGTTGAATCTGGAAATACAGTTTTCACAGCACTCATCAATGCTGAATCTCTATCAGTAACAATCACCTGTGGGAAGAATTCACTTTTCAAAAAAATCCCTCTACAGCATTCAAGGGCCCAGACAACATTGTTTATGCGTTCAGCCTCTAAATAGGCAAATGCAGCTGAAAATGTCATCCCAGTTGGTGTGACACCAACAATGTCAAGTAAAGGAAGTCTGTACCTGTTAGTTTTGTAGGTACTATCTATGAGGAACACCATATGATATGCATTACTCAACTGTACTGCATCTAGATGTGCCCAAACTACAACATTGTCATCCTTCAATCGATACATGTCGCGTTCAAGAAGTTTCATTAGCTGTTGCATTTCAATATTATTGCCTCTTGTACGCGTCCAGCATGCATATCTTGCATTGTATACTTGCTTCAAACTTGTTACATTATCGGCATTGTGCTCCTTCAAAGTTAAAATAATATTTCTTGGCTTCACCATGGACCTTGTCATATCAGCAACAATCATTTTTTCCTCCTCAGTTATTCGACCAGCATATGGGTGTCCACAGAATGACTTTGCCAAAACATGATTATGATTGTCACATATTAGCTTCACCATCCACCCTTGTCCTCCCGGGATTGGTTTACCCCGCAGCTTAAAAGGACACTCACATTTTCTGGTGCCTGAGATTGAAGGTGTGAAACCTTTTTTTCATGCTCTATATTTTTCACTCCTTTCACAACCAATTAACACAAATGACATTCTTCCTATTTTTCCAGTTTTTGTATCACTCCTCATTATAACCGCTACAAAACCATTCTCAAATGCAACCGTACGAGCCCATTTCAATACCACATCAGGCGATTCAAACACCTACACAAATGGATATTTCATATTTAATATGCTAAATATAATCATTTAACAAGTTTAAATACATTCAAATTCACATAATTACTTCATTCGTTTGGAACGTTGCAGAACAATCAATTAAACAATCATTATTCTCAAACGCATCAGGGTCTACTCCATTGTCTTTATTGAATTCAAACGCATCAGGGTCTGCTCCAATGTCTTCATCCATATTAACTTCTTCTGACATGATACTGTCATACATCCAGTCATCGTTGTCCATCCTAACAGATAACAATTTAATTTAACATAAAAAACTCGATGTGGAAGCCTATGAAAATACACACGCATAATAATAACATTTAGTAACATTTCATGTTTGTCTCTCATGTGAATCAAAGTTATTCAACGTCTTTTTTATTATTTGTATGTGCAACTACATGTGTTTAAATACTGCTTATAATTAATTTGTCCTTATTTATAATGTTTCATTTTATTTATTGTTATCTTTATACAACAATTAAATTTATATATTGATTCAATCAAATGTTTTATCAAAATAAACTCAATTTTATTCAAATAAATATTTCCAACAATTTCTTAATTTTTTAAAAGACAAATATTCACCAATCTAAAGCCATACGGATTGCCTAATTTGTATGGGTTATACGGATTATATGCAATCCGTATAACCCATACGGATTAGTGAATCCGTATAACCCATACGGATTACCGAATCTGTACGACACCGAACACCACTAACCTCTGCACACTTCGACAACGCACTCCGCAACTCCGACACCCACCCAAAACTCCGACGAAATAAACGCAATGCACCCAAAAATACCAATGCACGCTAATGACACCAACTCAGGCGAACCAAAATCAACGAATATAGCAACCAAAATCCTGTATCAACCGTACCTTAGCTCAAATATATCAGCCAACCATCAGGGATATTTTTAGGTTTTTTAAAAAAAATGGTGTAGTAGTAATGTTAGCTAGTGTATGAAGTTACACTCTAAATGATATTGGACAAGTCTATTTCTGAAGTTCCAATTGATAGTCCCATAATTGAACATGGCCACGGATATGAAATTGTGTACAGATGGTGGAACGCTCATAGTGTTATTATATGAATCCTTCATGCAATCGAAGTTCGAAGGTACCTCTACAATTTCAAGATCCACCAACGAAGATTGGGAAAATGAAGAGCAAGAGATACCACGAGTTCAAAAAAGGGAAAGCTTTTTCCACAAAGGATAGAGGAAATTTCTTGCAATTTTAAGGGGTTTTTCTTTTCCAAAAAATTAAAAAAAATCAACTTAAAAATAGGTTTTCTAGTCGTGTACTCCTACGGCTTTTTTAATTATTCAAATTAATAACTTACCCAATTCCCCATTCAACCAAATAAATATAATTCAATTGATTGAACAAAATGTCAAAATGTATAAATGTTGTAAATAGCCTGATGTTCACTTCTTATGGATCAAAAAAACTAATTGGTCCCACTTGATACATCAATGTACAGAACTACAACTAATCAATGATCCATATAAAGAAGCGATGACAGCAAAAATAACTCTGATGTTTTACCATAATCAAGAAATTCATACATCGTATGTTGCCTTGCTCCCAACGAGTACTCAAATTAGGAGGGTTTAAAAAATGGTGCAATCCACGACAATGAATGACAATTAAAAAAAAAAGGCACTTTGATTTGTAATAAGCAGTTCAGTTACATCCAAAACAAAATGCTCTAATGACATATTATAACTTGTAACTTGTTAATATGGATGGTAATATTTTGCTCTACAATTCAAGGGCTGCAAAGGTTCTTTAAATCCTCCTCCTTAGCATACCAATTTGGTATTATTTTGGAAACATGAGGATAAAGATCCTTGTAGGAGTTCCTAATTGTTCCTTCTGCAACGCCTGTGGCAAGGGATATATCTGCATTAAGATAAGACGTCAGAACCAGAGACATGAATGAAATAGCATAGCAACGAGAAGAGTTGATCAATCCATAGGAATTTGGATTAAGATACTCATTTCAAATCTAATTTTAAACTTTTCCATTAAAAAATGAAATTGAAGAGACAAACAAAAACCCCATTCACATATTTTGTCCTCCATGCCTCAACCCCAGACCCTCGAAGGAATTGAGTGTCACAAACCTTTGAGAGGTTTCTTATCATCAGAAAGCTGAGTTATGATGTATATAACTGCTGCTGCAATTGATATGGGACTCCTCCTGACAAATTAAAGAAAGATGTTATTAGTATCAATCATCCGAAAATAATCATAATATCATATTTCTCTGAAAATGATGAAAGCTAAAACAACTTGGAGTGGATTACACATGCAGAGGACAATGCAATTATTTTGGCCATTAAAATCCAAATCAAGTTGGCACGCACTACATGGTATATGCAATACAACCCTCAGAGTCTTGACTTCTTCAGTGAATGCTACATCGTCCTCAGTTTCCACTTGATGCAAAAACATATGCTATTTTTTCATAGCAATCCTAAGAGTTCCCACTTCTTACACACATGCCACTGATTCCTCAGTTTCCACTTCTCACCCAGTGCAATCATCATGTAAAACCTGCAGGTTTCTAATCCATAATTTAACCTTTCACCTTGTTCTCCAAGGAAAACAGGGAAGTTTTATACCATAACTAATCAGTAATTTAGATGATAAATGATACCCTAAGTTTAAGCTAATATCCTAATTTCATAGTATCACTAACACACTTTAGTGTGTCAACTGTTGGCACCAAGTTTCTCACAGCAGAACTAATAAGTGTTTGATAGTAACTAGACATTCATACTAGTATCAAAGTGTAATGGATATGACAAACCAGAATTCAGTAATGAGCAGTCTGTGGTCTCTAAAGAGATATGAGCTAAAACTAAATATACCTTATATCAAATTCTTCTGATTTCTGCACAGCTTCCTGAGCAGCTTTAACAGCTTGATTATTCATACAAAGATTAGAACAGAATCGCCTCTGAAGTTTGAGATCAAAATATTGTCAGTGACATTAATGAAATATAGTCAAACTTCAGACGAATTGGCTTCACAAATATGCGGACCAAAATAACAAGATATGCTTGAAGTCAATAAAGAAAACTCACCATAAAGTCCCCTGCATGTATTGTACCCATCTCCACAGCATTACCATTCTCCAAACCAAGTTGTTTTACTATGTATTCTTTTGCTCGACCAATTTCCTTCTTTGTGGCCCCATTGGCAACAGAGCAAATTTCTAGTTGAAATCCATAGGTTCAGGGAAGCTCATTTATATACAGAAAGATAAAGGGAAGCATCCAGATGTTAAAAGAATCATAAGCAGTACCCTTTACAGTACGAGGTTTGTCTTCTTGTCGGCAAGCGATGTAGAGACAAGCAGCCAATAAAGCATCTTGATTTCTTCCTCTACTGGACTTTTGATCTTCAACCCTCTTATATATCTCATTTGCCCGATCCTTCACAGCAATTGTAAAAAATAACATAAGTGAACTCATTTTAAAACTAAAGTAGAAGATAAGAAAGAAAAATTAAATTGAATGTCTCGAGATTAAATCGAGACAACGGAAGGATTATAAACCGAGAGGCTTGACATGACATGAGGGCTGCCAAAACCTGATCAAATCCTTTCTCCACATGAATTTACAAATCCATACTATTGCTTTATAGATATCTTTATTTCAAACAGCATGCCCACAAATTCAGGAAAAACCTTGATTTTTAACCCACTCATATTTCCAAAAGTAAACTTATATTGGGCTCCCAATACTTCTGTACCATGGATCAAGCATCATGAACAAGGTGCACATGAAATGCCCCTGGCCTAGAAGGTTTTAATGCCTTGAGGCAAGAGGTGCCAAACAGCACACTATACAATTAGGAGGATGGTTCAATTTCAGTTTCAATAAAGTTCGCATTCAAAGCTTGTAAGCCTAAGCCAATAGCAATGATAACATGCATTGCATACAGATATGCAAGTGAATGAAAATTGTTTTGTAATCAAACCTGACACAGATGAGGAATGCAAATAAATGTCCTCTTATAAACACTGCAACTGCTTATTGTTTAACCAGAATAACCTTCAAACATACAGCCACACAGCTTGTAGCACAGTACCCCCCCCCCCCCCCCTGTGCAATGACCTCTCTAACCTCCACACAAATTCAACATGTGACTCATTTGGATACAATACAATTTCAATAAACTTTCCACTTAAGATCTAACTTAATCCCAATCACAACAATCAAATGCAGTGGATACAAATACATGCAGTTTTGTGACTCTCCCATCATCTCCTTGTTCAAAGTAAATCTTATCAAAGTAGCCTTGTTCGCAGTAAATCTTATCAAAGTAGCCTTGTTCAACAAATACTTACAAGACACAAGCTACAGGATCAAGCTACCTCATGTGTGATATGCAATCACAGTATGGAATCACGATCTCACCTGTTTTTCTCATGTGTGTTTGCATCGGAAGTGTGGAACTTATGTTACTCGTGGTTCAGGGTGAATGAGGTGCTGCAAAATACCACTAAAAACTACTTTTGGCAACATGGTGGACTTATATTAGGAATAAAGGTGAAAGTATTAGGTGGGGGGGTATGGTGTTCGGTTTTGTGGTCTATTTGGATACATCGGAATGATGTCATTATCGGTGATACACCAAAAAGTACAGATCATGTCTTTGATATGGTTATGCTTAGGTCGTGGATGTGGGCTAGAGCAAAGGTGCAGGACTTCAAAGTATCCTTATATGATTGGTCTCTACATGTGAAGCTAACATTAAAGCAATTCTCCTGGTTTCTGTTTTAGTGGTCTGTACATGTTAGAGAGGGTATGCAATGTTGTAGTGGCCTGGATGGGAAGGTTGCTGATTAGTTGTAGGGGTTTGTTAACTATGGGCATTATATGCAGTCATGCACTTTCATAGTATTGGGAGGATATCTTCCTCTGGTTTTTTGAGAAGCATGTTTTTAGCCTAGTGTATTGGTTCTAGGCTCTGATATAGGAATATTCTGTAGTTGTTTTTTAGGTGGATTTTGTAACTGAGATATTCCTGTGCCTTCTATCGAACCCCTCTTGTGTTCATGGAATTATATATATTATTCCTTTGGCTTCTCATAAAAAACTTACAAGACACAAGCTCCCACAAATTAAACCCCCATATCCATCTGCACACCCAAATGGCTCACAACACAACTTCAGCAAGCTTTGCACTTGAGGTTCAAACCTCACCCACAACAATCGTTATACACATTAGGCACAAACAAATACGCAGTTTCAAGAACCTTGTCCGGTAGTAGTAGTAGTAGTAGTAATAATAATAACCCAAAAACAAAAAGAGAGGCTAAAGAAAGCAAAACAAAACTGTCCTAAACAAGACATTCCTAAGAAAAAGTAAAACAAAAAACAAAAGAAGAAAAAAAAGTCCTAGACAGGAACAAGACATAAGAACAAGAACAAGACATTCCTAAGAAAAAAGAAGTCTTAAACAGGAACAAGACATACCTTGATGGTCGCAACGAGTCCCAACCTGAAAAACCATCAACCATATCAGCCAATCCCTCAATCGTAAACATTACAAACAATCACATTTCACAAAAAAAATAAAAAATAAAAACGTAAAAGACCGCATCAAAAAATAACATTAATCCTTTTTAAAAAAAATTATCTCGCAAAGCCGCATTAGTTAGTCCACATCAATTAACAAAGCCGCGATCATCATCATCATCATCACTCCCATCACAATTTTTTTGTATTGTTTCAATCCGATCTGGATTGTAACCCTAGGTGAGGAACGGACCTGTCGGACATGGTGGCGATGGTCTTGAAGGCAAGGATGAGGGCGCGATCGGGGTTGGAGCCGCGGTTCTGCCAGCGGCCGAGGGAGGAGGAGAGGAACTCGCCGCCGCCTCCGCCACCGTTGGGCTTGGCGATGACGGTTGAGAGGCCTCCGTCGGTGAGGAGGGGATTGGAGGGCCCGCCTACACGGTTGGGGTCGTTGTCGCCGGACTCGTTGGCGAAGGTGCGCCACTCGGAAGTCTCGTCGATGGAGTGGGATTCGAGGACGAGCCCACACTCCGAGCACACCGTGTCGCCGGCAGAGTGGTCGAACACCACCTCCGTCTGCCTTTTGCAGTCGCTGCAGAACGCGTCTGACATGCTTTTTTTCTTCGCTTCTTTCTTCTCTCTTGAATGCAAAGAAGAGAGGAGAGGGTCTTTGTACGCGGAGTGTTTTTATGAGAGAAAGAGAGAGCCAACTACTGCAGCGAAGAGAAACTCTGCTGCGTTTTCGGTATTTATAGACGAGGTAGGTTTATTCATTATTCGGAATTTCCAATTACCTTATTTAAGAAATAATCTATTTCAATATATAAAAGAGATATATGTAACTGGTTTTTATCTTCACATTTTTTAAATCATTCTATCTTTATTCTTAATAATATTAAAATAATAATAATAATTAATTCTCTTTAATTATGCATATTAAAACTCACCCATTAATCAAAATTAGATAACCATCCACTAATCAGTTTTCTTTCATTTGAGAGTTTTACATTTAACTACGCAGTCGTTGTTGTGAAGTTCGTCTCCCGTCGGTAATGTGAACTTCAGTGTAGCCTAATATCTCAAATTTGTCCATTTTATTGAAGCACCATAACTTAACAAGACTCACGATTGTTGATTTATTGTGATTTTCAGAAGTGGAGTGTTGGTTAAGGGTGTCTAGGAGGTCCCATGATGTGGTGTACAGGTGTTGTATTGATGTTTGGGACTATGGGTCAAGTATGAGGAGTTTTCATTTTGAACATGTGGTGGTCGATATTGATTTGTGAGGAACAGTAGTGATTTTGGACTTAGGTCTTACATGTTATCCACAAGAGTTGAAGACGGATATGTTTGATGTGGAGTTTTGGAGGAGCTTTTTTCAATTTGATTTTGTATTGTGGAGATTTTCGGCTAGAGTTGGGAGTGATATGTTGCAGTGGAAAAAGCTCAATGCAAAAAAATGCATGTTGTTTTAATTAGAAGGGTGTGGTTCAATAGGGATTTGCTTTAAACACATGGTGGGCACGGGATTTTACGGCATGGGGAAGCTCGTGGTGCATATGCAAAGAAACCAATAATCAGAAACAGAATAATTGATTAGTTTCATATATCTATGTTTTGATGTAAAATGTCAGTTTGTTTGTGTTCTGATATGAAGCGTCTTTATATGCTGATTGTTAGTTTCCATCAAAAATAGATGTGGTTTTGGTTTTGGACTTTTGGTTGTAGTATGTTCTCATTTGTACGAGAACATCAAGGTAGGGAAGTTGAGAGATTTGGTGTGTTGTTCTCATAGCAGCAAAAATTGTGGCTATGATCTGTATTTTTTCTTGGCAAGGGCCACATCTTGTGCTCTGGTACAAGTTTATTTTTTTTTTAATAAATTCTTATTTGGCTTCCAAAAAAAATACTCTTGATTGTGAAGACAAAATGACATGATGATACTAATGAAGGTAGTGTTGATAGCAACTGTTCCAAGCCGAGCAAGTCAAAGAAACTTTGAAACTTGAAAGATAATGTGGTAGCAATAGCTTTAAAGCATATCCATTGTGAGTTCGATTGGGAAGTTGGGTGGTCGCAACTCTGGAAGGATTGATTTAAGTGGCTTGAAAGTATACTGTCAAATCAGATATCGTTTTCTCTTCACGAAAACTTCCATGTTGCTCCTTGGCTCCATCTTCGCAACCAACAACACTATCATTTTAACTCTCATTGTCATCAAATCTAACACCATCATCATCACTAAGACCATCGTCATCAAATTTATGCATCTGTAATTCCTACATAACGAAAACATAGTCCCATATATAAATAAAGCTTTAACTCAAATCCTGCTTCTATACATACAATTTGTGCAAAAAAACCTTGTGTGAAAATACATATAATTTATAGAAACTAGTGAGCATGTATATTAACCAAGCCTACAAAGTTTTTGTCATACGGAAAAGGGGGAAATTTTTTAACTCAATTTAGGAAAATTATACAACTGAACTACAGGAAATCAGAGATAATTTGCAAGTCAATTCTGATCATTTTGAACTTTTACAAGCAAATTTGACTAAACTTTGCATATATAATTAGCACAAGGTATGATGAAACCTCAAGAAGAAACAAACCTTCAACAAAGACCGATCACGATATGTAAACGAGTCAATGAAACTCTCCTTCAGAAGGAATGATACCTAAAGGTACAAACCACCATCTTATATCTTCCCCATATTTCCTAAAACATGCTATATTCATCGCAAGCCAATGTTTATAAATGATGTCAAACTTCAATGCATGCCTTTCAGTTATAAATTTTAAAATTATACATAATTTTATGTCAATTAACTAGAGCATAAGGAAAATCCAGGCACCATCATTTTGATAAAAGAGGCTAAAGGCGACAGATAATAGTTGAGCATTAGATGCATTAGCTAAGTAGTACACCTAAGCTTTTCTAGCTATCTCTAGATATTGTAGGACTTGGGTCACAAATATCACTGAACTTGAAATTATGACCAACAAAGAGATATTATCAACAAATTAATTTGGTTCTTGGAAACAATTTCACTCAGCTTTCTTTGATCCAAGGAAGAATTATAAGTATGAACTGACTTGAATATGGCATGTACAAATTAACCATCCCATGACAGGATAACAAGGAATAACCACATAATATATAATTGATCCTTTTTTTAGGAGTAAAAATAAGACAAAGTCCAAGTGATAAGGATCAAGAAAAATGAGTGAATAGTCCAAAGACCAATTAGTGAAGAGTCGAGATTGCTCCAATATTTGAACATAATTTGAGTTCTAGATGTCTATTTTAGGAGTTCTTTGATGCATTTGAAAGCTTTAAAAATTTCCTACAAGTTGTATTTCTAGTCTCAAGTCCTAATTTTGCATCTATGATGATGAAAATGAGACATGAAGTTCAGCACAAATTAGACTTTTTTTTAGTATAATTTTTAAATAAGGAATATGTTACTCAAGTCCCACATTGGAGAGAAGTACGAGTGAGACACCACTTGATGGTTATAAAATAACCACTCATTTGTCTTATGTACTCACCTTTGAATTGAATAAAACTTGCACTTTTAAAAGTGTGTGAGAGGAAGTTCCTCTGGGGTTCTTAATTGGACCAAACATTGGTTTTTATCAAATGTTCCTATAATCTTTGTGGCGAATCCTCACGGGACTTATCATTTTTCATAAGGTGTGGCGTCTTCTTCCATTTCTTGTCTTTTTTCCGCCTTTTTACTTTATTCTATTTTTTTATTTAGCATTTTGTTCATGTTAAATTTGTTATTTCCTTGCACTTTTATTCATATTGTCTTTATCTTTGTTTCTTTTCGCCAAACACTTGGCGTGCGTCTTTTTCTTTTGTTATAACAAGAAGCCTTTTCAAGGACGATCCGTAGAAAAACAATTAACTCCTATATTGGTTCATATCACCAAGTTGCTTCTAAATTACAATTCTCAGTAAAATTCTTATTTTCAGAGAGGTAAAAAACAATTGAGATAAATATTAAAATGTCTAACTTTATTTGTTGGTGAGACTAAAATACAGACCCTATCGTCATTGGATTGCACATTGGTGATTGTGAAAGAACGGGAAAGAATCCAAGTAAGATCTTAACATTGAAAGGAACCCCTTTACATCTTCAATGTGTAGGGAAACTAACACACATGAGAACACACTTAGAAGTTGAGACAGTTTCACATTGCCAAGTGTGATAGAAACAACTAAAAAATAAGAAATATTTAACGATGCACAACATAATGATGAACTACTAAGAAACTGGATAAATTGTTTATTGCGAAATGGATATTAAGTCGCTTTGACAAACTACATGTAAGCATGACTAATGTCTGTAATAATCATAATCAAGATACCAAAGGGGACCAAAAGTAAGGAATGAGAGAGACAGAGAGCAACATAACAGCAAATAGCAATGTCATAAGAAATTAAAGAAACCATAAAGAATCTAGTACACCCCATAAAGATCCGCCCCTGCATGCCATGTATTGATTACACTAAATCCTTATGTTAAAAGAAAAGATTAGGCATAACTTTTCTATTTCACTTGACTATAATTTTATTTATTTAACGTAAATCCGTGTGATACATGAGTAAATTATGGAGTAAAGGGATTCTCAGGGTTCATCCAGATATTTTTATGTATGTATAAAAAATATTAATAATTTTATTAATTTCTTCCATTGCTAAAAAAATATAAAATTGACTAAAATTTTCACAATAAGGAACTCAGTTTATTTAGTAATGAAGAAGAATAACTAACATATTACGAATTTAGTCATTAATTATAAAAATAGAAGATAATTAAATATAGTTATTTTCCAATATAGCTATAAACTTTAATTTCACTGTTTTTTTTCATTCTTAAACTCAAGACATTTTGACAAACGAATTAAATTACATATAAAAATTGGATAAAAAAGGATTTTAACTATAAAAAAAATCATGTATTATTTTATTAAACCCACTTTTAAGGAGTTCGTTAATTTATCTTTCAGTAAAAATATTGAAAACAAAATTAATTTAACAAATGAAACAATATAAATTTAATAATGCATCTAAATGATTAAGTGTCAGGACATTTTAATCATATATCATAGATATTTGTAAAAAATTATGTATGAGAGAGATTTTATATTATTTTGAAACATAATTTATATTTCAAATAGAAAATATTAAATTAATAATTTAATATTTTTGTTATAATTGAAATTAGATATTATTGAAAAACTAATGTACTTTTTTTAGAGGGAAAAACTAATGTACTATATATATGTGTCTTAAATATTTTCTTACGTTCATAATATACTTCTTTTTAATATTTCTATCTAAATTATTATTTTTTATTTTAGTACCTGACATTTGAATTTTTTTTTGTTTTTGGTATTTGTCGATTGTTATTAATTTCATTTTGTTAAGTCATGATATAATAGATGAAATGTCACATTATTATTATGAAAATGAGATTAACGACATGCACCAAAAATAAAAAAATTCAAATGTTAGGTACCAAAATAAAATAAAAATATAATTTAGGTGATAATATGAAAAAGATATATATTATAGACATAAAAAATGTATTTAAGTTTTTGTATGATATAACATTTCGTCCAACACCAACACGTCGTCACTTAAAGAAAAGAGATTAACGATGAGTACCAAAAACAAAAAAATTCAAATGCCTGTTACCAAAATAAAAAATTTAGGTACTAATAAGAAAAAGTGTTATATTATTATTTTAACTCCAACTATAAAAACTTATATATCAAATAA
>CM023950.1:17051421-17062483 GCA_013407115.1 Glycine latifolia
CTTCGAAACCATCATGGACAACCTCCCAACTATCATTAGCTCCCAACAGAGCTTTCATCTGGATACTCCAGTTCTCATAGTTAGTCTTTGTAAGGCGGGGTAATGGCAGACTACTATTTGGACCACTCTCCATTCTCTCAAGCTCTGATACCAATTTGATATCACACAAATTTGATATCACAGGTCCTCTCTCTCACTCATTGGTGCACTCACACAAAACACAAACACACACACAACTTTACTGGAGAAGAAAACTCTCGTTCTATTGATAATAGTCTGCCAAAGCCATACTCACTCCTTTACATAATATGCTATTTATAAGCAATGAAAATTAAACCTAAACCTAAACAATTCAAATTTTAAATTGAAACAAAATCTCTCCCCATATCTTTCTACAATATCTCTCTCCATATCTTATCTTTTTCCCATATCTTTTCTCCCATATCTTTTCACGTATCTCTTCACATAATTCTCTCTTTTATTTTAAATTTTAAACTTCGTAAACAATATTTATTTTAAAGTTTATTCCAACAAAGTGCCACGTGGACACCTGAAACCTTACATATTGCAACCAAATTACATAGTACCATTGAAAATTGTTTGAGTGAAGCTGCATCTATATTCAATAGGCAATTCTCCGGAAACAAGCCGTTGTACTAAGGTTTTCTTCCTCCAAGTTGATTGTCTAATGCCTTCTGGAGCAGACAGAAAAGGTGTCTTTCCATCGATGTCTAAGTTACTCTATGAACGATTGTCAAAACTAGAATATATAAAACTCGACCCTCCGCAGAACTGACTCAAAATTTGGAGCAGCAACTATTGTGTAAGAATCTGTAGTCTCTCTGTCATAAGAAAGGGAATGAGGAAAAACAATAAGAGAAGAGTATCTGAGCTCATTAAGGTTACTATGAAAAGCACAGCAGTAAACCAAATAAACAATACTACCAAAGTAGTTTAAGCAGTTGGATGTAATAAAAATCAGCCTCACTCATGGAAATTGTAATAAAAATCACTAACTATTAAAAATTTGATGTAAAGTTTTGCCACAAGAAATTATTTTATGGTCTAGAATCATCATGTATCTATGATTCTAGCAATTTTTCCGTGACACAGCTGAGTTTTTTAATTTACAAGAAAAGGCTAATAAAATTTGATTATGTGTCGAGTTGAAATTGGTCAGAACCATGGACATGTTTTAGTCCCAAAATATACAATAGTTTCTCGAATTGCCACATAAGAATAATCAAACAAAAATAAAATAAAATAAAAACTGAAATCTGAAGAAGCTAGATACGAACACCCCTACTAAAACTGCAATAATAATATCGTAACTAAGGATTGTGCTCTGAATTTGGTTTGAAATGGGCCCTTAACAAGAGGAGCAGAAAATAGAAATCACGACATCACTAGTAACAGAAACAGAGTCAACATATTCAAATTGAATAAACCACAAGTTTTCGTCCTCCAATATTACCTTCTTTCTTAAGAAAAAAAAAACTAACCTACCCCTCGATGTGAGAAGGCTCTTCATTATGCGAAAATATGTGGTATTACATGCAACATTATCCTTATATATGCAAAAAGACAAATCCATGACCAATTGATCACCAAGATTTTACTATTGTGTTAGGACTCGTCCTCAAACTCAATATTACAATTTTTTTCATGTATTCTTTTAGTATTGAATATTCTTCTATTTAGTCTCTAAAGGTCATGAAACAAATTTAAAGGATAAAATATTCAACAATATTCAAGAAATTATTGAGCATGGTTTTGAATACTTCTAGTTCTAGGACCAAATTGATTCAAATTATTGCTAAAAGGATATAATAAGGAAATGGTGAAGAGGATGATTATATATATACTTGTAACTCTGATGCCATTGCTGAGAAGAGAAAGAGTCAGGTTGTGCTCTTCAATTTGCAGTATTGTTATCACCATTGTCGTTGTCTCCATCACGGGATCAGAATCTAGCTCAGTTATATGATATGTGAATGTTATAAACTTTTGGAATAGTATAATACAGTAATAACTAATGACTATAATGAGCAAGTTAATGTAGATTGAGCATGATGGAGTGAAACACGGGATTGGGGTCGGCTCAATTGATTAAACAGTATTTGAATGTTGTAATTTTGGTATCGTATTCAATTTATACGGATTAAAAAAAAAGAAGCAGAGTGAATAAGGAAAAAAGAAAACAAGAGGAGGAGACAGATATATGGTAGGATTGGGTGGGGGTGAATGGGATAGAGGGTCAGAGTATCGAGAGAGAACGTGATTACTAAGGGTGGTGATAGGCGAAAGATTTCAAAGAGTTTGCATTATTATTTATTCACAACCCCAAGGTGGCGCGGGATCTGTCACGTTTTGTTTGGATCATTAAAGTTAGAATACAACTCTCGGACTACTACGGACACTTCACTAGCAATGATTATTCAAAGACACATTTATGGGCATCTATAACTTTTTGAGTTTAATTCGGATGTACTGTCTCTGACTTAAATATAAGTAATAAAAACTTTAGATACAATCTAATTTTGTTTTGGAAAAAAATGATAAAATTTTAGGAGGACAAAAGAAATTGAAAAAATAAATTTGCTGGATGAAATTTAAACTTTTAGAGAACAAAAATATTTGAACCTTATTATAACTATAATAAAAATCACACATATGACATACCATGAATTGTAAGAATTATAGTAATACTCAAACTTTTTAAAGATGTCCCATTTTAAAATTGGTAAATGGTGTAAAAAATCTTTACATTATCAATACGCATCAATTAAATCTAATTTTTTAATTTTATTTTTCAAGAGTTTTTTAGTATTTTTTTATTGATTTAGTAAATATACATATATTATTAAAAATATAATTTACCAAAAAAAATATATGTGACTATCCTATCAAACTTGTTAATAACATTGTAAGTCAATGGGTTTTGCACCTTACTATTACATCATTATTTAATATTGTTACTTAATAATATAAACTGAAAAAAATAAAAATAAAATCTTTAAATGTATAAAATTAAAAACAAAAATATTTAAATTACTAAAGTCAAAAACCTTTTATTTTATTTTATAGGGACCAAATTAGGTTCTTTAAAGTTTTAAACCAAGTAATTATGAATAGCCATCGGAGGTCCGACAACTGTGTAGATAAACTTTTGGATGAACACAAATCTAACACTTCATCCTTAAACACAACCAATATATTTATTTTTATATAAACCACACATGCATGAGATGAGTGAGACCATTATAATCAATGGAAAAATTATATAGTTACTAGTAAAAAAAAAAAGAATTTCACCAAAAAAATGTTCATCATTTATTACTACTTGTAATAAAGATATGTTATAATTAGTTTTGTTTAATAAGAATTTGATTTTAAGAACATACGATAAATATTTAAACAAATGAATTTTTCAGCAAGCATCAACTCAACATTAATATTATTTAATTCAGTGTATGATATTAAGTATATATTGTCTGTAATATTAATTATGTATATTATATTCAATAAATATTATAAACAATATCATTGTATTTGTTATAATAAATATATAATACATAATGCCCACACGTATATTTTTATTTTGAGATAATTTTTTTACATGATTATTATTATGGAATAGAGGAAGTAATACCTTATGTGACCTTTAGTGTGACCGAGCAAGTTAGAAAAATGGTTTACAATAACATCTTTACCACCATCGAGCAACATATACTATTAAAAAATTAATAGTTTAACATATCATTGTTTAATTATAATAAGTAAAATGCAACTTCTAATCTTGTCTTATACCGTGCATTGCATATAAGCTATAGCATATATCTCACATGCCCTTGTATTATGCTTTTGTTATATGGCTCATCTTGGCCTAATTAAACAATTACCCAAAGTCTATCATATCAATGTATGTGATAACCATTAAATTAACGCACCTACAAATTGGGAGGAAAAGGAAATGAGTTTGGGCTAGAAGTTATACACATAACTTTATATTTTGTTGCAATTTTCTATTAGAAAATCAAAGAGGTAAATGGCAGGGAAAATTATATCAATAGGTCTCAAACAACTACATAAGTAAACAACACATCATATAAGTGAATCTGATAGCACACTTTAATCCAAAATCTTAAGGTTCAGATTTATTAGTTTTTTTTTTATCTTATATGGTGTTCAATTTTTTCATTTTTATTCGATGTGCGATTTCACCTCACACTTGTACTTCAATATTTTCTTTTTATCAATAAATATAAGTTGAATAACTCAATGGAAATTGAATGCTCAATATAAGTTGGAAGCTTGAAAATTGAAATTTGAGGTTGGAAAAAACAAGAAGTGGACAAGAAGAAGTTGAAACAGTGAAGTGGGTGAAACCTCTTAGTCTTTGCATCAAAACAAATCTTAATAAATAAAAAATTCTTTGAAATATTAGCTAACTTTTCTTTTGGACCCCTCTCCTTCATGGGTGTTTGTCGTACAATTTGGTTTGGTTTTTTGACAAAAATTTATCCGAATTAATCATAAAAATAATATGGGGTTTGATTTGATTTGTTTTGGCTTTGGATAAGTTTTGGGATTTTTAATTTATGAAACTACTATTGACACAACCACAAATGTTAATGGCACTATCACAAATGTTATTGGCACTACCCACTTGGGGTGCATTTCACATTTTTTTGGAAATTACCCTTCCCAAAGAAATACAATTTCGCTGCATACTTGTACAACATAATCATATTTCTGTTACACACGAGGGTGGAAAAATAAAAGTAATGAAAATACAATTTCGTTGTAAATTGTACAACAACGAAATTGTATTTTCGTTGTTGCTCAACATCCCCAACAAGATCATCAACATAAATTCAACAATGGAGGACACAAATTCAACAACACAACTCAACAAATTTAACACATTATTCAACAATTGATGGGGGACAGAATACGCGATATAGATCTCAACAAGCATCATCGCATATGAGGGTGGCATGGTTGTTATCATTGCGTGTGGGTGTTGATCATTGTCGTTGTCCTCGTGGGTCCATGGTTTTTGTTGTCACGCACCACGTTGATTCCTCTATGCCAAGATTTGAAGATGGAGGGCTTTTCCTTTGCTTCCACCATGTCGAGATCTGAAGATGAAGGGCCTTCCTCCGCGCGGATATTGGATGGGCGATGGGGAGAAAGGGTGGGGTGGGTGGGCGGACAGCGCAACACAAAAGGGACAAGGTAGGGTGGCATGGGAAAGAAGTTTGAGGGAAAGGGAAAGGGTGTAGTACGGATTTAGGCAAAAGGGAGATTTCACAGGGTTGGTAGTGACAATAGTAGTTTGCTTAATTTATATGTAGCATATAAAATGTAAAACATTTATCTCAATTATAAATTCACTTTAATCCATAAAAGATTGGACAAGAGTTTCCAATCACCCCTTGGACAAGAGTTTCATTTTTCTTTTTTTTTCCTTGAGGCAATTTAACAATATTTTTACTAGCAATGCAAACTGCAAGGGAGCTATTCGTTATCCACTCTATACAACCCAAGGTCCACCTCCATTCTTCACCCAATACCTCAACGAGGCCCTTGCATCGTGGATGAGGATGAGCTCCATGCACACCTCAACTGTTTGTTTGACCAAATTGTTGTAGAGAAGCAACGTGTAGAGGATATAAACCATTTGCTAAAGGCCGCAGAGGATCACATCTAGTAGGATGTGCCAATTGAAAGCATGCACAATTCCCAACTCGAGAAGTACCAACAGATGTTGAAGGAGTAAAGACACATGTCAATGAAAAACATGAAACATAAGCATGGAGAAGGGTTTATTTTTGGGTTCTTTTGATTCCTTCATAAGAGATTTGCTATTGGTGATGTCATACTTAAATTTTTAGATTGTGTTTTTAAATTTTAGTTAAGAATAAGAACTAGCTTAACCAGTTTCATGTGTGGGACATGGTTAGGATTGATTATCTAGGGTTTAGGGTTTTGCTATCTTGAATATAGTCTTCATCATGCTGGTGAACCGTGTTTTTTTCCATGTCGTTTCTTTGTTTTGTAATTGGGGACTACAGTTGTGCACATAGTTTTCTACACCTACTTTTTGAAAGAAAGGACATCTTGTGACCTTAATAAATAAATTTTCAAATCTATCTAAAATTCCAATCTTTTAAACTCCAATTAAGGATTTTGATTTTATTGCCTCCACCTAGGGCAAGTCAAGTTTGCAAGTAGATTTAAAAGACGTAGGTACAAACAATTAACACTCAATTTCATTTTTGTTAGGGTCAAAGAAACTCATACATAATTTTTGTACTCCTTTTAAAAAAATTAATTTACTTATATATATATATATATGTGTGTGTTTTTTTTCAAACAAACTATATACTAAGTTATTACCTATATTTAATTTAGATAATAAATAATAATTGATAAGCAATATGAAAAATAAATTAAGAAATTTAAGAACTAAAATATATTTTTAAATTATTTATTTATTTAAATTATTAATATGTGTGTGTGTGTGTTGGATTACTAACATACTCACACCTTATTTTTAGTTCGAGTATGTTGGTAGTGTACAACAAAAATTTTGGACAAAAAACAAATTCTTTTATATTTTAGTAAATTAATTATAAAGGTACTATTGTAATTACACATTTAATATTTAAAAGAAATAAAAACTGATTTCTCTCTCTTCCCCATTCATGTTTCTATCTTCTCTCTTCTCTATTTCTCACTTTTTCTCTCTCCTTCCCCACTCCCTCTCCAGAATCCAAATCCAAAACACATGCACCTTTAGCCTTAACTCCATGAGCATTATTATTTAGGCATAGTTCATTTTGGTCATGAAGAACATCATGGTTGAATATGAATATGTATATATATAGGAGGTGAAAAGGAACTTGTGATTAATAATAATTTGGTTAATTAATTGTACGAGTTACTAATAAGGTTATATAGTTTAGAAATTAATAAACGTATTTGAGATTTTGAATTGTGGTCAAGAATTTTGATTATTCACATCTTTGCCCAAGGCAGGTCGAGTTTGGAGGTAGTTTTAAAAGAGGCAAGTATAAATCAATTCCATTTTTATTAGGGTTAGAAAAACTTGTAGGGAGCTCACTTACCTTTTATTAAAAAGAAACTAATTTACTTATATACAATTTTGAATAAATTGTATTATTAATTATATTTTAATTCAAAAAATAAAGAGAAGTTAATAAATTTTTTATATGAATCTACTTACGAGTCGTCTTGAAAACAAGTATAAGATAAAAAGAGAAATTTAACCCTAACCACAATCTATCAGTAAAACCAACACTATAAAGTTATTAAACCCAAGAACAAGGGAAAAACTCTCACAATAGAGAAACACTCTTACAAGAGACTCCTATTTATATGTTATGCTGAACAACACTTGAAGTACAGGTAATGAACTTCCGCTATGCATTTATTTCTCACTAAGCCTTTACTCTCAACTAACCATCACAATGACTCATTGAGTCCCCTAACCATCATAATGGCTTAGCTCAAAAAACACTAAAAACTAACCTAGGAAAGATGAAAAGACATTTGAACTTATGCCCCCAAAACTAAGAACAAAAATTACATGAAAATAAGTACATGGATTTGATTAAGTATTCAACCCAAAAGCTAAGTAATCCACACAAACAAACTCCAACTCAGATATGCATCTTAAGTATTCAATGCTGGGCTAATTTTGTTATCTTCAAGTTTGCTAAAATAATCTTCAAATGGTAGATATGAGACAATTCTTGGATTGACCTTTGATTTTGGTAAACCTTCTTTAGATTGTACCCCTATGATTAAGCTTTGAAAAGTCTTTTTACTTCTTTTTATCTTCTACTTTAGTCAATTAATCCTCCATCCATTGAAAATGATATTTCAAATAATTGGACCTTGACATATTCATGTCAATTTTCTTTCAAGTGTCATTGGATGTCATCTTTCTCACTTTCAAACTTTTGAATAGTTTTTGTTGTAGAGTTGAGAGTTACTCTAGTATATATTTGAGATGTCATTGAAATAATATCCAACTTCTTTGGACAACTGGATCCCCAATGGAACACGCAATTTTGAATATCTTTATTTATAATAACAGTTGTCAAAAGTTGTTTTAGTAAATTAATTTGGATTGGAGTTCTTTCATTTCATTTGGAAGAGGCAGTTGAAGGGAGGGTGCCAATAGAGGACAATCAGGACATATAATGCCGTGAACACTTGATTTCTTGGGTTATGGGATACAATAGCCGCCCCCAAAGTGAGGTAGGTCTGCATAAATATTTGCGATGTACCTTTTAAAGGTGTGATTATGATTTTTTTGGCTAAGTCAAGATTCAAACAGTATCTGGCTAGTGGTTACCAAAGGTTTCATAGCACATGACCAAGAGGAGTTTGCATGGCAAACTAAAAGATCACTCTTTTAACCCTCTGAATAACATTGAGAATATGCTGCATGACCTACATTTGTCTTCTAATATCTATACACTAATAATAATGAACCTTTAAAATATTTACAACGAAACCAATGGCTCTATACAAGTAATCACCCCCCCTCTCTTATCATGCAGAGGATGAAAACATTGATAAATAACAATTAGTGTATTCAGATTATCTAATTTTTGGGAAAATAATTGCATTTTTTTATTTTGCAACTTCCCAAGAGCTTTTGAAGAAAATATGATTATTGATCATAACCAATCAGATTCCAAACCAGATTAAACTGAAATATGCATTTGAGATAAAAGCATGACAACCTCTTAAAACCAAAATAAACTACTTATATAAAAATAATTATTAAATATTCTTATACAGGAGTAGGAGAAAGTAGAAAGTCTGGTTGTTTTCTCCGTAGCAGTATCCCACAAAAGGGACATAATGGTTTTGAGGATACTGCCTGAGTGGAAGATTTAGTGGAAGAGTTTGAATCTAGATGAAATGTCTTCATTCTAAAAAGTGGTTCTGGTGCCAATCTAAACCCTGACCTATGGCAACAAACACAATACCATAGGGGAGTAGTGGGGCAAACTTGCATACTAACAACACATCTCAATAACCTGTGATTCTTAACATCACTAGTAGAATTTTCACCTTGGCAGAAACCAAATTCAGGGGATTCAAATGGAACAGATGCTGAACAAAAACTACATGTCTCCACTATTGAACATCTACTGGTCAGAAACCTGCACAAACACAATACTGTAAGCACATTTGAAGTTCTGAACCAAATCCACAAAATAGTATGACTATTTTACAAGCTTGGTAACAAGTTTATGGTTGTAAGTAGGGAAAATTATGTAAACACTACACAGTTTTGTACTGGTGTAGGAAATTATTTATGAACAAGAACTTACTAGTTAACATTAAGGATAAGATGTGCACAAAAAACAAAAGGAAAAGTTAAAAAGAAATTAATATATGAATAATTAACCTTTCAAATTAATAACTGTAAAAAAATGGTTAGTTGGTTACTCATTAATTTAACATCAAAACCCAACAGTGTTACTACTTCTAATTTGAATTTTTTACCAAGAATTCTTTTTGCAATTTTTGTCCCAAATTTATTATGGGCCCCTTCCCCAAAATTTTGCTTCAATAATTACTACAAAATTCTTATTTTGTTATGAGCACAAAGGGCAAATAATTTTTAATTCAGGCAAACAAATGTCACTGAAACCAAAAGAAAGGAATGGGAATGAACTGCAATGGACTACTCTTATTGGTGAGTAATATGAATCTAAAAAGGATACCATTTGGTTTCAGTATCGTGTTAATATTCCATCAAGCTATTCTACAATTTTGAGAATTACTTTCCTTCAAGTTTTATGGTGGGTGGGTTCCATAGTACAACTAGATTGTGTATCTCTACCTTTCGGATGAAAATACTAATCTATGTTACTCAGTTTGACATCTCATCATCCTTAATTTCAGGACAAAAAAAGCTTGTGTGCATAAACAAATATCAAAATAAACAAATTTCTATTCTATACCTTCCCGGAGTAAAGTCAAAGGGGATTTTGGCTTTTATGATTTACAGGACAAAAAAAGTTCATGTGCATAAGTAAAGCTATGAAAATAAATTAATTATACTATAAGACATACGGAAAAAGAAACAATATCTAAAATCTAAAAAGTACCTTTTCTCATACTTTAACTTCTAATGCAATGACTTTCAACTGGTCACGTATATGTTCCTGATCTAAAGAAATCCATTGTTCCATATGTGCTAGTCCAACAGGATACCAACAACCAGATTTGGAATTTGTTTCTGGATTGGACATGCTAGTTCGGAAAGCAGAAAAACTAAAACCCACAGGCCTTTCACAGAGCTCTCTTTCACTGCTTAGAAGAACTTTTGTCCACTTAGTAATTTGTTTTTCCATGGCAGGACATAACTTTTCCAGCTTTTGAAACTTTTTGTTTATTCCAGTTATTTGATCAGCATCCAGCTCTGCTAACATTACACGTCTACAGATTATTGAGCAAGTGTAGTAGTCGAGAAGGAATGTCTGACAAGCTTGAAGAGAAGAATGATAAAACTTTTTCAGGAGAAAGGTCCATATCTAATTGTAGAAAAGCTGATGAGATCCACTTAATAAGTAAATGTTCTGCATATTTTAAATTGTTATCCTTGAATGCCGATAATGCTGCAATTATATCCCAAAGAACCAGAGGCTTATCATGACATTGATATTTGTTTAAAGACCATATGATATTGGTTCCCCAATAAGTTAACTCTTTCTCCACATAACTGAAATTTTCTTCAATGTAACATGAAAAGGGAGATTTCAGCTGAACATCAACTTGTAGCCCACCAATCCAAAAGTATTCAATAGCTGCCCTCAGAATCCTGTCCAAAGTTCAAGAAGAATGTCAAATTTTCACATTTGTAATATTTCTTTCAGGAAACCTATATTTAGGAAAAGACAATGGGTACAAAAGAAAATTACAGTTAATAGTATAAACATTAAGTTACAAATGTTCCTTGTTTCAACTTCCAAGGTCAAATGGCAGCACAATCATTGTAAAAAAT
>CM023950.1:17067483-17087872 GCA_013407115.1 Glycine latifolia
AATCATGTGCATTATATGAGCCAAGCTTATCAAATTCCCTAGAAGATGTGTCACATAGCCATATTTCAAATGAACTAGAAACTTTACCCGTGGTTTGTAACGACCCACCTCGTCGCTACTGTATCATCAACTCTTACTGCACAAGATTTAATTTTTTTAATGAAAACTTCATTAAATTGATTATGAAAATGATGGTAAGTTTTTCGCAATAATATAATTATCATACACATATTACCACTCCATAATTAATCACATATGTACATATATATATTAAATTGGTACATGTCATCCACATGTTAAAACTTCTTTTAGTTTTACCTGTAATACAAATGAAATTACATATCTAACAAAAAGTCAAAGAACTAACTAAGAAAGAGTTGATTAACAAAATACAACCCTTTCTAAAAAAGAAACCCAACGTCATCACGTCGGCTTGGCGGCTCCAACCAAAAAGAATCTCCCTCCAAAGTCACCTAAGGCTGCTCATCTGCTCACATGAACGAAGGTTCGTGATCATCACAGGTACCAACCACACGGTACAACAAACGCAAGGGTGAGTTTATTATGTGCAACCAACAATTATTAAGTAACCACAATTGGAAAAGAAACAACAATCACAATCAGAATTATTACCAAAATTCTATCAATCTAATACACACTCAACAAACCAATCATCTGATGCATTTCACAACTCAAACAATCATGCACGGAATGATGCATGCACCTGACTCATCTATCAGCATGCAATGTGGTACCATCCTCATGAAAATAGCCTCTCTCAGGAAAATGATGTAGTAGCTCGTCAAGGTCACTCTGTCGTGCACAGGTCACACCCCTTCCTGGTGATTAGCCCTGAGTCACAAGGGAGTTCCAAACAGAGATGCCCCCCTAGTACCTCCGTACCCTACTGCCACCATCCTATTTCCATCAATGCAAATGCAGTATGAAACATGAGCATCATCAATGTATGACCCGGCTAGGAACACATCCTTCCTTGCAAGGGTAACCCGTCATACACCCCCATGTACATACATAACACCCCAATATGGACTCACCGATGCACTGACTGTGGCTAGGAACACATCCTTCCTCGCAAGGGTAACCAACCGGTCACTACATCCCACGTGTACATACACAGCATACAACCATGGGCACCATCAATGTATGACCTGGTTAGGAACAAATCCTTCCTCGTAAGGGTAACCCGTCATACACCCCATGGGTATCCATGTATATCCACACATAATGACATTGTTCACATCAACATTATCTCTCATCAATGTCATTATCAACCTCAACATAATATCATCTCAATATCATCATCATTCATACCAATATTATCTCATTTCAACATCATCAACCACGTCAATGGCATCTCAATTTCAATATCATCAACGACATCACAAGTAATCACATTTCACATCTATACATAATACGTATGCCTGAGATTCACATTCCTCAGGTCTTCAGACAACCCAAAATTCATACATTCATAATTCATCATATCACAAGACTGATATATTTAGGAAAATTCTAAATTAAAGAGGAGGACTACAATATAGAAAACACACTCTTATGCCCATTTAAAAATTTAATAAAGAATTTAATAGGAAAACATATTATAAAATTTTGGGCAGAGTCTCTTCGTAATTAAGACTTTTCCCAAAAATTTAATCATCACAATAATAATATCATTCACAGTTTTATCCATCAACAAGCCAATTCATCGCATCCCATTAGTTAAAAGCAGTTTTTCTTGAAAATGAGCACACACGGGAACAAACATACATCAATCATAAATACATTGCATCCCATTAGTTAAAAACATAGTTTTTCTTGAAAACCAACACACAACGGGGACAGGCAGTTATCTTCATAGTTGGACTCCCTGGCCCCCAACTATGGTATCTAAACTATCACCAAAATAATAAACTCCCCTTACCTATCTATGTCTTTTTACTTGCTTCTTGAAACGTTATTTTGGGATCTCTCAAGTTCACATGCTTTGGCCCAAACGCAGAGCTCTATACACCAAATTGTAGATAATTTAGTATAGATTTCAAAAACAAGGCTAATGTTAGCATTCAGGGTCAGATACCCACTCAAATTTAAAGAGGCTAAAATGGTGTTTTGAGAGTCCACATCAAAAGACATCATTTTGAAATTCCGATCACACCAATGTGACCAGGGTTCACCAAGGATCACAGAAATGATATCAGTTTCATAAAAAGGAGAATTTTACAACATCTCATTTTCAAAGGGTTTTCAAAGGAAGTATAGAAACAACCAATAACGGTACCCGAATCATAAGAGATATCAAGAAAGACTTAAACTATCTAGAAGAAGACAAAAGAAACTAAGATTACCTCAAGGAAACCAAGAATGAAGGATAGGGAGCTCCGTTCTCTACAAAAACTTCAAGAGAAATTTCAAAGATTTTGCTCCGGTTAAAGGGTTCCTCTCTGTGCAGTGGTATCGTGGCAAGCAACGACAGCCCGTGGTGGTCACCAGTGGTCTTGGGTGGTGGAAGATGGTGGTAGGAGGTTGGGGGAAGGTTTGGGTAAGGAATAAAGCTTCATTTTTGTGATTATGGCTGCTGGTACATATTTATCACCGCCTTCACTTGCCCACGCCTTCACTTGCCCAGGCGAGCAAAAGTGCCTGCAAAATTCGTCTGGGAGAGCTGACCAGATTCTAGAATTTTCTGCTTCAGTGAAAAGTTAATTTTTCACGTTCCAGACAATATTTTGATAATCCCAACGGTAAAATATTACATATTTAGGTTAGAAACCTTCCTTTAAAATTTTAAGACGATCCAACGGTTAACCAATCCAGAATGATGATTTTACTAAAATAGGTTTTGGGTCAAACTCGGAATCACTCAAATATAACGCATCTCAAACAAACTCCACATAACTTAACCTCTACATCAAGCAATTGCACACGGGTAATTCACATAACATTTCAAATAATCCTAATTAATAAATTAATCAAATCATACAAGGAATACATTACACATATATTTTAAGTTACCGAAATTTTAGGGTGTTACAACTCTCCCACCCTTTTAGAAATTTCGTCCCCAAAATTTACCTGATTCAAACAATGCTGGATAGGCTTCTCGCATCTGACTCTCTAGTCCCCATGTTGCATCCTCTCCTTATGGACCTCCCCAAATCACCCTGACCAAAGGAATTTCTTTCCCTCTTAGGTGCTTCGTTCGCCGATCATCGATCCTCAAAGGCAATGTTTCATGTCAAGTTTTCTTTTACTTGAATGTCATCTAACTCGACCACATGAGAATGATCATGGACATACTTACTAAGTTGGGACACATGGAAGACATTGTGAAGATTAGAAAGGGACGGAGGTAATGCAATTTAATATGCTACAGAACCGACTCTTTTGAGAATTTGGAAGGGACCAATAAAACGAGGTGTGAGTTTTCGAGATTTCAATGCTCTGTCAACCCCAGTCCACAAAGTAACTCTCAAGAATACATGATCACAACCTCAAATTCTAGGTTTTTCCTCCTCTTGTCATGATAAATTTTCTGCCTACTCTGAGCAGTTCTCATTCTTTCTTGGATCAACTTAACCTTCTCAGTGGTTTGTTGTACCACTTCAGGTCTTAAAATGAGGTTCTCTCCAGGTTCTAACACACACAAGGATGTCCTACACCTTCTACCATACAAAACTTCGTAGGGAGCCATGCCAATGGAAGAATGAAAACTATTGTTATAGGTAAACTCTATCAATGGAAGAAAACTCTCCCAACTGCCCTTTTGTACCAAAACACACGCCCTCAAAAGGTCCTCTAAAGACAGAATGGTCCGCTCAGTCTAGCCATCAGTTTGAGGGTGATAGGTTGAACTTAGCCTAAGCTTAGTTCCCAAAGATTTGTTCAAACTCTCCCAAAATCTAGAGGTGAATCTTGGATCTCTGTCAGATACTATGCTAGACAACACACCATGTAATCAGACAATTTCACTAATATACAAGGGAGGTCAACTTTTCTAAGGAAAACCTAATATTAATGGGGATAAAGTGAGCAGATTTGGTCAATCTGTCAACAATAACCCAAATAGAATCTAGACCTCTTGGGGTTCTAGGCAGTCCTACAACAAAATCCATAGAGATATTATCCCACTTTTATTGGGGTATCTCTAAGGGTTGCAACTTACCTGAGGGTCTCTGATGTTCTATCTTAGCTTTTTGACAAACTAAACATGTATACACAAAATCACTAACCTCCTTCTTCATGTTTGGCCACCAAAACATTGCCTTGAGATGTTGATACATCTTGGTGGCACCAGGGTGGATACTCAAACTACTCCTATGTCCTTCCTCCAAAATCATTTTCCTAAGCTCAGATATATTGGGAACACAGATTCTATCTTGAAACCTCAAGACTCCATCTTATCCCACATGAAAACTACTACCTCTCCCTAACGCTATGGCTTCTAACTGAGTCCTCATAAAAGAATCAGACTTCTGGCCTCTCTGATCTCTCCTAGCAAACCGCTAGTAATCCTCAAAACTCCTAGTCTTACACTGTTAGGGGTAACCTCACACACCAGGCTAAGGTCTCTAGACTGTTCTAGGAGGTCCAATTCCCTAACCATCAAAGTAGATATATGCAAGGATTTCCTACTCAAAGCATCAGCCACGACATTGGCTTTGCCAGGATGATAGCTAAGCTTAAAATCATAATCCTTAAGAAACTCTAACCATCTCCTCTGACGCATATTCAACTCTTTCTGACTAAACAGATACTTAAGGCTTTTATGATCACTAAACACTTCAAACTTAGAGCCAAAAAGGTAGTGCATCCATATCTTAAGAGCAAACACTATAACAGCTAACTCCAAACCATGGGTACAATAATTCCACTCATGCGTCTTGAGTTGCCTAGAAGCATAGGCCACTACTTGGCCATTCTACATCAACACTCCTCCTAAACCCATTTTTGATGCATCTCAATACACCTTAAAGGGTTCTCTTAGGTTAGGCAAAACTAACACTATAACGACCAGCCACGTTGCTACTGTATTACTAACTCATAACCATGACATAAATTCATTTTAATAAAAATGACACCCCTTTGGTTACTTGTGAAAATGCTGATAAATTTGTCACAAGCATACAACGACCATCATCATAGAATATACACGTAGATCAAAGTACTCATAGAACATTTCAAATATATGAACGCACTTACAAAACATAATTTAATTACCAGTACAAAGATTATGTCTCAAAAGAATATACATCAAGTGTTTTACAGTGAAATGAGTAGTAAAAGAGAAATAGAAGTCAGGGGTGTGATTAGCAAAACAAGGAGTGCATCTAGCAAAATGCAACTCCTACCCGGGATCAGGTCCATTGACATCCCGGCAAACACTGCGGCTCCAAACAAGCCTGTCTTTCCCCCAAATGCACCTACTACTGTCCATCTGCTCACACGAACCCAGTTCGCGATCATCGCAAGTACCATTCCACAAGGTACAACAAGGCAAATGTGAGTTCATCATATTAAATAACAACAATAAGTACAACAAAAAGAAGCACAACCCGGTCAGGAAGCAATCCGATCATCAACATATCAATACAACATTTCATGCATTCATCAAACACCATCATATACGAACATTCACAATCATTTCATAGATCAACTCATGGAATCTAGCATGATGCATGCTCCTGACTCAATTCTCATTATGCAATGTGGTACCATCCCGAAAATGGGCCATCCCTGTGGTCAGATGATGCAGTAGCTTGTCAGGGTCACTCTGTCGTGCACAAGAATCACCCCCCATGGTGATCAGCCAATGGGTATCAGAAGGAGTTCCCAATAGATATGGCCCCTTAGTACCTCTGTACCCCACAGCCAATCATCAACTCCATTTCCGCCATGCAAAAGTCGTATGTTACGTAGGCACCATCAATGTATGACCCGACTAGGAACATAATCCTTCCTCACAAGGGTAGCCCATCATACACCCCTACGTAACATACCGCCAACACAAGGGCCCAGCGATGCACTGATTGTGGCCCTCGCAAGGTTTACCACCACCCAGTCCTGGCATCTCACGGTTCACCGGCCACACATGGACTCGACGATGCACTGACCGTGGTCCTTGCAAGGTTTACCACCACCCAGTCTCGACATCTCACTGCTATACATAGAATATCCAAACACATTCCTCATCTCGAGCCATCACATAGGTTGAGTTTGAATGCCACCAGCGTAATCATATACGTCATCCACCACACGTACAACAAGTGAGCCGGTGTGAACTACGAGGTGTCTGGGTTGGCACTTAGACTTACTATCTCAAGGTAAGAATCCGAACAAGGTCGGACAAAAATGGACGAGGTCGGTCAAGGTCGGTACGGGTTGGTCAGAGAAGTAAAGTTTGGGTAAGAGAAGGCAAGGGTAGCAAAACGGATGAGGTTTATAAGAACCTGAGTTGGTATTTCACCAATCCACACAAAGGTGTAAGGGAACCCGATAGCTCATTTCCCAAGGGTAGACAAGCTCTGCCAAGTAAGGAACCAAACAGTTCTAAAAAAAAGGGTTTGGACTTAGCAATTCTAAAGGGAACATCCCATCCCGGGGTGAGGAACCCGGTCTCTCTAAAAAAGGAAGGATGAGCTTCTAGAGGCAACATGTGTATGTAACCCGGTTGTTTAGAAAAAGGAACATAAGCTCAACCGAGTAGGGGAACCCGGTGGCTCTTCTCCCAAGAAGGCACGAGTTCACCCGAGTTACATAACCCGATAGCTCTCTCTCTCTTTCTCTCTTTGGTGAGGTAACTTGAGTTCAACAGTTCCAACGTATCACCCGCGTAAGGAACCTGGTATACCTTAACAAAAGGAAACGAGTCTTAATAACTCTGAGGAAACAACCCTCCCAGGTAGGTGACCCTGTCTACGGACGTCCACCAACAAAGTCTAAGTTACGTCCTGCATGCATGCATGCATGCCATGTAACCCGCTCAACTCAGTCTACCCATCCCGGTAGCCGACATCAAAACATGGGGTTCAACACGTATATCTAACCCAGCCTAACCATCCTGGTAGCCGACATCAAACAAAGGATTTATGGCTATGTGTAACCCAGCCAACCTATCCCAATACTTATCACCTTCACGAACACTTCCGCAAGTGTCTTGGAAGCCTTTCAGCATCAAAATGCCTACTTCACACACATGCACGAGAAGTTCTTAAAACATATACTCCTCCCTCAAGAACACCAAGCATCAACACAAAACAACAAAGCAATATTCAACAGATTCAAGACATACCACCTCCCCTTCATAAAAGACGTAGCTTTTCTAGGAAAAACATCGCACACACCAAGGACATGCAATTATCATCACGACTGGACTCCCTGACCCCCAAACCGTGGTACCTAAAGCTGTTAAGAAACACAATAAACTCCCTTTACCTAATCAGGAGTTCGTTCACAAGCTTTACGGTGTGTTTGTCCTAAGCTTCAGCTTCGACCACGATGTTCTTCTCAGCGTCGGGAGTTCTGTAGTAGCTACAGTGGTTCTTGTATGTTGAAGATAACAAAGAAGGGGTTGGGAACGAGAGGTTTCTAGGTGAGTTTTAGGGAGAATACAGAAGAAACACAAATGTAGAAGGAAGAGTAAGCTTGTTGTTGTGCCAGCCTGCTGCTTATAAACATGGCTGACACATCACATCCTCTTAACATGCTCAGCCAGCAACCACAGCTCAGCAGAGCTGACCTATGTCCAATACCCATCAATCATGCATACCAAGACAAAAACACCCAAACAACAAGTTATAAATAAAACAATTAATCAATCCACATAACACATGCAGTTAATTAAGATAAAACACGCATCAAGCATCCAGATTAACAACTTATAATCCAGGTCGTTACAAACATAGGCGCTGTCGTCAGTTTTTCCTTAAGGGTTTGGAAACTGTGCTTGTAACATCCCAAAATTTTGATTATGTCGATTATAGATAAAAAGAGAAATTACAAAAATGTTTGAAAATGATTGACCATATTACCCTTTCCTTGAAGAGGAAATTACCAAAATACCCTTAGATATTTTGGTTAGATATTTTGAAGTAGAAATGACAAAAATGCCCCTAGAGTAAGTGACAAATTACCAAAATGCCCCTGAATATTTTGATTAGATATTTTGTGGAGAAATCTCTAGAGTTCTATTATTCAATATTATCTTTTAAGTAGACGAGTTCGAATTGAACTTTACTTCTTTCTAGTAAATGCCATGTGTGAAGTTATCTTGAAATTGGATTTTTCTTCTTCATAAAAGGTGACATATGTACACAAGGTGGCATGAAAGGAAGAAAAATCTTCTCCTCTTCCCTTGATAATCACGTGAAAAAGGGAGTAGGAATGGAGGATATTTCATGACTTACATACATGATATAAGGACAATTGGAAGACACATGAAGTACACTAGATATAAATTAAAAGAAACAAAAACATAAGACCAAACAAGCTTATACGTGAGATTTGAAGCTATATGGAAGTGAAACCATGTGTAGGTTAACGTGTAAGCTCTAGAACTTTGTATAAAAGATAATTTTGCAACCAAGCTTAGAAAAAATCAGATTTGGCTTCTTGAAAACTCCATTCCACGTGCACATAGCCATTTAATGAAGGAATCTTTCTTCTTGCTTAGTAAGCATGCATTTAATGCATAAAATTAAAATATCTTTAGGTCATGATTACTTAGTTGCTTTAGAACCAAACTAAGGACTAACTAGACTTCAATCCTAACTAATTTCGTTCCCTAGACTTCTATCCTAACCAAAATGTTTTCTATAAATACCCCCTTGAATTAAAATTCTGCACAAGCCATGCTATTCCCCTCAAACTCACGGTCATCTCTCTTTCTTTTTCTCTCCACACTTTGCTTCATTCTTCTCACTTTTTTTTCTTGATATCAAAATCGTATCCTTTCACTTCTATTGCCTTCTTCACCTTTCCAAAGCATCAAATACTAGACAAGCATTTCATTCTTTCAATAACTTGAGGTGCAGCCAAATACTTGGAGGAATTGGAAGCCAACTTGTTTGAGGTAGGTGAAAGTTAGGTTTATTTATCATTTGATTCTTGAGATTATTCGTATGACTGTAAGCTGAATTTTGGATTGTTTTGAAATTTCCATATCTCCCTCTATACTTAACCAAACGAGATGTTTGATCACTAATTTTAAAGCTTAAGATTTCCTCTATGTTGTACTAAAATATGGGACCAAAATAAGTTGTGAATCATGCCTAGAAATTATTTTAGCTCAAGCTGCCCAAAACTGTCCACACCCAAACAGCTTCTGCCATCCGTTTTACAAAATTTATTTCTCTCTCATTTATTACTCAAATAAGGTGTATAATATATGGAATTAAAGATCTAAATGTCAACTATAACATATAAAAATTTCAGCTAAAACTAGAATTTTTACTGCTTGAAATCGTGAAAACACTAGGAGATGTTAGTGTGGAATTCTGAGACTGCTAGCAGATTTGAAGTTCTATTTGTAAAATATTATATCTAGAGTTTTATAATTCCAATTGAGGCATGTGATACCTTTTTAGAAAGCTTAGAAAGTCTATTTTAACATAATAAAAGATGGGAATTTAATGAATGTTAGATGAGTATAGATTATAGGAAGAACCGAATCATATGTGGTAAGAAATCTTGTTGTTATGATGTTCTTTCTTATGATTTTCTTTTGTGATGATGAAATCTTGATGTTTTGTGAAATAATTGTATGACATGAGTTATGTAGCTTTGCATGTCATTGAGCATGTCATGTGCATTAAGAAAGATAAAAAGATAAGACCTAAAGGGTGATACGGTTAAGCCGAGCACGACCCTGAGGGAAAGACTAAAGAAAGATAATGCCTGAAGGGTGATACAATTAAGCTGAGCATGACCCTGATGGTACCCAACGGGTGATACGGTTAAGCCGAGCACGACCCTGCGGGAAAGACAGATTGACCCAAGGGTGATATAGTTAAGCTGAGCATGATCCTGCGGGAGCAACCTAAGTCTAGTAATGAGCTCATTGTCTAGTTTAGGGTATTAAAGAGGAGAATAACAAAGGTAAGCCATGCATTGACATAATTGAAAATGATGCTTGCATTAATGATGAAGTATGAGATTATTTTTAAGTGTTTGTAAATAAAATGAAACTACTTCGGGATATATGTTTATGAAATTAAAAATCAACTATAATTGTTCACATGTTTTCTTAATAAATCGAAGTAGCTGGACTGATGACGATGACACTGTATGATAAGTAAATTTTCACCTACTGGGAATTCTTTGGAATTCTCACTGTTTTAGTATATTACCGTGTCATTCCAGACAGGTAAATCGAAAGGAGGAGCTACAATGTGAGGACAAGTTGGAAGATTTCTTTTAATGTTGCAGACTTGTAGTATTTTGTTATATGCTTTGTAATATATGGACATTACTATTATTGAAGGGAATATTATTTACAAGTTATTACTAAGTTGTAATTTATTAAAGAGACCAAAAAGTTTCTACAGGCTCAATATAAGCGTAATTTTCTAATATTGAGATAAGTTTTTATCAATCGATTTTGGTTAAAAATTTTACGTTTCAAAAGTTAACATCTTCTAGTTACATATTATGACCTAGGCATTATATAGTAATTGGAAGGATGTTATAGTGCTCACCTTGGGCATCCCACACAAAAACTTGACCCTTACGAGTCAGCTTGGTCAAAGGTAAGGCTAACTTGGAGAAACTTTCTATGAATCTCCTGTAGTATCCTGCTAAACCCAGAAAACTCCTAATCTCAAACACAGACTTGGGACTTTCCCACTTAAGAACAATTTCTACCTTAGAAGGATCTACAGCTATACGACCTTGGGATATTACATGTCCTAGGAAACTTACTTTCTCCAACCAAAACTCACACTTGGACAACTTAGCATAAATTTGTCGATCCTTAAGGGTCTGTAGCACAATCCTCAAGTGCTCTTCATGCTCATCTCTAGTCTTAGAGTATACCAAAATATCATCTATGAATACTACCACAAAATTGTCAAGATAGGGGTGAAAAATCCTATTCATATAATCCATAAACACACCAGAGGCATTAGTCGCGCTGAAGGGCATAACTAAATACTCGTAGTGACCATAACGGGTCCTAAAAGTAGTCTTCGGAATATCCTCACACTTCACCCGGATCTAATGGTAACCTGACCTAAGGTCTATCTTACTAAACACACAAGCCCTTACCAGCTGATCCATAAGGTCATCTATTCTAGGCAAAGGATACTTGTTCTTAATTGTCATCTTATTCAACTGATGATAATCTACACACAACCTCATGGTCCCATCTTTCTTCTTTACTAACAACACTTGTGCTCCCCATGGAGACACACTAGGTCTCACAAACTGCTTTTCCAACAACTCTCCTAGTTGTTTCTTAAGCTCAACTAACTCTATAGGAGACATCCTATAAGAAGCTACGGATATGGGTCCAGCACCAGGTACCAAATCTATAGAAAAATCTCTCTCTCTCAGGTGGTAGGCCAGATATATCCTCAGGAAACACTCCTGGAAACTCTCTAACATTAGGGAGGTCAGCTAGAGAAACCTTGGTCTTTACTTCCAAGTTAGACAAGATCATGTACACTTGACCATTCTCTTTTAAAGATGAAACAATTTGGTTGGCAGAGATAAACATCCCATTATTACTCACTTCAGGATCACTAAACACCAAAGTTTTATCAAAGCAGTTCAACAAAACATGGTTGAAAGATAACCATTCCATACCCAGAATTAGATCAATTTGGCTGAGAGGCAAACAAATCAAATCAATAAAGAATTTTCTACCAGCAATTTCTACAAGGTAGCTCAAACACACATCAGAAGTTAAAATAGATCCACTAGTTGAGGTCTCTACCACGAGGTCCTCACTAAAAAAAAAACACAGAAAGCTTAAGTTTCTCCACACACAAGCAAGATACAAATGAATGGGTCGCATCGGAGTTGAATAGCACGAGTAACAGAATCCCATATCTTTCTTAGTAATGGGGAATGTACCTCACCAACTCTTCGAACTTAGCTGCATACTCAGTCACAGTCATACTCCCTTGCTTAAACTCTAAGAATACCATCTCCTTCAGGTTTCTAACAACTTCAGGAAAGTATTTCTTCATAAATACCCTTTTGAAGATTTTCCAGGTCACAACTTGACCTTCAGCCTCAAAGCTTGGAGAACATTAGCTATGGCACAGTCATTCCTACCAACCATCACTTCTTGTGCACACCAAGAAATGAAAACATGGAAGGGATACACACAAGACAAAGAAATAATGCAATTTTATACCTATCTCAAGTCCTTACTCAATTACTCTTGAGAGATGATGCCTTGAGAAATCACTTATTTTCAACATTTCTCTCGAGACATTAACACCTATTCTTCACTCTTTATATTCCTGATTGCTTGCCATAATGTTCCTTTGCACTTCACGAATTATCCAGATGGCCAGTCTAATAACTCATGACAAGGCATTGGAACTCATGGTATAATAGACATCAGGAATACAAACATGTCATAACCACACCAATAAACCTCCACAACATATGCATCACAACAATGTAAGCCAATCTCAAACACAAACAACTCAATCAACCATAAAACAGTCAAATATTCAAACATTCAACATTCAACAAGCAAGCACACAATGCACAGAGAAACATAGCAGACTCACAACTCACCAGCCGAAAAGGTTCTACCTGCTTTGATACCACTAATGTAATGACCTGTCTCGTCACTACTGTATCAACAACCCTTACCGCACAAGATTTAATTTTTTTTAATGAAAACTTCATTAAATTAATTATGAAAATGATGGTAAATTTTTCGCAATAATATAATTATCATACACATATTACCATTCCATAATTAATCACACATGTACATATATATATATATATATATTAAATCGATACATGTCATCCACATGCTAAAACTTCTTTTAGTTTTACCTATAATACAAATGAAATTACATATCGAACAAAAAGTCAAAGAACTAACTAAGAAAGAGTTGATTAATAAAACACAACTCTTTCCCAAAAAGAAACCCAACGTCATCATGTCGGCTTGGCAGCTCCAACCAAAAAGAATCTCCCTCCAAAGTCACCTAAGGCTGCTCATCTGCTCACACGAACGAAGGTTCGCGATCATCATAGGTACCAACCACACGGTACAACAAACGCAAGGGTGAGTTTATTATGTACAACCAACAATTATCAAGTAACCAAAATTGGAAAGGAAACAACAATCACAATCAGAATTATTACCAAAATTCTATCAATCCAATACACACTCAACAAACCAATCATCCGATGCATTTCACAACTCAAACAATCATGCATGGAATGATGCATGCACCTGACTCATTTATCAGCATGCAATGTGGTACCATCCTCATAGAAATAGCCTCTCTTAGGAAAATGATGCAGTAGCTCATCAAGGTCACTCTGTCGTGCACAGGCCGCTCCCCTTCATGGTGATCAGCCCTGAGTCATAAGGGAGTTCCAAACAGAGATGCCCTCCTAGTACCTCCGTACCCTACTGCCACCATCCTATTTCTATCAATGCAAATGAAGTATGAAACATGGGCATCATCAATGTATGACCAGGCTAGGAACACATCCTTCCTTGCAAGGGTAACCCGTCATACACCCCCATGTACATACATAACACCCCAATATGGGATCACCGATATAATGACCAAGGCTTAAAAAAAAAAAATTTGCTGGTGTCCTTTGGTTGACAGCGCGATTAGGGCCAGATCCGGCGCCATTAGCGCTAAAGTGCACCAGATGACCAATTTTCACTGGAATCTGGCGCAGTTAGCGCCAGAAGTGGCATGGTTAGTGTGAGAACGCAGACAGGGTCATTATATAAGGCCATTTGAATATTTTGGTGAGCCAAAAGTTCATCTCCTTCTTCTTTCTCTGGTTTCTACCATTGATGAGCGAGAGAAGCTTCATAACTACCCAACCGTTGACCAAAACCCTTCACATCCAGCATGAAAGTTGAAAGGAACTACTCAATGAGCTAGATTCCAACATCACTTTTCTCTGAAAACCATCAAACGGAGAGATCTAGTTCTCTAGGGAAATCCACGAAGTTTGACTTTGAGGAGAAAAGAAGGCATTTTAAGGACGTTCAAGCTTGGAGAAGCTGTCCTCTAGCCTTCCTTGTTGTTTTAAGAAACTCAAGTTATACCAATTGTTTAAGAATTTGTTCTTGAGGTGAATAGTAACCCATTTGAGTTAGAGCTGAAATTAGGCTTGGGTTCTTTAGAAAAGTATGACCAGGAGGTTGTTCTGATGAAGGTTTAACCGTGAAGTATGATTTTTATGGACTTTGGAATTTGGTTCTAAGAAATGTATGAGTAGGAAAAATGTTGGTTAGATTGATGATATTATGGTATGTATGAGCCTAGGTGCTTTTATAATATGTGCTCATGAGACTATATAAACGGTGAAAATGTGTTGAAGTAACCGTTTTAGCCATATTGATAATCATTGAGATTTTGCATGGATAGAGTATTGAACTCTTTAAATTGACTGATGCAGAGTCTTAGGGAGACTCTAGGGCCTTGGTTAGGCCGAGATAGATCCTGTTGGGGGTTTGTAAGTCACTGATTAGGTGACTAGTTCTTATAACTTAGAAAAAGAGGAAAAAGAGGTCTAAATGGAAAATAATAATGTTTCTTTTCATTCTAATGGTTGAGAACCGTTATTGATTGTTTGTATGCCTTTATGTAGGGCGTGATACAGAGGTTACTGGTGGTTGTGACCACGAGGTCGGGAGAACCGGTGTAGCACTTAGAGCAAGTAAGCTCTTTGTTTTTGAGAGTGTTTCCAATTGACTGTGTTCCACCATACTCCGAGGGAGTGATGGTTATTGTATATCATGATACATGTGTATTGAAATTGTGTGTTACTGCTTTTATTGAGAACATGTATGTGATGTACACTGTGATGATATGTTGTGTGATTTATGAGATTCTTTGGCCAGTAGAATAGACTAGTTATGGACTTCCTTTGGAAATGTGCCCTTAAGTGGATGATCTTCTATTGGTAGTGCCATGTATGTCTGAGAGAATGTGCCCTTCAATATATGATCTTTCTCAGACATTGATATAAGTCCTGAGGGAATGTGCCCTTCAGTGGATGATCTTTCTCAGACATTGACATAAAGTCCTGAGGAAATGTGCCCTTCCGTGGATGATCTTCTTCAGGCAATGATATGTGTGAATAATTTCTGAGAGAATGTACCCGTCGCGGATGATCTTCTCTTGGAATAGCCATATACGTGTGAATTAGATATTATATTATCTATATATATATATATATATATATATATATATATATATATATATGTGTGTGTGTGTGTGAATAAGTCCTGAGAAAATGTACCCGTCGCGGATGATCTTCCTCAGGCAATGTTATATATGTTGTATGTTTGAGAGAATGTACTCGTCGCGGATGATCTTCTCTTGGAAGAATCATATATGTATGAGTAAAGTCTTGAGAGAATGTGCTCTTTAGTGGATGATCTTCTTCAGGCAATGTTTTATATATATATATATATATATATATATATATATATATATATATATTTGTGTTGCATTCCTAATATGGGTAGCGTCCCACGGAATGACACGTGTGTTGTGTATACATGTAATGTATTTTATGAGAGCCATGGTGGCTAGATGGTGTGATTCCAATTTTGATACTATATGTCATGGAAGTGAATTAGGGGGAGGAGAGACCTCCAAGAACCTTGAGTTTACTGAGATTTTTATCTCACCCCGTGCGTGGGGATTATGTTTTACAGGTGATGCTCAGCGAGCGGTTGATGGATCCCAGGGCAAAAGGCCCAAGTAGGGACTTGGTTCTGTGTGAACCCTAGGCATATTATTTTGAGAGCATGTTGGCTCAGTGTTTTGGTTATGCCTATATTTTGTACCCCTGAGGGTAAGATGCACAGTTGATGTATATTATGTATATGTTGTATATCTTGAGAGATATTGATGTATGTTGAGAGGATAGGGTATTTGATACCTTCTTGCTTTATACAACCATTGTTGAGATACATTTATTGAGATATATGTATATGGCTAAATTGGTTCTCTAGTTGGATATTGTTGAGAGATCACCACACATGATGTAAATATGGTATTGTTATTGACGTATGATGACTTCATTTTGTTATTTTGCTTCCGAATTATTTAGCTTTGATTATTGCTGCACTTAACGACCATAAATGAATGTTAATGAACTGGATGCATACAGGGCGTTACAACCGATGCACTAACCGTGGTTAGGAACACATCCTTCCTCGAAAGGGTAACCAACCGGTCACTGCATCCCACGTGTACATACACAACATACAACTATGGGCACCATCAATGTATGACCTGGCTAGGAACAAATCATTCCTCGCAAGGGTAACCCATCATACTGTTGATTTGGAAGATTGCTGAACTAAGGGGGAGCTTTTTGAAGATTAGAGATCTGTAAAGACTTGGAAAAGTTTTGGCTTTCAACATGCTTGAAGGCTTGAAGGCTTGGAGATCAAAATTTTGATTCAATGTAAAAGGAAAGGAAGCCTTCTGATGATCCAAGTTCCAATATGCATACCATTGATAATCATTCATGCATTACATCATAAAAGCTTAAGTAATTGATTTGGAACTTAAAAAATAAGTAAAGCTTTTTGGAAAAATAGTTCTAAGTGTTTTTAATCGATTACCATACTTAGATAATCGATTACATTGTTCTTCAGGATATCTGGAAATGAGTTAGAACAAATTAATCGATTATAGCATCATTTTAATCGATTATTTCACTATTGCATTCATGCAATTTTAAATGAGTGACTGGTTTAATCGATTACCATTTTCTTGTAATCGATTACCAAGCTATTTTGAAATTAAAATCACTCTGTCTTAATCGATTACCATATTTTGTAATCGATTACACTTCACAAACCTGCATTTTACAAAGTCTAAATTAATCGATTACACATCGAGATAATCGATTAAATATATTGTTGCTGTAACCCAGAACTTTTTTTAGAACACTTTAATCGATTGCGGAAGCATATGTAATCGATTACATTTGCTAATTAATCGATTACTGGAGCCGAATTAATCGATTATTTTTGTTACAGCTGTTTTATATAAATAGAACCTTGCCTTTTGTGAAAAAAAATGAACAAAACAGAAATCGATTTTTGAGCACTAAACGTTCTAAGAGCTTTGTAACAAGTGATAAAGGCATTTGTTGTGGTTCTAAGGTTCTTGCTTCCATCCAAACCATTATGGGTCACTAAGTTTTGTGAAGCAAGATAAATCTTTTCAAAGTCTAAGGAAAGGACATTGATTCTGCATGTTATAATTCATTCAACCTGGTATATTCTTCACTTTGCATATGATTCTTGGATCATCAGGTGAATTCTTTCCTTACTCTTTGATGGTGTAAATTCTCTGTTTGAAATTCTGTGTAATTGTTCCATTGTATTTTGTTTCTCTTGCAAGGGTAGAGATAGTGTTTCTCTGAGGACAGCTGAGTAGTGTTCTCAGTGTGGGTGTTGGTCTCTAAGAGTCTAATAGGTTTTTAGACTTCTGAACTTTATCTAGGGTTGATAAAGAGAGGCTTGTAATTTTTGCTTGTAAGAATATTTTGATATAGTGGAACTCTACTCTAGTGTTGAGTAGAAGAAACTGGATGTAGCCTCATAGGTTTTGAGGTGAACCAGTATAAATCTTGTGCTCTCTCATTTACTGCATATTGATTAATTCTTGTTGAGATTACTGAAGTTTAATTTGTTTGTTGAAGCATTACAAGTCTTGGATTGAGTTTGAATAAAGTTTCTTGATTAATTTGTGATAAAGATCCAAAGGGCAATTGTACTCTGATTTTTGGTTAAGAAAGAAAATTTTTTTAAATTACCAAGGCTAACCAATTCACCCCCCCCCTCTTGGTTAAGTATGAAGTGTTCCCTTATTTTACACATACACCCCCATGGGTATCCATGTATATCCACATTATCTCTCATCAATGTCATTATCAACCTCAACATCATATCATCTCAATATCATCATTCATACCAATATTATCTCATTTCAACATCATCAACCACGTCAATGGCATCTCAATTTCAATATCATCCACGACATCACAAGCAATCACATTTCACATCTATACATAATATATATGCCTGAGATTCACATTCCTCAGGTCTTCAGACAACCCAAAATTCATACATTCACAATTCATCATATTATAAGACTGATATTTTTAGGAAAATTCTAAATTAAAGAGGAGGACTATAATATAGAAAACACACTCTTATGCCCATTTAAAAATTTAATAAAGAATTTAATAGGAAAACATATTATAAAATTTTGGGCAGAGTCTCCTTTGTAATTAACACTTTTCCCAAAAATCCAATCATCACAATAATAATATGATTCACAGTTTTATCCATCAGCAAGCCAATTCATCGCATCCCATTAGTTAAAAGCAGTTTTTCTTGAAAACGAGCACACACAAATACAAACATACATCAATCTTGAAAACCAGTACACAACAGGGACAGACAGTTATCTTCATAGTTGGACTCCCTGGCCCCCAACTATGGTATCTAAAATAATAAACTCCCCTTATCTATCTATGTCTTTCTATTTGCTTCTTGAAAAGTTGTTTTGGGATCTCTCAAGTTCACGTGCTTTGGCCCAAATGCAGAGCTCTATATACCAAATTGAAGATAATTTAGTATAGATTTAAAAAACAAGGCTAATGTTAGCATTCAGGGTTAAATACCCACTCAAATTTAAAAAGAGGCTAAAATGGTGTTTTGAGAGTCCACATCAAATGACATCATTTTGAAATTCCGATCACACCAATGTGACCAGGGTTCACCAAGGATCACAGAAATGATATCAGTTTCATAAAAGGAGACTTTTACAATATCTCATTTTCAAAGGGTTTTCAAAAGAAGTATAGAAACAGCCAATAACGGTACCCGAATCATAAGAGATATCAAGAGAGGCTTAAACTAACTAGAAGAAGACAAAAGAAACTAAGACTACCTCAAGGAAACTAAGAATGAAGGATAGGGAGCTCCATTCTCTACCAAAACTTAAAGAGGAATTTCAAAGATTCCGCTCCAATTAAAGGGTTCCTCTCTGTGCAGTGGTCTCGTGGCAAGTAACGGCGGCCCGTGGTGGTCACCGGTGGTCTTGGGTGGTGGAAGAGGGTGGTGGGCGTAACATCCTCAAAATTATATCTTGAATTCATATTTATAATTGAATTGTGGAAGTGTGATGATACTTGGATACAAAAGATATTTGAAGCGAAATGACCATATTACCCTTCCCTTAAAGCAGGAATTACAAAAATGCCCTTGAGGTAAAAATTACGAAAATGCCCCTAGATATTTTAGTTAGATATTTTAAGGTGAAAATTACATAAATACCCTTGGATATTTTGGAAATTACAAAAATGCCCTTAAGTCAAAATGACACAAATACCCTCAGATATTTTGTGGAGATATTTTATAGTGGAAAAATAATAAATAGAATCTGAAAAATTTTCTCTCAATTATAGGATGTACAGACTTGTTTAATAAAATGGTTTAGTAATTTTGATTGTCAAAAGTAGAATATACCAATCAGAATTAAGACAAGAGTAGTCTTGTACGTAAGGCCTATATAGCATTCTGTAGAAATTAGTCATGAGTTATTTGTAGTATAACTGAAGTTAGTTTCTAGAAATCTCTGGAGTTCCATTATTCTATATTATCCTTAGGTAGAAGAGTTTGAATCAAACTTTACTTCCTACTAGAAAACGCCATGTGTGAAGTCATATTGGAATTGGATTCTTCTTCATCATCAAAAATGACATATGTATATAAAGTAGCATGAAAGAAAGTAAATTTTCTCTTTCTTCTTTGTTGTCCACGTGAGTAAGCTAGAAGAAGAGAGAAACTTCATGAACATGCCAAGTAAGAGGACATTTGGAAGAAAGGTGTCATGCCTTGAAGGACATGTGTACAAGATGGCATGAAGAAAAGAAAAATCTTCTCCTATTTATTGGATGGTCACGTGAAAGATGGAGAACTATGGAGAAGCTTCATGATTTTCCAAGTGGAGGGACACTTGGAAGGAAGAAGGAAGAAGCTTCAAGACCATGACAAGTGGTGGGACACTTGTAAAGGTCATGACAAGTGTAAGGTCACTTGTAATGGAAGCATCATGACTTAGGAGATTTTTGTAAATATTCTATTATTTTCCAAACTCCATATAAAGGG
>CM023950.1:17087972-17111649 GCA_013407115.1 Glycine latifolia
GGGGGGGGGGGGGGGGGGGGGGAAAGGCCTTAAGTGGAAGTCATTCTCAAAGACTTCATCCTACTACACCTTCACGTGAAGCTCTCTCCCATCTCTTTCATTTCACTTTCATCCTTTCCTTTTTAAAGCATAAATCAAGTGAGAAGAAACCCCATTTCCTTTGAAGATTTCGTGTAGAAGGCTAAGCACCTTTAGGAAAAGTTTGTCAAGCTTTATAAGAAGTTATTAGGCTTCATTTCTTAGAGGATCTCCCTAAGGAAGGTAGCCCTTACTCCATTACATTTTCAAAAATCAAACTCACTTGAGGTAGGCTAGGCTTCAATCTCTAGTTAAACATTTGTTTGGATTAACCTATATGCTTAAATAGGCAGATTTATGGTTATTATTTAAGCTGGAATTTCATGTCATTTGAAGGTTATTTTATGATGTGAAAATGTTGATTTAAACCATAGGATAGGTGATGATTTATAGGCTGAAATATTAGTGATCTTTGGAAGTGATTTTGATGATATTTGGACTGTTTGTTTATATTTTTATTATGGGACTATTTTGTATTAAGTTTTAGAAGTAGAGGTTGAATGGTGTGTAGTTAAATGGTTCAAATATTAGAGTGATTCAATTTTGAGGATGAATTAGTAAGGTGGTAGGTGAAAGGAGATTAAGATGCATGCTGGGTTATGATATTTTATTGTGAATGTTTAAAGGAATTAGAAATTATTTGAAAAATATATTGTGGTTTATTAGTTAGAATACTAACATGATTTGTCTGTAGCTTGAGGATAATCAATTGTCATGCCTAAGTTGGTATGATTTTGCTTGAATAAGGTATGGTAGCCTAACCATACTTTTGGTACGTGTGATGTTATGATATAAATATCTTTCCATAAGGTAGTATGTATTTGCTTATGGATTTTATTATGGATGGATGTTGATGTGATGATAAGTTGATTCATGTTTCCAAGTCCAGTACAAGATTTGTGAAACAGAATTTGATAACTACATACAGTACGATATGTAGTGACCAGGTGCAGATACATGGCATAAATCATGCATGTTTGCGTAAGACGATCGTAGCGTCTACATCCAGTACGAGATGTAGCTACATACAATACGATATGTAGAGGCCATGTGCACCCTGGAAAAATTCATTTCATGCATTCATATAGTTTGCATAATTATTTTATGGATTCGTTTGAATATATTGATGATTTACTAACGTACTACCGTGTTTCGATGGTTTAGTTTTGCCTACTGAGAAATTTTTATTTCTCACTAGAGTTGTTTCATTTTTTTAGATGGCAACAGTGGTAAATTTCCTTGATGACCTAGGTCGGTGATGTTGTAGAAATGAAGATATGAAGTAGGCTTTTGTTTGGAAAGGCTTGTACTTGTTAATATTGACTTTTGTAACAAGGACTATGGCTATGTATAATATATTAGTTTCAAACCTTTTGTAAGTTATACATTTTAGAATTAATAATAATATACGTTTCCTAAAAATTTAATCCTAATAATAATACTATTAATAATATCTAGCATAATTTTTAGGTCGTTACAGTGGGAGGTTGGGGGAAGGTTTGGGTAAGGAAGAAAGCTTCATTTTCGTGATTATTGCTGCTGGTACATATTTATCACCGCCTTCACTCGCCCAGGCGAGCAAAAGTGCCTGCAAAATTTGTCTGGACGAGCTGACCAGATTCTAGAATTTTCTGCTTCAGTAAAAAGTTAATTTTGCACTTTTCAGACATTATTGTAATAATCCCAACGGTTAAAAGTTACATATGTTGGTTAGAAAACTTTCTTTAAAATGTGAAGACGATCCAACGGTTAACCAATCCAGAATGATGATTTTAATAAAACCGGTTTTGGGTCAAACTCGGAATCACTCAAATACAACGCATCTCAAACAAACTCCACATAACTTAACCTCTACATCATGCAATTGCACACGAATAATTCACATAACATGTAAAATAATCCTAATTAATAAATTAATCAAATCATACAAGGAATACATCACACATATATTTTAAGTTATCGAAATTTCAGGGTGTTACATGGTTAAAAGCATCTTGGAAGGGTAGTGAACATGCGTGGTTACTGAAAGTATAGAAGCTGGGATAGCATTGACAATTATAACCTATTTTGGAATAAAAGTTTCATAAAGGAATTATTCAAATAAAGAGTGAGAAATGAAAAGTGATGTAGAAAATACACATAGCAAGTACCTTCTTCAATAATGAGAAGGAATTTTGATCCACTTTTGATGATTTCAACAATTTGTCATTGTCAGCCAACAAAATCTTCACACTGTGAAGAACATGCATGATACATTCAGCTAAACTAAGATATTAGGCACAAAAGGTAATGCACTAAAAAAAGTCAATCAATTAGGAGTATGAGGGAAATGCACTGTAATTTCCCAATGTGAGATTCTTGATTGAATGATATCAAGGTCAAAAGTTTGAAGTGAACTTTTCTAGGGATTAGTCTACAGCATCTGATCTTCTAAGCATACATTGGGTAAACCATGAGTGATTTAGTTTATTAATCAAACATCATATAATATTTCCCTATCCTTACGTAATAAAGGACATGTTTAGCTTCTTCCTTTAAGAAGCATTAAAATCAAAGCATGAATATCTATTTTCGTGAGACAACAAAGAGATTTAGAATGCTTGAACAGTTATAATGGATGAATGGCAAGAATGAAAGACATATTTTCAGTTTCAAGTTAACGAGACAAGTTTCAAAGCATGCCATATAGGATATAAATGTTAACATTCATGTGTCCCAAGAACAAGTTATTGAACACTAATATCAAAAGACCAGAAATAGTTGCACTTAACATATTATCATATCAATTTTTGAAAGTACCTTTCCTATCTAGCAATATCAATATTGCTAAAATCAAAGTGATTATTATATCGATAAGGAGAAACCAGATGAATTTTGATTAGATTGTTGGAAATAGAGCATTTAATGATTATTACTTTCCAAGTAGCTCAGTTATTGTGTTTATCTGAGTACATAATGCTTGATTGTGGTTGGATTTGTACACCATATGTACCTTCATAAGGTCAACTTGCAGAAATTCTTACCAAAGGATTGCAGTTTAGACTTTGAAATAATTATATGCAATCTGGGAATGGAAAACAACTATTCTCCAGCTTGAGAGGGAGTGTTGTAAATAAGAGCATTTTTTATTATTACTTTTTCTAGTAGTTTAGTAATTGTGTTAAGCTGAGTTCATTGTATCTTAGAAAGTAGTTCTCTTGAAAATAATAGTTATTTATTATTCCTATTATAAATAGATCACTTGACCGAGTGGTAAATGAGCCAAAGAAAATTCAGAATATAAAATCTTTATTTCTCTCTTCTCACATAGATAAAAAAAAATTGGGCATCATTGAGTGCATTCCAATCCTTACTACAATGATGCAGATAAAGCACAAATAAAAAGTCGGACACAAGATCCATATGTGTAAATCAGTAGCTTAACAAGATGAAACAATGAAAACAGATTGACCACAGATATAACACATTTGCAGAAGTATACTTAACTCACCTCCCATCAGAGCTTCCAGAAGATAATAAAATTTGGGGATTCGAAGAATCAAAAGCAAACAACAGCCAACTTATAGTTGTAACCCATGAATTGTGCGCCTGAAGAAATCTCCATAAAGAAATTTTACCAGACTTCCCGCCAACAGCAAGCAGACTAACAGAATCACAAACTGGATACAATTCAGATGATAAACGCAGCAAGGGAGACCATGAAACAACAAGTGAACATAGCATTGCACTACGAGAAGCATAATGATTAGCACTTAACAATTTCCCATTATCTTCATACATAGAATCCGTTTGATCAGATGAATTATTCTGAAGGAACAATAAAATATTAGTCACCTAACAATCAAATAAACACAAACTATAGGGATGTTTTAGATGGCTCTTTAATGAATTGTTTCCAGTAGAACTTTAACACCCGATTTGCATGAGAAAATGCTGTAAAGATAACTAACTACAGATAAATAAATAAAGCATAGTTCACACCAAGTGCAGTGGTGCATTTTTTTTTCTTCAGAAAGAAACAACAAAACAATATTGTTATTTTAAAAAAGAGTTTGCTAACAAGCGCCCTAAGGGCACTGATTAAGAAGTAAATACCTCCAATTACAAAAAGAACCAAGCATTGAAAAACTCTATTTTTCGATAAAATATTTCTATTTTTGTTTCCTTAACTCGTGCCTTTAGCATTTGCCTTAGGTTAGGGGCTAGAACAAGCATTTTAATGCTCACAATTTGATGGCAATAAAATTCTCCGGACCCAGTAAATGCCATTGCAAAACATTGAAACAGCGATAAAATTTAATTGTCTATAATGGAGAAACAAATTTATGCACAAATATAATATGAAGATGCTTGTATATATGCACATTAAACTAGGTACATAAATAATATAACTAATATAAAACTAGTTAATGCACACTTCACGTGTGTCCCTTAAAACAGTCTTTTACATGCTATAAGTTTATCTTAGCTTTTCTACTGGCATCTAATGGATGATGTCAGACCTTGATAAATAAGGAATAAAGAGGAAACAGATCACAAGCATGACTTGTCTTGCTAACTAATTCACCCGAAGAATATTAACAAAAAGAAAACCAATCAAAGCCAAGAACATGGATGAATAAGATAACTTACATCAGATACATCCAATGAAGCAAACCTTGTACCTCGAAACTCAGTACATTGAAAATAGTCATACAACCTTTTAGTTATGTCCACCACCTGAACAGAATACGAAGAATGGCATATTTACTTACAACAATGTACACATATAATATTAAAAATATTCATTTCTTTATATTGCACAAATCCATACATGGGAAATAGAATGAAGCCCAAATACATAATACAACGTAGGAATGATACAACATAAATACATAATATCATAAATTCTTAAAAATTCAAGATACAATACAACATAAATACATCAACATTAATTTTTTAAAAAGATGACATAATTTAAATAATGTCACAATATTTGTAAAGAAATATTGATCATTTCTCATTAATACATCATTAAACCAATGAATGATGAAAACAATTTACACAAAAACCAGTTATATGCTTACATATTTTTTCCATGCCTATATCAGAAGATATTGCCTCCCCTATAAACACATCACAACTATTACATACATTTCCCAGCACATGTCAAATGTGTCACAATAAGCCGCATTGGTCCTATTCCAATGAAATGTGGGCTCTATATAATTGTCATCTATGTACTATAGATTTAATATATAGAGGAAAATATAGAGCCATATGTAGTTTTAGTCCTATTCAAAGTATCATAGTTGAATCCAATAGTTTACAGTTTCAAAATCAAGTTTGTTGATGGGATCAATCCCAACTCCGCAGTATTAACCACTTGCACCACACATACCTCAATCCATTTAGCACAGTAATCACAAAAAGGTGGATGATAAATCTTCACACGTCCTTCAGAGGTGCAAACAACTATCAAGCACCTGTAGCAAATTAAATCTTTAAATCCATAAAAAAAACATTTTTCATGAATGAACAAACTGTGACGCTGCAAGAAGTAAACTATGACACTAGGTAGTCCTTATCTGCAAAATCAGAGATTCAAAACCTAGAATCACCATTTTAAAGATAGTCTTACCTAGCCACAACGCAACCCCTACTCCAGAATTACATAAGCAATTCAATAAGTACCAAAAAGACTATGACTCTATCGTTGCCTTCTAGTTCTAGGAGGTACATGGAGTCTTACTACAGCAAAATGGTGGAAGAAAAAACACATGAAATGGTGATTCTGGGTTCTGAATATCTGATTTTGCAGATTAGGACTGCCCATTGTTATTGTTTACTTCTAGAAGTCATGCCCTGAATTTAGGAAAACTAAAATTTATATCCTGAATTTGCAGCCATGCCAAGCGGAGACCATGATATTGATCGGACAACAGGCTTATCATCCCAATACAAAGCCGTCGACAGGAGGCATCCAAAGAGTAAGTCTGTTCATATCTCAATTCCAACACATAAAAGTCATGTTAACAATATTCAACTTATCACATGAAATTTTTAACTATAAGCACAAGACTCATAATAATAATGTCACATAATCTTAGAATTTGGGTTTGGACCTAACTCAACCCCAAAAGTTAACCCATAAAATGAGAGTCACTCCCCACTTATATATTGTTTTGGCATATAATTAGTCAATGTGGAATCTCCAACAAACACTCCTCATGCCGAAGATTGCGCATCTCAAGCATGAAGTTTGTAGGACTAAGTATCTACAAATGATTGATAACGGGTGGCACGGCAGGCCCAATAACAACCACTATAATATGCTTTCATACCATTTTGCAATTTAAACTTAGACCTAATTCAACCTCAAAAACTAGTTCATGAGGTGCGGGTTGAAGTTGAATCCACTTATATACATTATTTAGAGTCATATCAATAGTCAATGTGGGATTTTCAACACAAAGCTCAAACTGAGAACTAGACATCTCAAACAACCACTACGGTTTTCATACCATCTTAGAATTTGATCTTAGACCTAACTCAACCTAAAAAACTAGCTCGTGAAGAAGGGTACCTCCACTTATATATTTTAATTCATATCACTAGTCAATGTGGGGTGTGTTAGATTTCAGCTTAAAACCAATTGACACTAAGTGAAGTTGCCCAACAAATATACAAGTTACACCTCAAGAACTGAGGCACGAGATGTGGGACTTCCTAAAAAAAAAATAGCCAACTAGACCAGGCGAGCCTACTAGAATAAGCAAGAACCAAGATGGGTTATAGGCTCTGATACCATATTAAATTTCAGCTTAAAACCAATTGGCACTAAGTGAAGTTGCCCAACAGATATATCAACTACACCTTAAGAATTGAGGCAGACGATGTGGAACTTCCTAACAGGTGCCCAACACATAACAAACACAGCACACACACACACACACTTCTACTGTAGATAGGACACATAAAATAACTCATAGAAAACACCAGTGCACATAGCAGCCGAAGTAAAAGACTAATGACTACTATTAACAAGTAAGCTTCAAAATTTACAAGGTAGTAGTAATGGCAAAACCTTTTCTTTCTACAAACCCTATGGGAAGAGGCTCACTCGAGGAGACTTTAATCACGCCTCCCGGCGCACCAATAGGCAAGTTTGGTCTCTGAAAAAGAAGAAAGACAAACAAAATAAACAAACTTTTCTAAAAAAAAAAAGTGAGTAGCACATATTTTAAATTGGTGGGAAGGCATGGATTTGGTACCAGAATGGTAACGAGGTGACCGGAAGCAATGGCAATGAGGTTGTCGTCAGACCAAGCAATGGCGTTGGGAAAAGACGGTGAGCCCAAAAGCAGTGCAGGTTGTAACGGACAGGGACTGGGACGTGCCATTCTGTGAAAGATGTCATTAAACCGATCAATGGTCATTGTACTACAATAAGATATGTTTGGTAGATAATCTTGTCCTTTAATACGTGATCATGAATTTGATTCATGACTCCCACGTAAAGAAAAACACCTGTTAAAAAATTAACTTAAATGAATCTCAGTACTTGAAGGATTAATCTTAACTTTAAGCCAAAAAATACCCATCAAAAGCAAGAACCCACTCCATAAAAGAAGAATAGAAATGGGGATTTTGATCACCCTTTTCCTTTGCATGAACCGTTGCCGAGGATCCCAAAAGCAAAACAACACTCCACACTCAAAATACACCTCCACTTAAAAATTCCAACAAACCATGCCACGAAAATCAATCAATACACAAATAATGCGGCAGAAAACACTACCCTGTTCGGGAAATACAAGGAAGAAGGTCGGAGGTCGGAGCCAGAGAGCACTAAGCCAGAGTTGTTGTGTCGGTGGAGATGGAAACCAGCATTCGCTTCCCAGCAATGTGGTATGTTAGAAACAAAGGAAGGAGAAAACAGAAATGCATGGAATCCATAGTTAGGGTTCTTAATGTCATTGACAACGCTTGGATCACTCAGTTCAAGAACAAGATTGGGATTGGCAAAGACTAAGATAAGATGAGGTCGCATATTAAATAGAGGATGATAGGGTTTAGATATGTAGATAATGGAAATTCAGGCAAACATAAATAACAAAAACTTCTTTACTAATTAATTATACACTTGGTATCTTTCAAATCCAAAAAAACACTACAATTTTCACACGAGAATGTAGATAAAACTAGAAGACAACGTTAAAGACTTTGTTCAATGACCAGCTCCTCTATGACACAAAAACAAATACCCAAATCTTCGATAAGACCAAAGTTGAAGATGAAAACACAATACCTTCTGTTGGGGTGAGGAATTGTGGTGAACAATGCTCCTCGCTCCTCTGTTAACGACAACAGTGATAGAGGGTTAATCAAAATGCACTGTTGCAGCAGAATAGATGGTGATTACGGGCAAAATAATGCAAATAATACTTTTTAAATAAAAAAATTACGAATTTGGGACTTTTTGGAAACATATTACAAATTTGGGGCAAGGACTCACGCCCAAAATGGGCGTGACCTATTCCGTCGCTAATCCGTCGCTAACACATTTTTCAATAATATTATTTTTTTAATGTTTGTGACCACAATATTCAGTCAAAAAAGTGTAAGCGACTGAAATAGAGACCGATTTTTAAAAAATTCAAATTTTTTGTTTTTGATATTGTAAATAATTTTTTAAAATAGAAAGCATTTTAAATAAAATATTATATTAAAAATTAGTTATATAAAAAATCCAAAAAATATTAAACAAACCATATAAAAATTTAGAAATTATATTAAATAAAATAATATTAAAAAATATAGAAAATATATTAAATAAAATAATATAAAATTAAAAATTATACTAAATAAAGGTCTAAATATACTTTAAAATTAGATAAAAATAACAATTAATAATATTAAATAACAATTTATAAAAGCAACTTTCATTTTCGGATAATTATTATATTAATTTTTTTGCTTTAATAAATTGATTAAGTTAATTGTTAAAGAAAAAACATTGACTGTTACGTAATGTGACGTGTCAATGTATCATTGTAGCTAGTAAATATTTTTGGTAACTATATATTTAAATTAAATAAAATCTATTTATTTTGTAATTATAAAAAAAAGAATAGCATTAAATATGTATATAAACTTCGAACGGTCATAACTTTTGATAGAAATGTCCGATTGAGGCGTACGATATGTCAAAACGCTTGAAATTAAGAAAAGTAATTCAAAAATAAAAAATAGCACTAAATTAACTAATTAAATAATTAAAAAGTAGACAAAAAGGAAACTTTTGGATGATTGAATCCTAAATCCTAATTTTGAGGCACTTAGATGCATTTTAAAGAAAAAATAGTTGACCAAATCCCCTTTTGATATTTGCTTAAGGCTTCTCCTCTTAATTTCGAGCGTTTTGACACCAGTTTCGCCTCAATCGGACATTCCTATCAAAAGTTATGACCTTTCGAAGTTTATATAACCACCGATTCATGCATGCATGACACATGACGCAACGTGGTGAAACACGCCCAATTTGGGCGTGACTCAGGTGGGGTGGGGTAACATGCCTAATTTGGACGTGACTCAGAGGGTAACACGCCTAATCTGGGCATGACTCTCTACCCCAGATTTGTAATATGTTTCCAAACAGTCCCAAATTCGTAATTTTTTATTAAAAAAGTATTATTTGTATTTTTTTCTGGCGATTACGATGTTTGAATAGTGTAAGTTGTGTTAAGGTTATGTCTTATCAATTCAAAACTAAAAATAATTACTTTATTATATTATTTATTAAATAAAATAAAATGACAAAAGGGCTATACTGCAAATAACAAACTTCATAACAAATACATGACAGGACATGAGAAAAATGACATGTCTCAATAATATAGGTCCAAGTCATATAGTGTAACAAAACCCTTTAAAATTTCGGGGCACAAGAAAATCTGCCTTCTAAATATTGCTAACTTAAACTACTATACGTTTTTACAATTAAAATCTTTAAAAATTCTATAATATTTTTTTATTTCTTAATTTTTTTGCTACAAACTTAAGCCAAAACTATCAACACTTAAGCCAAACTAACTATCTATTAACTTAATTAACTTGACTACAAACTTATTGATTTAATTAGTTTAAATATATAATATATGGCTTCCTTTGCCATGCTTCCAGCATTCCTTTCATGCTATATAGCAGATAGCATAATGCTATAATACAACCATTGGAAATAATATTGCTGGGAGGCATATAGAAAAATAAGAAAATGCATGACTGTGGCACATACACTTTAATTGCATCCTGTTTCATAACATCCATGTAGTCTTGAAAAAACTCTCGAGACTGTTGCAGGCTTGGAATAATTCGCTGCAAGACACCAAGCATAATCCCCCTCTACCTCTACGAAGACTGAAATAACAAATGCAACAAATCCTCCGCCCCTACTTAATTACAAGATTTCTCTGCTTGCTGTAAAGACCCAACATGCACCCCCAACCTCTACATACACGAAAAAACAAAAACTGCTCCTGTACAGAAACTAATTTTTAATTAATTCACTTCCATCGAGAAAAAGAGCAAACATCTATCTTATTCAAAGCAAGTTCCCTCGTCTAAAAACGCAATTGTTACGCACCCATCCACATAAACTAGAGAATTGTGACATTGGAGGAAAATCACAAAACTTACAACTCAAACACATATAACAAAAAAATTGGTCTATTTATTAAAAGAACACCCCCCCCCCCCCTCCCTCCCCTCCCCGAATTTAAGTTTTTTCATAACCGACAAGTCCTCCGTCACAATTTAAACACTGGAATCGAAAACCTATTGCCAAATAATGTGGTATACATAGAAGACAAAAGCAGAAGCAGAACCAAACCTCAAAGGTGGCTGCTTTACGGTTGATAGGAGAACCACTTCCACGGTGCCTGCGTTAGGGTTCAAAAGAGTTGGATCTTTAATTTTTGCATTTGGGTCTTTAATTAAAAGAATTTAATATTTTTAATTAAGAGAAATAATGATTAAAAATTAAATAGCAATGATATTAATTTCAACAGGGACTAAACTGCAAAAACTTAAAACTTGTTAAGTAAATAAGTAATCATGAAGTGTCATCAAGTACTTGGGGGTCCGTATAAAAACCAATCAAAAAGTATGGGTTCCGGAAGTTGCCTAACAAAGGAGGTTCTTATTGCATCTGCAAAAACAATGGACAGAAATACAAGAGGACAAAAATAGTAAATCTTCAAACTATCTTTACTCGAAAGAGATATGCCTAGCTCACAAATCAGCACATTAATTTCCAAGGCTTAATCAAGAAGGATAGGATACTATTGATGAGCGAAACATATAAAGATGAAGAAGAATCCTGATTATTAATTAAGAAATAATATACCAATTCTTATCAAAATCTGGAAATTTTACGTATGAGTTAGATGAGGTCCAGGATGGTTCCAAATTCTGCACGTCAGACGACGAGTCAACCTTGTTTAGAGGAGGGACTTGCAAAACAAAAGAAAGACACTCTTGCGCTCAAGTAAGTACACCAATTATTGAAGAATAACTGAGTGTGTGTTTAGGTGTATGAGGGTTTTCCGAGGATGTCTCAGAAGGAAGTCTGTAACACCCTGAAATTTTACAAGTAGAAAGATATTTGTGTTGATTAATTGTTTAATGTAAATCTTGCAATTTGTTAAAGAGTTTTGCATGGAAGTTTGTGCGTGAGGGATAAAAGTCAGAATTAATGACTGAGATAAGATGCCCTTACACGCATAGTAAAAACGGTGGTGGCTTTGGTGGCTATTCGGTCATGCAAGTGGGCAACTATGGTGGCTGTGACAGCTGGCTGATTCAAGTTGTTGGCAACTTGCCTTAGAACTTCGTTTATAAATAGCAGTGCATGAAGCAGAAGTACGATGCACTTTCACTTCTCTGCGTGTTTTTCTTCTTTCTCTCTCCAAATTCTTTGCACCAGAAATTTCTCTCTTCCACCTTCTGTATCACTTAAACTCTTGAGAACCACCGTAGCAGCTGCGAAAAATCCTCTCCATTAAGAAGAGTTCGTAAACGGAGCATAACCTTTCATTGCTAGTCGCTGTGAGAACGGGTGTTCGAACAAAGACACACGTTAGATCGAAAAGAAAAGAATCCCTGTTGAGGTAAGGGAAGTTTATCGTGTTAATAATAATTTTAGATATCAAGATTGAGATGAGATATGTATAAGTGTTCTGGTGTTATGCGTGACATAATTTGATGAGGTTTTGATGTGATGAGTTTGTGAAGAAGACGACCACTGGGTTAGGTAAGTCGGACTGAGCATGTTGTGTGTGTGTGTGTGTGTGTGTATATATATATATATATATATGTGTGTGTGTGTGTGTGTGTGTGTGACAAACTGTTGCTGTGACCTCGGCTACCGGGAAGGGTAGCCCGAGTCAGTATGTGTGTTAATCCCTTGTGATTGGAATGTCGACTACTGGGATAGGCAAGCCGAGTTAAATATGTGTTAATTCCTTGAGTTGTGATGTTGACTACCGGGATGGGTATGCCGGGTTGCTAACCCGGGGTTGTTTCCTTAAGGGCTGCTAAGGCTCGCTTCCTTTTTCCTTAGATATACCGGGTTACTTACCTGGAAGTGTACCTTGAAATTTTTAAGCTTGTCGCTTGAGAGAGAGCCATCGAGTTTCTAACTCGGATCAGCTCGTGTCTTCTCGAGAATAGAGCCAACGAGTTCTCTAACTCAGATGAACTCGGACTTTCTCGGGAAAAGAGCCATCGGGTTTTCTAACTCGGATGAGCTCGTGTCTTCTCGGGAGGAGAGCCATCAGGGCTTCTACTCGGTTTTGTTTATGTTCTTTCTTCTAGAACGACCGGGTTACAAACATATGTTGTCTCTAGAAGCTCATTCTTTTCTTTCTTTAAAGGAACCGGGTTCCTTACCCGAGGTGGATTGTTCTTTTTAGAACTACTAAGTCCAAAGCCTTTTCTGTGAGCTACCGGGTTCCTTACTCGGTGGAGCTCGTATATGAAAACAATAGGAATACCCACAATAATCAAGAGGGGGGGTAAATTGGTTAAAACTTGGTCTTTTAAAATTTCTTCATAGAATCAGAGCAATGTGAAGTCCAAGAAAGAATGTTAATTCTCCCATCATTGACATTTCAAATTCTTTCTGCATAGAGATAGAAAATTCTTTGCACAATAGCTGATTAGTTGAACCAAAAATTATATCATCAACATACACTTGAACCAATAACATATCATTTCTTTGCCTTTTGATGAACAAGGTTTTATCAACATGTTCTCTTGTGAAAGATTGCTCAAGCAGAAATTTGCTTAATCTTTCATACCAAGATCTTGGAGCTTGTTTTAAATCGTAAAGAGCTTTCTTAAGTTTATGAACATGATTTGGATACTTGAAATCGCTAAAACCAGGAGGTTGCTCCACATACATTTCCTCCTCAATATATCCATTTAAGAAAGCACTTTTAACATCCATTTGAAAAAGTTTAAAATCCATTAAACATGCATATGCAAGCAATAACCTAATGGCTTCTAATCTTGCAACTGGTGCATAGGTTTCCTCATAGTCAATACCTTCCTCTTGGTTGTAACCTTTAGCAACCAATCTAGCTTCGTTTCTGACTATGATTCCACTCTCATCAAGTTTGTTTCTAAAAACCCATTTTGTGCCAATAGGTTTGAGAGAAGGAGGTCAAGGGACAAGTTCCCAAACTTCATTTCTCTTGAATTGATTCAATTCATCATGCATGGCATGCATCCAATGTTCATCAATTAAGGCTTGATCAATATTCTTAGGTTCTATTTGTGAAACAAAAGCCATATTACAATAGAGATTTTTTAATGATGATATAATAGATACTCCCTTTTATACTTCACCAATTATGTTGTCAAAGGAGAGATCTCTTGTTGTTCTCCAATCTTTAGGCTCATGAATTGATGTTGATTGTTCTGTTTCAGCAATTGGTTCTTCCTTTACTTTAATCATTGAGTCATTAAGTTGAATAAACTCTTCGAAAGGACCTGCATCAATATCACACTTCTTTTCCTCTTTAGAGGGATTAGATTCATCACAAATAACATGAATTGATTCTTCTATGCATAAAGTTCTTTTATTGAAAACTCTATATGCTTTACTTTGTAATGAATATCCAAGGAAAATGGCTTCATCAGCTTTAGCATCAAATTTTTCAAGTGATTCTTTGCCATTATTTAACACAAAACACTTACAGCCAAATCTTCTCAAATAAGAAATGTTTGGTTTTCTACCTTTGTATAGTTCATAAGGAGTTTTCTTCAAAATAGGCCTTATTAATAATCTATTCAAAGTGTAGCAAACTGTACTTACAGCATCAATCCAAAAATGTTTAGGCAAATTTGTCTTATTAAGAAGAGTTCTTGCACCTTCTTCAAGGGATCTATTTTTCCTCTCCACAACACCATTTTGTTGAGGTGTTCTTGGAGCTGAAAAATTATGGTTAATTCCATTTTTTTCACAGAATTTTTCAAAATGTTCATTTTGGAATTCTCCACCATAATCACTTCTTATTGAGATAATTTTGCTTCCCTTTTCATTTTGAGTAAGTTTGGCCAGTTTTCTAAAAGCATTGAAAGCATCACTCTTGGATTTCAAAAACAAAGTCCATGTGAATCTAGAGTAATCATCAACAATGACAAGCCCATAGTAATTACCTCCTAAACTCCTAGTTCTAGAAGGACCAAACAAATCTATGTGAAGTAATTCAAGGGGTCTTAAAGTAGAAACCACATTTTTACTTTGAAAAGAATTTTTTGTTTGTTTCCCCTTTAGACAAGCATCACATAATTTGTTCTTTTAAACTTGAGTTTGGGTAATCCAATGACTAAATCCTTTTTAATTAGCTTGTTCATATGATGCATGTTAATGTGACTTGCCCTCCTATGCCATAACCAAGATTCATCAATTTTACTAATTAAGCAAGAAGTGTTATGAAGGTATGCATGATCTATGGAGAGTAAATAGATATTACCTTTTCTTTTACCTATGTGTATCACCTCACCAGTTTGTCCATCACACATCATGCAGCAATTGTCATTAAATGACACTTTGAACCCTTTATCACAAAGCTGACTTATACTTAAGAGATTGGGCTTTAACCCTTCCACATAAAGAACATGTTTGATTTTGGTCTTAAAGTTGTCTCCTATACTTCCTTCTCCAATTATTTTGCCTTTGTTGTTATCTCCATAGGTGACAAATTCTCCATCTTTAAGAGTCAAATTTGTTAGCATTGATATGTCACCGGTCATATGTCTAGAGCATCCACTGTCAAGATACCATAGTGATGATCTTGCTCTTAGGCATACCTGCAAAATTCAAATCAATTTTCAAAGGAAGGTACCCAATTGAGATTGGGTCCATAGGGGTTAGCTGTTTTCCTTTTTCTTGGCACCCAAATGCATTCTCCATTTGGCACATAGAATCTCCTAGCATAGTACCTATTAGATGTGTGACCTTTCTTTATACAATAGTTACAAGTAATAGTTATTGATGCTCTTTCAAAATAAGTCATGTGATTAAACCTTGGTTTTGAAACAGCTTTTGTATATTTCTGTTTTGGAGGCACAAACTTGGTTCTTCCATTAGATTTTGATCCATGTTTGTAACCCAATCCAGAAGTATCTCCAGCATACTTTTGCACACTTAGCATTTTAGCCAAATTGCATTTTCCTTTGTAAAGTCTTCTCAAAAGATCAACCAAGTAATTATTTTCAGAAAGTACTATCATATGTTTTTCACCATGAATTTTCTTGAAATCATCAAACTTTTTTTGCAAATCATTGTATTTGTCAACACTAGATGAAGAAGAAGCACATACACATCCATTCAATTTGCAACTTGAAACAAGTTTTTCATTTTCTTCTTTCAGTTTACAAATTTCAGCTTGTAATTCAGTAATTTTTGTGACATGCCATCTAAGATCTTCCTTTAGCTTATTATTGGATTTTGCAAGTTTTTGGGCCTCTGCATTTCTTGAAAAGCATCAATAGCTTGATCAAATTCAGAACTTACCTCAGTTTCAGCAATTGATAAATCATCATCTTCATCAATTATGGAAGTGAGACACACATTTGCTTCTTCATCTTCAGTTGATGATTCAGAAGTTGTTGATTCATTATCTTCCCAAGCTATATAGGCTTTCTTGGGATTTCCCTCTTTCTTCATCTTGTTTTCACCTTGTTGCTTTTTCAAAAAGATAGAACATTCAAATTTAATGTGGCCAGGTTTGCCACATTCAAAGCAAGTGAAGTTGTTGTCATTTGTTGTTGTTGTTGTTGTTGTTGTTCTTTGTGAACTTCCTATTCTTGTTTCTTCTCAAGAATTTGCTGAACTTTTTGACAATTAAGTTCATGTTGTCTTCTTCATCTTCTTCACTTAAGTCTTCCACCTTTTCCACCTTTGAGGATGCAGCTTTCAAGGCTATGCTTTTGTGTTTCTTTTCTGCATCTTCAGCATTGGTTACTTGTGACATTTCAAGTTCATACTCAAGAAGCTTACCAAATAGTGCAACCATAGACATTTTGGATAGATCTTTTGATTCTTTGATTGCTATCACCTTTGGTTTCCATGGTCTTGTGAGACACTTTAAGATTTTGATATTCAACTCTTCAACATCAAATATCTTTCCAAGACCAAGAAGATGATTTATTATGTGAGTGAATCTTGTTTGAAGCTGAGATATGTTTTCAGTGGGATTCATCTTGAACATTTCATACTCATGTATTAAGACATACTTCCTTGATCTTCTTACTTCATATGTACCTTCATGAGTTATCTCCAACATCTCTCACATCTCCTTTGCATTTTTGCACCTAACTGTTCTAAAGAATTCATCAGAAGAAAGTGCAGAAGTAATCATATTCTTAGCTTTAAAATCATATTGAACAACTCTCTTTTCAGTATCTGTCATTTCATCCCATTCTTTGGGAATCATATCATTACCAACAGTTTTTATAGGAATCACAGGACCTTTTTCTATTGCATTCCAAGCACCTGGGTGATTTGATTGAATAAAGATTTTCATTCTATTTTTCCAAAAACTGAAGTGTTTTCCTTCAAACATTGGAGGACGGTTGAGGGAGGCACCCTCCTTGAAGGTAATTTGTGTGGTATTCATTTTCTTTTAAAATAAAGATAGTGATCTTGAATAACACTCAAGAACCTACTCTTGATACCAATTGAAAACAATAGGAATACCCACAATAACAAAGATGGGGGTGAATTGGTTAAAACTTGGTCATTTAAAATTTCTTTATAGAATCAGAGTAAGGATCTTAATCACTTTTAAAACCAAGAATGCTTTTAATCAATCAAGTCACTCAGCTTAAGAAATCAATAGCTCAAAACAGAACTTGTTGAGTAATGATAAGAATACCGAGAACAAATGAACAAGATAACTAATAGAGATTAAGGAATAGAAAATCAACACAAGAATTTATACTGGTTCACTTCTCAAGAGAAGCTACATCCAGTTTCTTCTAATCAACACTAGATTAGAGTTCCACTATTATAAATTCCAATTCTTACAAGCTTTATTACAAACACTCTTTATCAACTATAGATAGAGAAAAGAAATCTAAAACCCTATTAGACTTCTAGTGAACAAGAACCAGAGAACACTACTCTGTTCTTCCCTAGAGAACACTACTCTAGTACAAGCTTCAAAGAACAATTTACAATAGCACCAAATAACAAAAATTGTAAAATCAAATTTACACCCAATGAGAATGGAGAGAAACAACCTGATGATCCAATGAATATGAATGCATGTGGTTTACCAATTAGAGTTGAATGAACAAAATGAATTTTAGAACATGCTCTCCTATTCTTCTTTGAAAACTCTAGCCTAAGAAATCATTCAATAACCATGAAGATTAAAGAGTGGGACAAGAATTTAGTTAACCCAAAAAATCACTTTCTAACTTTGTGAAGGCTTGTGTATATTTAGAAAATTTGAAGTATTCAAGTTAAATCACAAGCCAAGCCTCACTCCTATTTATAACAACTTTTTGTAACTAATTGTAATCGATTAAACGTGCCAAATAATCGATTAAAAAGCCTTGTGTAATTGATTAAATTGCCACTTAATCGTTTAAAGTGTTCATGCTGATTTCTGGGTTTGAACAACGATCAAAATAATCAATTAAACTGAGTGGTAATCGATTAAAGCAGTGAAGTTTTGTTACAGAAGCAGCTTGTGTAATCAATTACAAATCATGGTAATCGATTAAAGCAGTAAACCATGTTTTTCTAAAAAAAAACCTTGTGTAATCGATTACAAGAACTGGTAATCGATTATTATGGAACTCGGCCAGTGGTATATGTTAGCATATGGATGTCCTAGAGACAATCTTTTCATTAGATTAGGACGTACATGTATTTTTCATATTGTCATGAATAAATTATAAGCACTCTTTATCTTGTTTCATATTCTGTCTCGATATCATTATTAATATATGAGTAACTGGATAAAACCCTTGGAATAGAATAGGTATCTCTTGAGTATCAGTGATGGGATAACGATCATGAGGATTCAAGGATACCAGATGTCTACTCCTAAATTTTAAGTTCCTAGTTTAGAGATACTGAGAATGGGGATCAGTGATTTCGGGTAAGACTAGCACGACTTAACTACTTGTATGCAGATACAAGGTAAAGACCTCATGAGCTACAGACATGGAGATGTCTTAGCTAAAGTCGTGGGTGGACCTATAAGGGTATAGCTCGCACTGAACGGACCCACAGAGAGACTCTATGAGGAAATCTCACAGATAGCATCATTAGAGTAGTCTCTTATTATTTGGGTGTGTCTTTCCTTAGATCAGAAGTTTTCACCTAGACTGTGTTCTAGAAGACATGCTTTGATCGTCTACCTCGTATGCCTGAAACATGGAGACACATAGGTATAGCTTTGGGTATGTCCTGAAAGAACATGAGTCTAGGGTGACTAGCTGAAGGAATTCGTCAAATCTCTGTGAGAGATTAGGTTATCTGTAAACTGGAGAAATTGGGATGACATTTACGGGACTCGAGAATCTATGCATAGTAAAAGAAATTATGAGATGATTTGCCTTTAAAGTCAGTAAAATTGGAGACTCCCTATTTCGTATTAAAGCTTACCCTAGACCGCAAGGGCTGATACGTTTCCTTACCCTAGGTTTTATAGGAAGGTAACTGAGACGAAAGGAAATACATACAGAAACCAAGTAGATTTAATAGGATGATCTTGTCATTTACCTAACTAGTTCTGGGGCAACAAAGCATTGCTAGTGCTCTGTGTTGTCATTAAATGAGTAGTGGCCTTGTTGGGCCCAAACTCATTTATGTCAGTAGCTATGTTGGGCCTAATGGGTCACACACTAACACTTTATTGTCATGACATTATAGCATTAAAGGTTTTGGGCCTAATAATGATTGTTGGCCCAAGAAAGAGTTTGGATACCTATCTTAAAGAGAGAGGGGCGCATGAATGGAGTTAATGGGCTTGGATAGTACAAGACATTATTAATTAATTTAAATAGTTAAATTAATTATCTAATATTTAAATTTGATAATTTAAATTTTGAATTTAAATATGAATTAACTATAGTAGTTAGTTTCATATCAAAAGGAGAAGATAAGAGCTAGATTTGAATTTGAATTCAACTAGAATCTTATCATGATCATGTCCTAGATTTTAGGAAGAATTTTGAGGGCTGATTATGGGCTTATACATGGCTGATATATGATTATCTTTTGGCAAAATTAAATCCCAAGTAATTAACTTGGTCTTAGGAAGATAAGATAAGAGGTTGTTGGAAATTTTGAATTGCAACAACTCTATCTTATCTTCACGTGTGGGATGCTTCATGATCAGATTTTTTGGTTAAAAATCTGACTCAAACTCTTCTATAAAGTGTGCTATTGTGATCATAGTTCTCTAATAATTTTTGAGAGGAAAAACCCAAATCTACTTTCCTCTATTTTCACGTGCCCCTTTGTGTGAGTGTTGGCTGAAAATTCAGCCACCAATATCATCTATTGGTGAGCCTCTTAGATAAGTAAAAACACTTTAAAACATAACCTTCTTCCTCTCCATTGGTGTGCCTAGCCTGCCTCCTTTGGTGTTTGTTGGTAGCCTTCAAGAAGTGTTTTTGAGTCTTGACAAGAAGTGTGGATCAACATTAGAGGGCTTGTATCTTCAAGCCTATCCTTGATCATCAAATTTCGAATATAAACAAGGTAACATCTATGTCCTAAAGAATGATTCTTGTGTGGTATGTGTGTTTCCGCTTTAAAAATTTTGTTTTTCTCACATGCCTTCGGGCTTCAAGGCCCTATCTTTCAGTATACAAACTCGAGGACCCTGGCCTTTTAATACGAATCTGGGAAATGGATAGGCTTGTTAGAACCCGGCAGATACTTGGAGTTCGGCCTCCCTTTTCTACCATCACCAATACCAGCAAATCAAGAACCCGTATGAGTTTTGGAACCCAACATCCCTACCATTACCATCATTAATATCAGCACGTCTACACGAATCAGGAACCCTGAAGCTCGGATGATTTTGGAACCCAGCCCGGATTGACTGTAATGTTACTAAATCTTGGAACCCTACAAGTGGTACATGAGCTTGGTCGTCACCTTTCAACGTAACACAAGTTTGTATATGAACCCGGCGTAACCCGGCAATTTGTATATGAACTCGAGTGTCACCTTTCAACATTATTGTGACAAGTTGTATATGAACCCGGCGTAACCCAGCACCGGGATGTTGTGTAATCGATTAAAGCAGTGAAAACACATTTTTCCAAAAAAACATTTTAACCATGAGTTATTGATTTCTTTTAGAACATGAATAGCTTTGATATTTTAATGAGAAACATGTAAGGATGTTAATGATTTATATGTATGCAATGCAAGGATCAAAAGATTGGCCTCTTCATACATTCTTCAAGGCATGTGAAAAGCTCAAAACATTCTTCCAAGTCCTAAGCTTCAAACTTCAAGTTGCTCCCCCTATATCCAACAGTATTTTCTTAGGAATAGAGCTACCGGGTTCCCTTACAACCTGGTGTAGGTTGGTGAGATTACAACCCGGGTCTTACAAGAGCTATCGAATTAATCGATTACAGCGCTTATGTAATCGATTGCATAAGAAATGAACCCGTCCATGGTATTTTATAGAAAACCCAAGGATTCTCTTGATATCCTTTAAACCAATCTTTTACCGACCTCTACCGATCTTGACCGCTCTTGACCGCTCTTGTCTACTTTTACTCTTCTTTGTTCAAACCTTGATAGAGATGTATCGACCTAGACTGACCTTGTCCGCTTTCATCCGACCTTGTTCGAATTCTTTCTTCAGAGTTGTTATAGTTGAATAACAACTCGGACATCTAAAACCTCATATTGTTTTTACTTGTATGTTTGTGAATAACAAGATTGGCCAGTGTATTGGCTTGATTTTTAAATGCATTGATACTATGGGGGGTGTATGACGTTATCCTAACCAGGACGAGTTGATCTCGGGTCGAGTCATACATTGATGGTGCCCATGGTAATCTAAATGCATTTGGATATACACAAATACCCACGAGGGTGAATGGCATTATCCTAGCCAGAACAAGTTGATCTCGGACCGGGCCATACATTGATGGTGCTGTGGTGATATTTTATGTATTGGTGTAAAATGCCGGAAAGTGCATCAGTGAACCTCGTTTGGGGTAATGCATGTGAGATGTATAGCGACACCAGCCAGGAAGGAACTGCTCTTGCGCCGGTCTATACAGTGGTGCCCATTTTGGATGATCACCATTGGGGGGGTGAGACCCGTGCACAACAGAGTGACCCTGACGAGCTGCAGTAATCATTTGTACCATGGATTTGGCCTATTGTTAGGTGATGGTACCACATTGCATTTAATGAGAGATGAGTCAGGGACATGCATTATGAATAGCCATTATAAGATAAATTTGTGAAGTGTTTTGGATGGGTTGTCCATGAATGATTTTGTGAATACAATGCTTGAATGTAGTTGTGATATTGCAATGACCGGGTTGTCTTTTTAATAATTGGTGATATTTATTACTTATTATTTTACATGATGAACTGACCTTTACTTTTCTTGTGCCATGTGGTTTTGGTACCTGTGATGATCATGAACCATGTTTGTATGAGCAGACGAGCAGTAGCAAGTAGTCTGGAGAACGAATGTGCACCATTACTGCTGCAGGGTTGACATGGAGGGTGGCCATATGTAAAGTGACCCCTCAGTGATAGCCACATGTCATTTTACCATTTTGGACTGTACATGAGCCCCTAGCCTTTGAGCCAATTTATAGGCGAAAGAGGATGAATGAGCATTGAGGAAGAGTGTCCAGTGTCATGGTATATAAGTGTAATATAATGAGTGCTAAAAGCCCCCGAAGGTGCACAAAATTTTTTGCAGAGTAATGTTGAGGCTTCATCCTAGACAATGTTGTTCGGGTTGTTGTTACTAAGTTGTTCAAGATGGATTGATTTGTGTTGTGGATAAGGTTGGTCATGTCAAGCAAGTGAAGTGTCGAGGCTAAGAACTTCTACTAACGTCTGATCGTTGATGTGAGCATTGAAAACATGTGTTACATCTCTTTAAATGCTTGCAGGCATGTGCTGTCCGTGAGCCATTACTCGTGCATACGTGTCACTCAAGGAGTGGACACGTACTGGAGAACGTGCAGTAGTGGGTAAATGGAGTCAAATCATGGTGCGAGTTTCTAGAGGTCATTTCAAATCCTGCTAGTAACTATCAAGCCTCACTATGCATTTAAATAGATTAGACCTCTATCATTTCCACCATCCTTTCATCTTGCCTTTCTGAACTTCCTTTTGCTTCCCAGACCTTCTTCTTGCTTAAACATTTCTTTCATTTAAGGTATCTCACACTTGTTTTTGAAAATGTTTATCTCCCCCATTTTTGACTCTTCTTTGGGCATGGGTGGTAGTGATTCAGGGGGCTCAGTAGAGCAACGTATCATGCATGAAGTCATCTCCATGGGTGACTCTTCTGAGGAAAACACCCATGGAGGAGTTTCTGACAGATCTTCCTCTTCCTCCGAGAGGAGGGCAAGTTCCCGTTGGACTGGTGAGGGCACTTCTCACCCTCATCAGCAGACAAGGTTTCCTTTTGTCGCGAAGGCTGAAAATACAATGAATACCTAATCCAATAAACCAAGAGGAGGGGTGAATTGGTTTTTGACCCTTTTTGAACTTTTTCTTGAAAATCAAAACTCAGCGGAAGATTTAATTTGGATCGTATCTTATATCAAAACAAATTTAGTAAACAATTTTTCTTCTCCAATCAATTAACTCTTGTGTTGAATCAAAGTTTGAGTTGATACACAAAATAATATCTCAAGCAATTAAATGAAATGTAACTCAAAACATAAATGCACACAATTTTATGTTGGTTCACCTCCAACCACTGAGGCTACATCCAGTTTGCCTTCTAATCCAAACCAGACTAGAGTTCCACTAACAGATTTTAATTCTTTACAAGCAATCAACAAGGTCTCTTTTACCCACCCA
>CM023950.1:17117263-17144538 GCA_013407115.1 Glycine latifolia
TAGCATATTTTAATCGATTACGATTACTTGGTAATCGATTAAACCAGTTCACAGACTAAACAGAATTATGCAGATGCCTTATGTAATCGATTATGTTCCTTATGTAATCGATTACATCAGTAAGAAAATATTTTATGCAAGTTTTAAACTCATCAATGTATTTCTAATCAAATGCATATACTTTACATGATTCTTATCCTAAGAATGAATGCATGCATGTCTGATTTCTTTATTAACTGCAAAGGATTATTAGATTTTAACCTTAATGAACCAAGCTTAACAAAAAGGAAAAAATTACAAATGCCATCTTCACATGAGTGGACATGAATCAAATATCAAAACACTTCTTGTCTTCTGATTCTTCTGACACTTGAATCTAACAAAGGCAAGTGAGCCTCTGCCACTTACCATCGTTTCCCCTTCTTTTTCTCTAGGGAGGATGATGCAAAGTGGTTCAGGAGGTGTTAGAGCTTCTTCACATATGCATCGCAGCCCTAGTGCAGGGTCGCCATCCTCTACCCTAGTCGTCCGTGGTTATAAGTGGGTGAGGGAGGATGTATTTAAGTATCATTCCTCCCTAACTTCATCTGTGTTTATAAATGCGATGTGCTCGACGTTGCAGATGACGACTCCTTTGAATTCTTGCAAAGTCATCATCGAGCTTTGTGGGAACAAGGACTTCCCTTGTTTGAGGGCGACGCCTGACGCATTTCCCTTTTTCTTCATGTATCGATGCCTCTTCAAGGTATTAGGGCTCCTTCTTCCCTTCTCCCCTTTCTAGTGTGCCCTCCTGGAATATTTGAACGTGGCACCCTCCCAACTTCATCTTAACAGTTGGGCAGTGGTGAGGGCATTTGAAATTTTGTGTTCTTACTTAAACATTCTTGTTATTGTTCCTTTTTTCTCGTTTTTCTTCCAAACCAAGTTGTACGGGAAGGTTACTTGGGTCTCCTTGTCACGACCCAAATTATAAGTTGCTAATCTGGATGCTTGATGTGTGTATTATATTAATTAAATTAAATGTATTATGTTGATTGATTAATTGTTTTATTTATAACTTGTTGTTTGAGTGCTTTTGTCTTGGTATGCATGCTTGATGGGTATTGGACGTAAGTCAACTCTGTTGTGCTGTGGTTGTTGGCTGTGCATGTTAAGTGGACGTACTATGTCGGCCGTGTTTATAAGCAGCAGGCTGGCACAACAATAAGTTTACTCTTCCTTCTTCTACCTTTGTGTTTCCTCTGTTTTCTCTCTAAAACTCACCCAGAAACCCTCTCATTCCCAACCCCTTCTTTGTTACCTTCAACCTACGAGAACAAACGTAGATGCTGCGGTATCCCGATGCCAAGGAGAACTTTGTGGTTGGAGCAAAAGTTAAGAACAAACCGTCGTGAAACTCGTGGACGAACTCTTGGTTAGGTAAAGGGAGTTTGTCGTGTTTCTTAACAGCTTTAGGTACCACGGTTTGGGGGCCAGGGAGTCCAGCTGTGATGATAATTGCATGTCCCTGGTGTGTGTGATGTTCTTCCTAGAAAAAGCTACGTCTTTTATGAAAGGGATGTGGTATGCCTTGAATTTGTTGAATGTTGTTTTGTGTTGATGTTTAGTGTTCTTGAGGGGGGGAGTAGATGTTTTAAGAACTCCCCGTGCATGTGTGTGAAGTTGGCATTTTGATGCTGAAAGGCTTCTAAGACACTTGCAGAAGTGTTTGTGAAGGTGATGAGTACCGGGATGGGTTGGCCGTGTTGCACATAGACATCAACCCTTGTGTTGTGATGTCGACTACCGAGATGGGTAGGCCAAGTTATATACTCCTTGTGTTGTGATGTCGACTAAAGTGGTTTTGTGGCCAACGGGTTGCCGCAAGAAGAGGGACAAGGGTGTGGGGACATCTAGTCACAAGAAGTCCCGGGCTGCCCATGCCCCTCATAGCTTGCGTGCGATAAGGGAAGCTGTCGGGCTTCTTCCCCATGCGCCCACTTCTCCTCCTCCTGTCTAGGCTCCGACACTTCAGTTGTTACTATTGTCGCTTCTCCTGCCCCAGCTTCTGTTCTGACTGTTGCTCCAAGTCCTGCTCTAGTTGCCACTATTCCTATTCCTCCGGCCACGACTGCTCTTGCTGCACCTGCCGTCGTTACTCCTTCTCCGTCTCTGCCTCCTACTGCCATTCCTGCTCCTTCTTCGCCTCCTTCTTCTATGATGCATGCGCCTTTTTTTCGTCTTGTCACCTCCCTTGAGTTCGTGAATGCTTCAAGAGAGGTTGAATCATTATGGAGTGTAAGGCATAGGCTTGAGCGGAGGGTGCCGACCACCTTTGGCAAGAATTTGATTAGGTTGATCGGCCCTCAACGTTCTACTGATGTTGTGAAACTCTTTCTGCATAGAAGCCTCGAAATCATGGAAGAGAACGGACAACTGCATCAAGAGACTGTGAGAAAGGTTGCTTATCTGGAAGCAGAGCTAACCAAGCTGAAGTCAGTTGTCCGCAATGTTTGGCAGGTGGAACGTGCTAAACTGAATAGTGCAGGTGGAGCGGTCTAACCACCAGCTTTCTGCCAAGGATGTTGGTGCTTTATCCAAGTTTTTGCGCACCAGGCTTGACAATGATGAGCTGGCTGCCCATTGCAGGGCTGCTACTGCTAAGGCTAATAAGGCTGTTGCTGAGAAGGAAGAGTTGGCTAAGAAGATGGCTGAGTTGGAGGTGAAGCTGAAGGAGTCTGAAGTTAGGCTTCCTGCAGAGATGGCGATCAACAATGAGCTTGATGAGGAGCTGACCGCCTACAAAAGAGAAGTAATGGAGCAACATGAGAAAGGTTTTTTGAAAGTTGTCCACCAGGATGGTTTCTTCGCAAAGGACCTTGACTTGGGTCTGTTTGACCCTTTCAAGGATGTAAAGAATGGCGTCTTGGTCGATGAGGATGAGCTTGGTTCTGCTGAGGAGACTGCTAGTGATGTGGCCAATGTGTAGGCTACTTTGTTTTGTTTTGTTTTTGTTTGTTTGGTCGTGAAGGCTATGTAAAGTCATTTATCAATTTAATGAAAATTTTCATCTGGTCTTCTACATGTTGCTTGTTGTCTTCTATGCATGTTTGTGATGAAGAGTATAGGTCACTTGAATAATTTTGTTGTCGAAACAATAAGACATTGTACTTAGATAATGTCTTGTTTATTTTCGAAAGCGAATGGCTTGGTGCATGAATTCTTCTTTGTTGAATTTTTCAAGTAATTGAAGTACCAAGAGTACATCTTGGGTTTTGCTTGTCATGACCTAAGGTTGGATTTCCTCTAAGTATTTGAACTTACTTGTCGAGGCCCTAAATACTTGTGCGTACGAAGAATATCTCTTAGGTTTGGAGGTGTTGAGTGTCAACCACGGACGTCTGTGTTGGACTCTTGATTCTATAAACGACTAAGTCTTTAGCCTTGCTTGTCAAGGTTCTGCTTGAATGAAGGCACCAAAAAAGTTTATTAAGCTTGACATGTCGAGAATGGACCCTATTCTCGAAGTTCTAAACGGATGAAAATACCAAGAGTGTTTCTTGTATTTGAAATGTCGATGGTGGACCTTGGACACTTATTCCTGCAAAATGAACAATCCTTGGTCCTATTTGTCAGGGTTCCCAAGGGGTAAGTGTATCAAGAGTGTTTCTTGCATTTAGCATGCCAAGGTTTAAGCTTGGGTTTCAGTATACCAAAGATGATTCCTTTGGTTTTGTAGCTTATATTTCTATGAACATAGAACTTATGAGCACGAAAAACTTAGAATTCCGTTGCGGAGAACTTGGTGATTACAATGTTGAACAAGGGCGGAACTTGAGTTTCATTAAAGCATGCGAGTTATCAAGAGTTGGTGACAATGAGGTTGACCAAGGATGGACCTTGGATTTTATGTATCTTTGAAGATATACCAGTGGTGCATCCGCCCTAGGTTTTGGAGAGTACCGACAGTAGTCCTTGGGTTTTGTAGGGTGCCAAGAGATGCTTTTGGGCTTTGTAAGGTACCAAGGGTAGACCTTGGGTTTTTGTTGAAGGTCCACCTAGGGAAGCCCAAGGGTTTGCAAACCTGTAATTGACCAAGGGGCTGCCTTCGATTTTGCTGGAGGTCCACCTAGGGAAGCCTTAGGGTTTTGCAAACCTTTGGAGAATACCAGGAACTGGTCCTGGGTTTTGTCAAGGTTTACCGGGTAAATGGATTTTAAGAATCTGCAATCAACCAAGGGATTGCCTTGAATTTTGCTGGAGGTCCATCTAGGGAAGCCTTAGGGTTTTATGAACCTTTGAAGAGTACCAGGACGCGTTCGCCCTGGATTTAGTGAGGCTCACCAAGGATAGACCTTGGGGAGTAGTACCAGAACATGGTCTTAGGTTTTTGTTGAGGTTGGACCTTGGACAGTATTTGGGTGTTGATGTCCTGGTTGTGTTTCCTGCAATGTTGACACAAATAGATATAGAAAGAGAAAATATGTTTTATTAATTTGGCAATTAAAATACATATTCCCTTGTTATTCTACGAATGGGCCTCGTTAAAACCTTTCAAGCCAAAACCTTGTTTTTATAAGGACAAAAGACTTGAGTAGGAAAAATAGTACGTCATCCGGTCTTCCATTTATCAGCTGTAGTAGAACTTCAAGTGGGTAGCATTCCATGTTCTTAGAATGTCTTTACCACTCAGCTCTTGTAGCTTGTAAGCGTCGTTGTCCAGGTTGGTGACAAACCTGAATGGGCCTTCCTAGTTAGGTCCAAGCTTTCCTGTACGGGGATCTTTTCTAGATTCACCCCGGACACACCAAACTAGGTCGCCTGGCTGGAAGGTTCGAGGTTGAACCTTGGAGTTGTATCTTCTTGTCATATAGAGTTTGGCAACTTCTTCTCTGATTCTGGCCATGTCTTGAACATCCTCAGTAGTTTCCAATTTGATCCTCATGTTCTCCTCGTTATGTTGTTCTTGAAAAAGCATCCTTCTCGTCGATGTTCTCCTAGTTTGATGGGGATCATGGCGTTGGTGCCATATGTAAGTCGAAAAGGAGTTTCCTTTCTAGTACTTTGAGGTGAACAGTGATAAGTCCATAGTATGCTAGGGAGTTCTTCCTTCCAGAGACCTTTAGACTTGTCCAGTCTAGTGCGAAAGGCTCGGAGAATAACTCTGTTTGTTGCTTCTACATAACTGTTGGTCTGGAGATGTTTGACAGAGGTGACCAGGTGTTTAATACCTAATCGTGTAAGGAAATCTTCATAGGTTTGTGCTTTGAACTACGTACCATTGTCAGTAATGATAGCGAAGGGTAGACCATATATACATATGAGATGTTTCCATGTAAAGGTTTCTACTTCACTGGCAACAAAGGTGCTTTGAACTATGTACCATAGTTAGTAATGATAGTTTCTTTTTCTTCCTATTTTTCCTTTCTGTTTTGGTGATTTCTGGATCAAACAAAGGTTTATCTGCAGAAAACTTACCTCGCATAAAGGAAAAAGAGCAAAATACAATATCTTGTAAGCATCGAGGTTAAAATAAAAGAAAATTTATATACAAAAATCAAAAATAAAATAAATAACGAAAGTAAGAAAAAAAATCCTACTAAACTTGAAAAATTAAATCTAAAAGAACTAAGTAAACAACTCAAATCCTAAGCAACAATGCCAGAAACTTGTTAGACATTTGGCAAGCGTACCAATTATCGTTGTAGGTTACAGAATTTATAAAAGATTGTCTCCACAGGGACTTGAGTTACTCAGTTAATCCAAATAAAACTTAACAGTTTAATAGTTATGTACAACGGGTGTGAGTGGAGTTTCATGTATTTGTGAAATAACAGAAATTACGAATTTTAAAGAAAAAACAGAAATGATAAATTAAGTGCGTTGGAATTACGGAAAATTACAGAAACTAATAAAAAGAGTTAAATTAATTCAAGAAAAGTGTAGGATTGGATTTCATCGTTCATACCCTTAGTATTCAATTAATATTACTATGCATAAATTATTTTCTATTATTATTGATGCACACATAAAATCATCCTAAATCGATCCCTTGCATTTGAGAACCCTAAGAATATTTATCAAATATCGATTCCTCGCATATGAAATAAATACCCCAATATTACAATCATAATCGCATGCTATTTGCAATCTAAATGTTATGCTCTATTTCTAGCAACGTAATGTAAAGAGTAAAATTATTCAGTTCAAGTTTTAAGAGTACTTTCCAGTTAAACTTAGAACCTTATTTCATGAACTAGTGATAAAGTAGAATCAAGCATTAAGTACGCAATGAAATTACCAATAATAAATATAAAATATTCATGCATAAATAAATATTAAAAGAGATACTTAAGGGTAGAAGATTACATCCAATCCTTAGAGAAGTTAGCCGATCATTGTGGAGAGCACAAGATCAAATGAATACATGATGAAGAGGCGATCTCCGAATCACTCCGACAGAGTTTCTTCACCAATTTCTCACTTTCTTTCACTCTCTCTAGGCTCCTAAAGCTTTCTAAGGGATTTCCACTCAAGGTGGCTTTCATGGGATGCCTTTTACCTTCACCCTTGCATGCCTATTTGTAGGAAAGGATGGCTACTCGTGCCCACTCGCTTAGGCGAGTGGTTTATGCTTGTTTTGCTCGCCTGGGCGAGTTAATTGCTTACCCCTGAAGAACTCCACTCGCCCGGGTGAGCCAATTGTGCATGCTTCACTCGCTTGGGCAAATTAAACATTCTTTTGGAACTATTTACTTCAGGAAATGTCCATTTTGCCCTTTTTGCTTTGTCTTGCTTGTTTTGGAAAGCTTTGGATGTTCCGGATAGAACTAGTACTTATCAAAACACCGGATTTGATTGGATGAATCTTCCAAAATGTGAATAACACCCTACATATTTACATAAAACATAAAATAACTAGGTTTAGGGCATTTTAATTAAGGATTTTACTAAAATCAAAAGATAAGTGTCAACATTAAAAATCCTAAATTAATTAAAATATGACACTTATCAGGGCCGCCTGTATAGAGGCCGCAGACCCCTTCATGAAGCTCTCTCATAACATAGTTCGCTTGTTGGTTGTCCAGGCACCTTAACAGAGGTGTTGTGAGCCCTCTTTTGAACAGTTTACCATCGATGATGACATAATATCTGGCTTTCCTCTTTAGACATCGGGCCTCATTTTTGTCTATTAGCAGTGTCCCCTTGGTGAGAAAATTTCTATAAGGGGTCATCCAGTTAGGTTCCTCCTCTACGCCGGCCATTACCATTTGGGTGTCTATGGTGGGAGTTTGCAGAGTTTATTGGATAATGGTTTTAAGGTGTCTGGTCTTCTTAGTACTGGCCAGTTTTGAGAGCATGTCAGCCCTGATGTTACTTTCTCCCTGTATATGATACATTTCAAAACACTTGAAGCTGTCAATGAGTGTCTTGGTCAGACGGTATATGATACATCTCAAAATAATATATTTAATACTTTCACACCGCATATTTATAAACACACAGTAAAAAGTGTTTTTAGCATTGGACTTTTATTAATAAGCTTTTTAAAGTATGAATTAAATAATATCTCATTAATTTATGTAACTAGAGGAGTGTTACCATGCATTTTTTTTTCTAATGCACACTTTAATGTTTATTGTAATTTATTGAAAATTATAAAAATATGAGAGAGACATTAAATGAAAAATGTGACATGTCAAAATTTATGATTTTAAATAAATTTTATCTAATAATAAAAAGTACGTTAGAACCAACAAGTTATTGATTCGAGTGAGTTTGATCCTTTTAAATAAATTCTTGGGCTCAATTCATGTGGATGAAAAAACATGATTAGGACCTCATATGTAAGGATTTGGGTGTTCAGATGGGCACTTTAAAATAATAATATTATGCTTAGGAGGTAGTTATGATTATAACGATCCTGTAACAGATCCGGGTTTGCGTTTCTTAAGTGAGTGTTAACAAGGAACCCGAATTAGTGTGACCGGGTTGACACTTTGGAGAGTATATAGCACCTTTATGGGGCAGTGCTGACATGGAGGTATGAACCCAAACAAGGGCGGGCCTTGGATTTTATAAAGTGCCGAGGACGGACCCAGCACTATGTAATCGATTACATAAGCATTGTAATTGATTAAATGAGACAACACTTGCTTGATACAATAGACAAGAGTTTTGATTGTAATAATACCATGAACCTGCACAAGGTTGTCTGGGTTACGAATGCCGTGTTGTACAAGGTAGGCTTTTCATGGGTAATCTGAACCTGGTAGCGAGTGTGTATGATGACTAAGCTAATTTTGACATCTGGCACTATTGCGCGTGACACACGCGCCGAGGCCATTTAAATAGACCACTTCTCTACGTTTCGACGTAAACACTATCATCTTCTTCCTATCTCCGTTTTCTCCATTTCCAATCGAGAAAACTTCATAACCACTCACCCTTAACCAAAACCCTTTGCATGCAACTAGAAAGTTGAAAGGAACCACCCCATAGCTAGATTTCAACCTTGGTTTCTTCTGAAAACCATTAGACGGAGAGATTGTCTTCTCCAAGAACTCTCACAGAATTTTGACTTTGAGGGAAATAAGGCATTTTTTTAGGACATTTGAGCTTGGAACGTTGTCCTCTAGCCTTCCTGGACGTTGTAGAGGTAAGACACTCATGTCGGTTGATGACCATTATGGACTGCTTGCATGCAACCGTTGATAACTGTTTTGTTTTCTTGCATGCTTTTGCAGAGCGTGATATAGAAGATATAGATGGTTGTGACTACGAGGCCGGGAGAGCCAGGTAAGCTCTCTGTTCTTGGGAGTTTTTCCCTTGACTGTGTTCCACCATACTCCGAGGGAGTGATGGTTATTGTATGTCATGATGCATGTAGTATTGAAATTGTGTGTTACTGCCTTTTTATTGAGAATATGTATATGATGTACACTGTGATGATATGTTGTATGATTGATGAGATTCTTAGGCCAGTAGAATGGACTAAATATGGACTTCCCTTAGAGCCAAAGTCATGTGGAACAACTCTAAGTGGTCAATATATGTATATAAAATAAAACCTAAGAGGAATATGCCCTTAAGTGGATGATCTTTTCTCGGAAGTGCTATATATGTCAGAGTAAGTCCTAAGGGAATGTGCCCTTCAGTGGATGATCTTCCTCAGGCAATGATACGAGGAGACCTAGGAGAAAGTGCCCTTAAGTGGATGATCTTTCTCAGGCAATGTTATATATATATACACACGCTGTATCTGTGTTGTGATATACATGTGATGTGCCTTATGACAGCCGGGATGACTGATCGAAGCCGTATTCAACCAAATTAATGCAATTAAATGTAGTACTAGGAAGTGACCTAGGTCGTCTCTCAAGGATCGATTAAATGTGTTAAGGGATGAAACGTGCAGGGGGGGTTTTAAACAGATTTAGGATTAACAAAAATTAAAAACCAAAATACTAAATGCAATGATTAAAATGGTCAGGTCTGGAACAGATTGTGCTTCTAATTTCCTTGGTTCACAAAAGATAACCGATTCTACTTAATCCTTCTTAATCCAGATTAATCTACTAAGCGAAGATTAACCCAAATTTCCTTACACGAATTAAGCAAACGCGAACCTCATTAAGCCTACTTTCTCTCAGGATTAAGCAACCTGAAATTACTAATTAATCAACTCAGAATCATTAAGAATGATGCTAATTCGAAAATGCAAAACAGAGGCTCAACAAGGGAAGAACCAAGCAGAACAGAAACAACACACAGGGAACCTCCATTAATTCGCAATCTGTCCCATAACCTAACCCTAGAATTAGCCTTCCATTAATTTCAAATTAGCAGCAGAACATGAATTGAAACCCATAAACAGAAATCAAATTAAAGCTTAAAAACAGAAACGAAATTGAAACCTAAAACAGAAACGAAATTAGAAACTGGAATCAGAAACAGAAAACGCAAATAGGAAGCTAAAACAGAAACGAAACTTAGAACCCAGAAACAAAAACGCAAGCTGGAAGCATAAACGAAACTGGAACTAGAAGCAGAAGCAGAAAACGAAAATTAGAAACTGGAATTGAATGCAAAACGTATTCTGAACAGAGAAACAGAAACGAAATTAAAATTAAAAACGAAAACAGAAAACAAAACCTTAAGCCTTCATCAGAGTTATCAAAACAGAAGCAAAAAACCCTAAACCCTAAGAGAGCAAAAAAACGTGAACAGTAGCCTCCTTTAGTGCATGGGCACAGTTCCCTATTTATAAAAGTTAAAAGCCTAAAAACGAAAATGGGCCTTTTTAACAATTCTGGCCCAAAATTTACTAAAGCGAAAATAAAACGAAAATAACGTTGCTGATGCGGAAAATTAATGCTGACGACGTAATCCAATCTTCAAGTCCACGAATAAATTCCAAGCTCATTTAATTATTAAATTGCCCTGAAAATAAAAATTGGAATAATTAAACTTAGAAAATCCAAATTCGCTAAAATCTGAATTATCGGCCCAATTAAATCCTAAATGAAAAACAGTACGGAATATAAGCGATAAAAGCCAAAACAGGGATTAAAATGAGTACAGAAAGATGAGGAAATATAGGTAAAAAGTGACTCATCAATGACTAGATTATGTGATGCCTGTTTTGGTGCTATGTATCGTGGAAGTGAACCAGGGGGGAGGAGAATCCTCCAAGAACCCTGAGTTTACTGAGATTGTATCTCACCCCGGTTGGGGATTATATGTCTTTGCAGGTGATGATCAGAGAGAGGATGGTGGATCCCGAGGCAAGAGGCCCGGGTAGGAATTCAGTCTGATGGATCTCGAGACGAGAGACCGAGCTAGGATGGGGTTCTGAGTGAACCTTAGACTTAGTTTTCATTTTGAGAACATGTTGGCTCATTATTTTGTTATGTCTACATATACTTTGTACCCCGGTCCTGAGGGGAGGACGCACATTTGATGCATATACGTTGTATATTTCATGAGTGTTTGCCATACATAATGCATAGATGATATTATTATAGACGTATGATGACGTCATATTTATTAGTTGCTTCCTAATTAGTATCTTAAATTAATTACTGCGCTTAACGATCATAATTGAATGTTAACAAACCAGATGCATACAGGGCATTACATCATACATCACGGAAAATGATTAATCAAGTTTCTCGATAGAGATTAGTCATCAACAAAATTGATGAATATTCTGCATTTATTGTTTAGAGAATGTGTGTGTTACTAACATTTATTTTTTACTCCCTCTTTTCCTATTTATAAGATCCAAGTCTGAAATGATATTTGTTCATTTTTATAAGACACAATCTATAATGTTCCTTGCATTAATTATTTTTAAACTAGAAATAGCATTTGTAACATCCTCAAAATTATATCTTGAGTTTATATTTATGAGTGAATTATGGAAGTGTGATAAGCTGCCCAAATCTATCCATTTTTGCCACCCAAATTAAGAAATTTATTTCTCTCTCAATTCTTATCCAAATTAGGAGTATGATATATGGAATTAAAAATCTAAATGTTTACCATAACATATAAAAAATTCAGAAAAATATAGTTTGTGTACTGCTTGCAGTAAATAAAATAATAAGCCAAAATAAAATCTGTGAAGGTGTAGCTGCTGTAATTTTTAGGCTGAAAGGAAAAAGATACAATATGTCATTGTGTGTATGTGAAAATTACAAGAGCCAAGTAAATAAACTCAGTAGGACAACCATGTTCCACGTATGAGAAGCCAGCTGTCCCAACTCAATGGATTAAAGAATCTTGACCAAGAAAAATCAAGTCAAGATAAGGCTTAAGTTATAATATCTTTTAAGGTAATGATTACCTAGTTAATTCTAACTAAACTAAATCCTAATTCAGTTACAACCCAATTAAATCACTTAAAACCCAACTGATTAAAGTAGTATAAATAGCCTTGCCATTGAAAGAATTTTGCACGTAAATTTCAGCTCCAAAACCTATCATACTACCACTGCAACCTTTGCTTGCTTAACCGTGCCATCCTTATACCACCTCACCTATCAGCCATTTTCTTTTTCAAGACCTCATTTCTTAGAATATTTTCCCAAGGAAGACAGCCCTTACTTCATTCCTTCTCAAGAATCAAACTCACTTGAGGTAGGCTAGACTTCAATCTCTAGTTAAGATTTTATTTAGACTAACCTACATGTTTGAAGGTGCAGCTTAATGGTCTATTATTTTAGGCTGAAATTTCATGTCACTAAAGGTTATTCTATGATGTGATAATATTGATTTTAATCATAGGATAGGTGATGATTTATAGGCTAAAATATTAGTGATGTCTGGAATCACATTTGATGATCGTTGGAAGTAATTTTGATGACTTATTATGGGACTATTTTAAATTAATTTTTAGAAGTAGAGGTTGAATGGTATATAGACAAATGGTTCAAATGCTTGAGTAATTAAATTTGAGGATGAATTAGTAAGGTGGTAGTGATGACTTCTCTAGTTGAGGAAATATCAAAGTCCAATACAACCAACCCGGCTATCCAAGATACAACCAACCCGGCCATCCAGGATACAACCATCCCGGCCATCCAGAGCTACAACCAACCCCTCCATCCAGGCTACAACCAACCCGGACATCCAGGCTACAACCATCCCGGTTTTTCCCCACCACTCCAGATAGTCCTCTATCATTAAGTGAAAGGAGATTAAGATGTATGCTAGGTTATGATCTTTTCTTGTGAAGGTTTAAAGGAATTAGAAATTATTTGGAAGATGCATTGTGTTTTATTAGTTAGAATACTAACATGATTTGTTTATAGCTTGAGGATAATCAATTGTCATGCCCAAGTTGGTATGATTTTGCTGGAATAAGGTATGGTATCCTAACCATACTTTTGGTAGGTATTATGTTGTGATGGAAATATTTTCTATGAGGTTATATGTATTTACTCATGGATTTTATTATTGATGAAAATGATGGATTTTGATGTGATGATATGTTGATTCATGTTTCCAAGTCCAGTACGAGATTTGTGAAACATAATCTGAGACTACATCCAATACGAGATGTAGAGACCAGGTGCAAATACATGGAATGACATGCATGACTAGCATAAGACGGCCGCAACATTTCTATATCCAGTATAAGGTGTAGCTACATATAGTACGATATGTAGAGACCATGTGCACCCTGGGAAAATTCATTTCATGCATTCATATAGCTTGCATAATTATTTTATGAGGATTTACTAACGTACTAACGTGTTTGGTGGTTTAGTTTTGCCTACTGAGAAATTTTATTTCTCACTAGATTTGTTTCATGTTTTATTTCTAGATGGCCTCAATCATTATATTCCTTGATGTGCTAGATCTGGGGTGGTACATCGATGAGGAGAGGAACTGTTATGTCATAACCATGCACCCAGTTATACGTGCATATATTTATTTTGACACTCATTTTCTAGTTTCTATACTTAACAGACTATTTAATCCTAATGACCCTTCCTATAGTTCGCTCCTGCCTATCCAAACCCAACCATGGAAATAATTAACTTGGCCAACGAAGAAGAGGACTTTGGAGAGAACTTCTGAAATGAAGACATGGGTTGTAGGTTTTGTACATTAATAGTAATCCTAACTAGTGTGACTGAAGTGTTTTCTAGTATCTAAGGTCTATGGTGTATTAAATGTAAAGTAACCAAAATAAATGATCTATGTAAAAATGGTCTGTGACTGCTTAAATATATATCAGTTTAACAACTTCTATAACTTCTATAATTGATACGTTTTAGAATTTTATACTAGGATCCGTTCAGAAAAAAAAATAATAGTAATTATCTAACAATTTAACCCAAATAAAAATATAATATTTAGAATAATTTTAGGTCGTTACAGCATTCATTAAAAGAAGGAAAAAAATGTATTGACAAATTATTAGAAAAGAAAAATATTAATAACAATGATAGTTTTGAAAAAAGTTATAAATTTAATTCTTCCCTTGAATTCTTTATAATGTGCTATACTTGAGCACTTGAATGTAGCCCCTTCCCAGCTTCACCCCAATAGTTGGGCTATGGTGAGGGCCTTCTAGATCTTGTACCATTTTCTCAACATCCGACCTAGTGTGTAGGTGTTTTGGTATTTCTTTCAGATGAGGTTGATAGGCAAGATTTGTTGGGTTTCCTTGAACAATGTGTCTAAGAAGTTGTTCGAGTTTGACTCGAACGTGTTTCATTGCTTCAAGGACCAATTTTTCAAGGTCCTGTCTACTAATGTCGTGGTTGATGGATTGCCACTGATGTTCAACTGAGACGAGGAACCTTGCTTCCCTTTCTACTAGCAGTCAGACCCCACCAGGTTCAAGTCTTTTGACAAGGATCTGTTGACCCTTGTGGAGAGGGTTGATAAAGCTATTCTGGAGCAACTGTTGGCCTCGCTGGATGCTTAAGTCATCTTGTCCCTTCCTTCGGCGGACTATCCTCTTGCTGCCTTGGATGGTAAGTGTTATGGAAATTATGCCTCCATATTCTTTAGCTCCACCAGTTCCCCTCTCAACTATGTTGTATCGACGTTGTCTTCCTTTTCTTCTCACCCCAGCATCTCCCTTGATCACATCTATACCTTGCATGATACTGACTCGCTATTAAGTATGGGGTACTAACCAGAATAGAGAACTCTGACTGACTTTGTGTCTCCATTTGATAAGACTTTGATTTGGTCGATTGAGGTTTAGAATGCAACTGACTCTACCAAGGTCTTCCTCCAAAGAAGCCTAGAGGAAAATGGACAAAAACTGAAATCTAATGCACACAAGATTTATCCTGGTTCACCTATCAACCCCAAAGGCTACATCCAGTTTTCTTCCAACCAAATCTTGGTTAGAGTTCCATTATAACAAATATCTGTTCTTTACAAGCTTTCAAAATGATCTCTCTTACCTTCCCTAGGTAAAATTCAAAATCTACTCCCTATAGACTTTTCAAAAGATCAAGAACCAGAGATCCCCTCTCTGTTCTTCCCTCTAGAAACCCTTTCTAGAAAAAGCTTTAAAGAATCCAAATGTTATATGGAAATACAACACAATTATACAACAAATATCAACTAAACTCAAGCTTTAGATACAAGAAAGATATCGCCTCATAATCCTCAAGTATTAGAATGATATGAATGATTCAATCAACCTGAGATTATATGCAAAAGATGACTACCACACTTTCTTGATTGTTTCTTTATGCACTAGCTTGAATATTTCTTCAAACAATGAGTATCAAGACTCATATCTCTTGTAAATCTCAATGACACTCAACACATATGAGTTTTTCACTAATTTCAGCCTTGGGTACACTTGAGAGCTTTAGAGAATGTATATTACAGAAGTATTCATGAGTATCTCTCTTTATTTCTAAATAGACTCAGTTTCTATTTATAAAAAACTGTTTTAACTAATTGTAATCGATTAATTCGTCAATTTATCGATTATTTTACCTATTGTAATCAATTAGTTTAACCATATAATCGATTAAAGTGTTCATTAGAATTATGAAAATTTGATACGAACAGAATAATCGATTAAATCACCTGTAATCGATTAAGCCAGACAACCTATGTTTTACAATGCACCCATGTAATCGATTAAGTACCCATTTAATCGATTAACACAGACCATGCCTAAAACTTTACAATGCACATTTAATCGATTACGAACATCTGGTAATCGATTAAACCAGATAAAAATGTTGTGTAAATTTATGCAGAAGCTTATGTAATCGATTATTTTCCAAGATAATCGATTATCACAGACATATCCAAATTCTGTGTAAAGCTAATTTAATCGATTACAAGTCAGTGGTAATCGATTAAAATGTTCATAAGGCATTTTCCAGAAAACATTAACACGCCTGTAATTGATTATTTCACCTAAGTAATCGATTAAAGCAGTAACAAAATGTTTTACACAATTCCTAATTGCCTTTATGAAATCCTACTTGTTTGCATATTACCACATGATTAATTCCTATTAATGAATGTATGAATGCAAGAATTATCAATAGCTAATGACGATTATAAAGCTTTATCTAATGAACCAAACTTAAACACAATTTACATATGCCATCAAATTGATTGAGCATGTAAAATATCAAAACTCATTTTCTTCAATCCTTTTTGAATTCTTTGATTTAGCTTCTTTAATTCTAACAGGACTTACCATACATCATTAGATCACATGAATTGGGAAACCTTCTTTTGCAGCACTAGCTTTACAAGCAGCAATGGACACAACTAATATAGCATTGGCTCCAAGTCCCCCCTGCAGAGAAAATCAGAAACATAACAAATAAAGTATATATATATATATATATATATATATATTAAATCTCACAAAAATTGGGAGAACTATATTGCTAAGATGAATTATTGAAACATGCATGCGCTAGTATATGATTGCAACAAGTGTATGATATAAGAATGAATGACACACACTGCCTTCATCAAGTTCTCCGAAGCAGATAGAAGAAAGACAGTCACACTAGGTATTATCTTAAAAAAACAAAATATTATGGACTTAAACCATTCAAAACTGAAAAGAACACTGAGTATGCACATACTAAGTGAAATGAAAATAACGCTTCCATAGTATCCTGTTTGTATCCATCAACGTAACTAAGAAAAGGTAAAAAGTCATGTATCCTGGACTAATGAGAAAAATAGTAAAACCATACTATAATACTATTCAACCTTTTCATTGCATTTTTCCTAATGACTAACCAAATTCTTTTTGAAATGTAAAATAATCAAATCAACGGCTTTGGCCATGCCATTTCCAAGATACACTCAAATATAAAATAAATGAAAGATTATAAATAGACAAAAGATATCTTAAAATAATTAAAAATTAGTTAATTAAACTTATAAACTTCAAACGGTCATAGTTTTGCCCAAAAAAACACCTCTAACTAACTAAAAAATTGGATTTAAGATTCAATCACCCAAATTTTAATTTTTACATTTTGATTATTATAGAACGAGACACTAAAATCAATTTTACAAAGGCACACCCAAACACTCACACACATACACTCACTCACTGAGTCACTCAATTCTGATAACACACACTCAAACACATAAACATAGTACTAAACAAAACAACAAAAACAAACCTACCAATCAATTCTCCCATTACTATTGTTGTTGATTTGGAGGGTTTGGCAGAGGGGGCATGGCAGGTCGAGGAAGACCAAACAGTGGAACACCACTGCCAGGTGGTAGTGGCATGTCGGGGCGAGGCGGTGGCAGAGCCAACATCCTGGGATGAGGGGAGCTGGAGGTCCTCTCACCATCTGTCCAGGAGGGGGAGGCCCCGTGGGTCTCTGTCCAAACTGCGGTGGTGGAACTTGGAATTGTGGCGGAGGGCCACCAGGTCTCAGTAGGGCAAATTGCCCAAGCGGTGGTGGATCCCTCACCATAGGAGGAGGAGCAAGTTGGCTTGACATTTGCCCTGGATGCCTCATCACAGGCAAGTGCAAGATCTGAAGTTGCATCATGTCGGGGGAGGGGTCGTCGCCGTCGACATCGTAGACAGGGTCAGCGAGTCTAGGTTGGGTCTGGACAACAGGGGCAGGTGGGATACCTCTACCAGAGGAGGAGGGCCCTCGATGGTCATAGAGATGATCTCGTCACCGCGGAGGAGGACAAGGCCAAGAGTGTGGCAGTCCTTGATAACGACTGTTGAATCGCTACGAAACAATTAAATTACGCTAATTTTGTAGCACAGGATTAACCTAGGTCGACTCAGAGACACAATCAATTTGGTTTCAACTTCAATTCACTAATAAACAATAGGGGGATTTTAATCAAACAGTTTGTAGGTAATGAATAAAAATTGCAGGAACATAAACAAGAATTGAAGAAAAATGCAAAAACTAACAGAATTGATAAAAGGTGTTGTAAAACAGATTCAAGAATATCAATCCAATTCACCAAACCAAGAAATACAAATTATCATAGTTCTCATATAATGATCATATTATTAAGGTTCATTCAATATCATTAGAAGCAGTTTAATCGAATTAATTCCTAAATCAATTAAAATCACAAATCGGATTGAAATATCATCCAAACAATCTATGATTAAAATTCAAAATTAAGAAATAAATCTATAACCTAATTTGTTTTCAATCCTAAATATATTCATAATCATGAAAATTGAAAAGAGGATTGAAGAAGAAGATGAACATTCACATAGAAATTAAAATACCAAACCAGAACTCAAATTCTCCTTGCTTGGACTGGATCTTTGGATTGATTGATTGTTTAACCTTCCATGATCATCATCAATGTAAAAGCCACAAAATTTATATGAGAAAAATAGAAGAACAGAGATGAAAGGAAGAAGAAAAATAAAGAACAATGAAGAACATATGAGAGAAAAAGAAAGAGAACTTTTTAATTCTGAAAACTTCTAAAAGAAACTACAATTTTGTTTGTGCTCAAATAAGTGTGTCAATCCACTAACTAATTGCACTAATCTATAGTGACTGAGTCAGTAGGAAAGGATGTGCCATGATTAGGCCCATCTAATTTAACTAATTACTAATTACACCAATTCGCAGCCCAAAACTCAAGTGCAAAGGTTCTGACTTTGAAGCCTAAAATGACCTTCAAAATGATAGAAGTGGCCTTGGCTTATCTTTGACAAAATTGTAGATCGTTTCCTTATCTTTCCAGGGACTACTCATATGTATCATTTGGAGTTTTGTAGACCTCTCAAGGTCCTGCACAAGGAAGATAGGTCAAGTGAGCATAATCTGAAAATAAGCAACAATTAGCAATTAAGCCCACTTGTTTGCCTAAGACAAAAATTGAGTTAGAATAAGAAAATAAAATTTCAAGAGAAGTCAAATAAGCTAAGAAGAATAGAAAAATGTTAAACTAAAAACACTCAATCAGAATACCCCACACTTAAACTTTTGCACTCCTGGGCAAAACTATAAGAAAGACTAAGAGAAAAATTCAAACTAAAGTAAACCACAAACTAAAAGAAAGGTATGAACAAGGCACACACAATTTTCAATGAATCCTAACAATGCACAAAAGTGAGAAAGATGAAAAATGGAAGAATGATATTAAGGTAACAAACAATCAACGAACACATGATCACAAAGTGCAAAGTGAAAAAGTAGTCAAGTTAAAATTAAGAATGAAACAAGGTGATAGAAATCTCTCAAAGAGCAACAACAGTCAACCTCTTCTAATGTGTATGAGTTTATGTTTACACTCAAACATCACATGTAACTAGCACATCCAAATTTTGACAAGACTCTAATTCATTTAACTTGAAATACACATGCATCAAAAGATCAAAAGGACTTTATTGGTTTGTAATGTATGGCTTAGGTAAAGGGTGTATAAAAGAAGGATATTTAGGCTGAATCTAAGAGAAAAGAGGGGCAATGGGGAGTAAGCCAACAAGTAAAAGAAGGGTAGAACACAAAGAACTTATAAGGACGAAATGAACTACAACAACTTTTATTGCATTTTTTTTGTACTTCTTTTTTTTTTTTAACTTTTGGTTTTTTATACGCTTTCTTTTATTTTCTTCCAAATCAAAACAAAATACAAATCTCCCACACTTGTTTGAATTCCACTCCCAAAACAATTCCAAGGCCCATTTTCTCTCAAAAGTTAGGATAACGTGGTTTTCCACTTTTTGGCTTGCAATGAGCTACACAAGAAAGAAAAGGTTAAAGGCTCAAAAAGGGTGACAATAGATATCAATGCAAGGTAGGTTTATTTGGCTAGTGGGTAAAAGAAAGAAGGCCTAAATCATCTCGATCAATGCATGTGCAAAAAGGAATGACAAGAGATACAAGACAAAACCTAGAGTAATTTAGCACAAGGGTGAAATCACACATGAAAGAACATGAATGGAATAATGTGATTCATCCACAAAGGCTCAAAAACTCACAAGGCATAATTCTATCACACATGATCCATCTTAAATTCTATTTCTCAAGCCTACTTATCACTTCAACAATTGCACCAATGATTCACATCAAGCATGAAACCTTTCAATGCAACAAAAGTTAGTACATTTCTCACAATTTATACAAGTTATAAATCCTATGAAAAACATGAAAAGTGCCTAAATTCTAATTTTATTTTCTGAATGTAAAAATAGAATAACAACAAAACAAAACAAATGCAGCAAAACAATAACAAAAATAGAAACAGAAACCAGAAACAGAAAATAGAAAACATAAAATGATTTTGTAATCCTTCACCCCACACTTGAAATGTAAATTGTCCTCAATGTGAGCATGTAATGAAATGTAAACAAAGAGACAACATACAAAATAAGGGAAAAGGAAACTCCCAAAATTCCATTCAAGGCACATCATCACATAAAATTGGCAAGACCAAAGAGAGGTCTACCACAAGTTCCTCCTCTACTTGCGGACTCTCATGAAATAGCTTGAGTTGGTGACCATTCACTTTGAAGACCTTGCTGGTAACTTCATTTCTTATCTCAACTACACCATGGGGAAAGACATTAGTAATAACAAAAGGTCCATCCCATCTAGATCGAAGTTTACCAGAAATAAGCTTGAAGCGAGAGTTAAACAATAGCACTTTTTGGCCAATATGGAACTCCTTCCTAAGAATCCTAGAGTCATGAAATCTCTTCACTTTCTCCTTATAAATTTTGGAGTTCTCATAGGCTTCTATGTGGATCTCTTCAAGTTCTTGCAATTGAAGCTTCCTTTCCATACCCGCTTCATTAAATGCCATGTTACAATTCTTCACCGCCCAATAAGCACGGTGCTCAATCTCCACCGAAAGGTGGCATGCCTTACCAAAAACCACCCTATAGGAAGACATCCTCAAAGGTGTTTGGTAAGTGGTCCTGTGAGCCTATAAAGCATCTTCAAGTAATTTGCTCTAATCCTTCCTGTTGGGTTGCACTACCTTCTGTAACACTTGCTTGATCTCTCTGTTAAAAACTTTTGCTTGCCCATTAGTTTAGGGATGATCAGCTGTAGCCATTCTATGCGCGACCCCATACTTCTGAAGCAAGGATGCCAATGACTTGTTACAGAAATGGCTCCCCTGGTCACTGATAATGGATCTAGGTACACCAAACATACAAAAAATGTTTGATCTCACAAAATCCACAACAACTTTAGAATCATTAGTTCTTGTGGCCTTAGCTTCAACCCATCTAGAAACATAATCAACAGTAAGCAGAATTTATGAAAAACCATGAGAAACAGGAAATGGACCCATAAAATCAATACCCCACACATCAAAAACCTCACAGAAAATAATGGGTTGTTGAGGCATCTCATGCTTATGTGTAATGGTCCCTCCTGCTGTCTTACACTGTTCACAAGTGATGGTAAAGTGATAACCATCTCTAAACATGGTGGGCTAATAGAACCCACAGTCCAATACTCTCCTAGCGGTTCGTTGAGGACCAAAATGACCTGAAAACATAATGAACTCACTACAAATAAACCAAGATGGGGGGTGAATTGGTTTAAAATAGATATTTAAAATTTTCTAAAACAATTTGCAGAATTTGAAATTTGGATCGTCTCACTTAATCACCTTTTGAAAAAAATCAGAAGTTTTCTTTCTAACAAGATCAACCTTGATATGCATGTAATGATAGAAATATTTTCTTGGCTAATAATATTTTGATTACCCAAATACAAGCAATGAATGATACACATAATTAGAACAAAAGACTCAGCAGTTTATACTGGTTCACCTCACTAACATGGAGGCTACATCCAGTGTCTTCCAACCAACATTAAGTTAGAGTTTTCACTATATCAAAATATCTTTTACAAGAAATTCACAAGTGATTATCTTTATCAACCCTAGATAAAGAATCTGAATTCTAAAACACTATTAGAAAACAAATCACAAAGATCCTGAGAACCTTGCTCAGATCTTCAACCCTAGAGAACCCTACTCTAGAGAGCTTGAAAAGAAACACTTTGATATATCACAACAGAATTTTACTACACAGAAAATTTTAAAGAAAGATTCAAGAGACACAACCTGTGATCCTTCAATGTATGAATGAATAAATGAATTTACCAATCAATCAGGTTGTATGAAATTCAATGCTTAGAATCAAACTCTTGAAAAACCTTCTTTTCTTTAATACATATCTTAAAAAAACTCAGAAATCTTGATCTCACAAGATGTGTTTCAAACTCAGAACAAATCAGAATCTTAAACACTTAGAAAGCTTAGTATCTTTTGGGTAAGTCACACACATGCTCAGAATAATTCATTCTATGTCTATTTATAAAGAGCACACCCATAAAGCTTTATATAAAACTGATTTAACTGAAAGTAATCGATTATTGTACCATATGTAATCGATTATAATGCCAGATAATTGATTAATATGTTCTTGAGTTTTCTGGAAAAGTTTTCATGAACAAGATAATCGATTAATACGCAATGTAATTGATTAAAACAGTCTTCATGTATGTAAAATAATGTGTGATAATCGATTACATAAGACTGGTAATCGATTAAACCAGTAAAGCTCAAAATATGAAATATACCTGTGTAATCGATTACCGATTGTGGTAATCGATTAAAGCAGTGATGCATGATTTTCATATTGCACTTTGTAATCAATTACAAGAAGGCTATAATTGATTAATATGTTCTTCATGGTTTTTCCAGATTTAGAACCAAAGTTTTTAATTGATTAAAAAACTGTATAATTGATTAAAGCAGTAAGCTTTAATTTTTCCAAAAACTTAGCCATGAGAACTTGTATTCTTTTAAAATCATTTGAATAGCTTTAGTACTTTAATCAAAAGCATGAATGCATGGGAATGAGAATGCAAATGCAATGCAAGGATCACAAGGCAATGAAGCTTGAACCACTTAGACAAATTACAAATGCCTTCAAATTGATTGGGCATGTAAAAAGCTAAAACATTGAGCCATTCTTCATCCTTGCTTTAATCTTCTTGCAGCTCCCCATAAATCCAACATGATCACTGGTAGGTGTGCCATGACAAAACTAAAGAATAGACTGAATCTCATGATCTGGCACACACTGATATGCTGTTAGCATATATAGTTTTTAGGATAGTTTTATTAGGAAAATAGGAAGAATATAAGGAATAAATGATAGAATAAGTGTAAAAGTCATTAGTTTTATGTTTATCAGTGATTATATGCTATTTTGATGTTTAAGGTCAAGAAAAGCAAGAAAAGAAGCAAAAGAAAGAGCCAACTGAAGCTGGGATCTCGCACTAACCGCGCCATGGCCACGCTGATCGCGCCAGAAGCACTGGAGTATCGCGCTAATCGTGCCAACTTCGCGCTGATCGCGCCATAGCTACTGGAGCTTAGCGCTACTCGCGCCAGACTCGCGCCAGTCACATGGGCGAGTGCGGGAATTCTGGGTTAGCTTAAAGATAACATAAAATTGATGGGCTTTTAGGGTTTTAGAGTTCAGATATAAATATAACACAAGTAGGAAGCAGAGAGGAGCACGAGACACGGGAAAAACAGAGCAAGAAGGCAGAAATCAAGAAATCAAAGATTGAAGATCAAGAAGGAGTAAGAAGAACAAGTAGAAAGCAAGATTGAGGGGTTTGTTACTCTACATACCTTAGCCTCTTCCTTTTCTCCTTTCTTCCCATTGTATTAGGCCAGACATCATTATGTCTGGCTAATTCTTTGAAATTATGGTTTAGCCAAAAGCTAATGTGAACTCTGTGTTTCTTGAATTGAGTTTAATAAAGTTTCTTATAATTGTTTTATTCTACTTTATTCTTCAATAATATATCTAATTAGACTTGATCACTCTATTAGGTTACTTAGGGCTATAATTCACAATAGGAATATTGGGGTTTTAGTTTCTGAACGCAGTAGAGTAATAGTTGCGATATTACCTAGGGATAGGGATAAAGGGCTGCAGATTTATTATGCTAACTTCATGCTTAATCTAAAGGGGATTACTAAGGGATTAGGATTCTTAAATTAGGTTAAAGGGTTAAATGACCGAGGAATCAGGGTTTAACTATATTAGAAAAGCATACATCTGAATAATTATATTAAATAGAGTTAAATTATCAATTCAATTACATAGAGTAAACTGCGGTGATTGTGCTTTGCCATAATTATTCTTGAGTCTTGATCAACAATTAAATCATATTGTTTTTAATCTTCTTTTATTTACAAAACTTAAATCCAAATAATAATCCAATTCTCTCAACAATTTCATTCCTTCTCCAATATTAAGAATCATAAATTACAATTGATATTAGTGCCTCAATCCTCGTGGAGACGATACTTTCTTATCACTTTATTACTTGGAACGATCGGTGCACTTGCCGTGGTCGCAACACACACACCTGCGGATCACTTGATCACTACCAAACCTCCACAAATAAGGATCATCCTACACATAATATTTAGCATCACTCTTAAGTTTATCTATTTCAGACCTAGATGCATGAGGCGGAACAACAGATGTAACAATGAAATTCAGAATATCAGCAAACCAAGGTGTAATATGTGATGAATGCAAGTGCATCAAATGCTCATCAGGGAAATTATCCCTAATAGGAAAGGATTCAATAAGTCCCTCAATCCTGCTCAAATGATCAGCAACCAAGTTTTCCACACCACTCTTGTCCTAAATATCAATATCAAACTCCTGAAGAAGAAGCATCCACCTGATCAATCTAGGTTTAGCATCAGACTTCTTCAACGGGTACTTCAAAGTCGCATGGTCAGTAACGACAGTGATATAGGAGCAAAGCAAATAAGATCGGAATTTATCTAAAGCAAAAACAATAGCCAAAAGCTCCTTCTTAGTGGTGGTATAGTTAACTTGGGCTGCATCTAAAGTGCTTGAATCATAAGCAATGACATGTGATCATTTATCAACTCTCTGTGACAACACAGCCCCAAGTGCATAATTAGAGGCATCACACATGAGCTCAAATGGAAGTTTCCAATCTGGTGGCTGCATGATGGGAGAGGTAGTAAGCTTCTTCCTCAATTCCTTAAATGCCTCTTTGCAAGACTGGTCAAACATAAAGTCTATGTCATTTTGGAGAAGCTTGGACAATGGCAGTGCAATCTTGCTGAAATCTTGGATTAATCTCCTATAAAAACCTGTATGTCCAAGAAAAGAACACACTTCCCGCACAGAAGCGGGGTAAAGTAGAGAAGTAATAACATCAATCTTGGCCTTATCGACCTCAATACCTCTACCAGAGACCAAATGACCTAAGACTATACCTTCATGTAACATAAAATGACATTTCTCAATGTTTAGAACAAGGTTAGTCCCAATACGTCGGTCAAGAACTCTAGAGAGACCATCTAAACATACATCAAAAGATGAACCATAAATAGTGAAATCATCCATAAATACCTCCATGTAACTCTCTAATAAATAAGAAAAGATACTCACCATGCATCTTTGGAAGATAGCAGGTGCGTTGCATAGGCCAAAGGCAACCTACTGTAGGCAAATGTGCCAAATGGATATGTGAATGTGGTCTTGTGTTGGTCCTCCGGTGCAATATGAATCTGCATGTAACCTGAAAAACCATCAAGAAAACAATAATGTGATTTACCTACCAACCTCTCCAGAACTTGGTCAATGAAGGGGAGAGGGAAATGGTCCTTGCGAGTTGCCTGGTTAAGTCTCCTGTAGTCAATGCAAACTTGCCAACTGTTGACTACTTTAGTCGGAATCAACTTATTATCTTGATTTTTCACAACAGTGATACCCGACTTCTTAGGGACCACTTGGATAGGTGAAACCCAAGTGCTATTTGAAATGGGATAGATGATCCTTGCAGCTAGTAATTTCATCACTTCTTTCTTCACCACATCAAGAATAGTGGGATTCAGTTACACATGCAAATAATCGATTATTCATGGAGTTACTGCAGAATCTGCAAGATTTTCTTGGAAATTGTAACTGCTCAACTGCCACTTAATTCAAAATTTGAATCTTCTGAGCCTTAAATTGAATGGGTTAATTCGTGGTAACTGTTACATATTTCAAATTTCAACTTTGGAGCCTAAAATCTTCTATAAATACTGCCTATGTTAGAGGAAGAAATCACACCTTTCTCATCTTCTGTCTTAAGCACTTCTGTGTTCTTCTTTCCTCTAAGCTTAGTTTCTCTGCCTTAGCATTAGCCATGTCTGCCCCAAAGAAACCCATATCCTCTAAAAGAAAAGCTGAATCCTCCAACCCAGCTGCCAATAGATTAGATAATTGGTTCTCCAAAGAGAAAGACAAAATGACCTACCTCCAGTTCAATGCAACCAAGCTTATAGGTCCTCCCAAACACCTTTGCCTTGACTGGTTTATAGGATAAGGTTTTCAATTCCCTACCTTCATTGAAGCCCAAGGTCTGAAACAATTTGTGGAGATGAAGGGTACCTTTTACCCTGAATTGATGAAGGTATTTTATACCTGTTCCAAGTTCTCTATGGAAGGAACCATACTGTCTCAAGTTAATGGGGTAGCCATAGAGATTACCCCTGAATCTGGCAGGAAGTTGCTGGTCTTTCGTTTAATGGGGAGAGAAAATTTGAAGAAGATGCTGGTGGGTATAATAGGATTGACACATATAGGGGGATGCTTCTTGATCCTCAAATGAGGTTGAAGCTTAGGCTAAGTATTGGACCCATGACTCATGAAGATAGGGTTCTTCATTACATCATCACCTATATTCTTACCCCTGGAGCCACAAATCATGCCCAAGCCACTGATGATGATTTACAGCTTGTGTATGCCTTGAAAAATGGCATTAAGATAAATTGGATTCTTATTATCCAGGAAATCATACTTAAGTCCAAAAGATTAATGAACTATCCCTTTCCATATGCTATTCTTGTATCCAGGTTCATTAATTACTTCCAAATTGATGTCTCTAATGAGGTTGTTGACAACACTAATGCCAGCAACAACCTCATCAAAGAGAAGCATCTTACCAAGCTAGGGATGACCAAGACCCCATATGGATGGCAAATGGCTGGACAACAACTCCCTGGTGCTGAACAAGAAGAGGAAGCTGATGAAGAAGCTGAAGATGTTGGCCCTGCTGAACCATCTTACAGTCCATTTGAATCCCTTATGATTCAAAAGATGGATGCCTTGTTATCACTGCATCATGAGCATAGGGCTGAGACTAATTCATCTTTGGAGGAGATGAAATCTAGGCTAGAAAATATAGAAGCTAGGATAGTCCTTAATGACTTTGACAAAGATGACTAGGCTTCTT
>CM023950.1:17152912-17184411 GCA_013407115.1 Glycine latifolia
AAAAACAGAAACACAAACAAATAACCCCAAACACAAAACACACTGTAACGATCCACCTCGTCGCTACAGTATTACTAACTCTAATTGTGCATATTTCAAATTTTATTGAAAACTCCATTAATTTGATTTCGAAAATGGTGGTAAATTATTTGCGATATTACACTTGTCATACTATATATAAATATATAAATAAATACACAAACATGTATATCTTAAACCATCAATTGTCAGGATGTAAATTAATTGTATTTACAAGTATTTATGTCTGAAATGTACATATCCTTCAAAAAGAAATCAAAAGACCAACTAAGAAAAAGTTGACTATCAAAACACAACTCTTTTCCAAAAAGTAATCCATCATCATCACGATGGCTCGACGACTCCAACCAAAAAGAATATCCCTCCAGAGTTTCCTAATGCTGCTCATCTGCTCACACGAACGAAGGTTCGCGATCATCATAGGTACCAACCACACTGCACAACAAATGCAAGGGTGAGTTTATTATATACAACCAACAAACATCAGATAGCAGCAATTGGGAAGGAAACAACATTACCCACCATAATTATTAACAAAAATCCATAATTCCAATACACACTCACAAACCAATCATCCAATGTATTTCACAACTCAAACAATCATCTATCAGCATGCAATGTGGTACCATATCCCGGAAATAGTCTCTGTTAGAATCAAAGAAGCTGAAGCAAAGGATTCAAAGATGATTGAAGTAAATGAGTTTTGATATTTTACATGCCCAATCATTTGATGGCATATGTAATTGTGATTAAGCTTGGTTCATTAGATAAAGCTTTATAATCCTCATTAGCTATTGATAATTCATGCATTCATACATTCATTTGATAGGAATTAATCATGTGGTAATAAGCAAATTTATAGAATTTCATAAAGGCAATTAGGAATTGTATAAAACATTTTTTTCACTGCTTTAATCGATTACTTAGGTGAAATAATCGATTACAGGCATGTGTTTGTTTTCTGGAAAATGCCTTATGAACATTTTAATCGATTACCACTGGCTCGTAATCGATTAAAGTAGTTTTACACAGAATTAGGAACTTCCTATGATAAATGATTATCTTGGGAAATAATCGATTACATAAGCTTCTGCATAATATTACACAGCATGTTCATCTGGTTTAATCGATTACCAGATGTTAGTAATCGATTAAATATGCATTGTTAAGTTTTAGGCATGGTCTGGCTTAATCGATTACTTGGGTACTTAATCGATTACATGTGTGTATTATAAAACTTAGTTTTTCTGGCTTAATCGATTACAAGGTGATTTAATCGATTATTCTGTTTGTATCAGATTTTCAGATTTCTGATGAACAATTTAATCGATTAAATGGATAAAATAATCGATTACTATAGTTAAAATAATCGATTATCTTGACGAAATAATCAATTACAGTTAGTTGAAACAATTTTTTTTATAAATAGAAAAGTTGAGTCTGAGTGAAAAAAAGTAAGAAAAAGAGAGATACTCGTGAATACTTCTGTCATAAACATTCTCTAAAGCTTTCAAGTGTACCCAAGGCTGAAATTAGTGAAAGACTCATATGTGTTGAGTATCATTGAGATTTACAAAGAGATATGAGTCTTGATACTCATTGTTTGAAGAAATACTCAAGCTTGTGCATAAAGAAGCAGTCAAGAAAGTGTGGTAGTCATCTTTTGCATATAATCTCAAGTTGATTGAATCATTCATATCATTGTAATAGCTGAGGATTATAAGGTGATATCTTTCTTGTACCTAAAGCTTGAGTTTAGTTGATATTTTTTGTATAACTGTGTTGTATTTCCATATAACATTTGGATTCTTTAAAGCTTTTTCTAGAAAGGGTTTCTAGAGGGAAGAACATAGAGGGGATCTCTGGTTCTTGATCTTTTGAAAAGTCTATAGGGAGTAGATTTTGAATTTTACCTAGGGAGGGTAAGAGAGATCATTTTGTCTGGTAAAGAATAGATATTTGTTATAGTGAAACTCTAACCAAGATTTGGTTGGAAGAAAACTGGATGTAGCCTCCAGGGTTGAGAGGTGAACCAGTATAATTCTTGTGTGCATTAAATTTCAGTTTATATTTCATTAAATTCTTGAAGTATAGAATTTGTTCATCATATAAACTTGGTTATAGCACAAGAGTAATTTGATTAATGAAGTAAATTGATTTCTAATTGGTTTTAAATTGATACGATCCTTTTGAAGTCTTCAGCTGTTATACATTTTGAAAGGAAATTTTAAAACTCTGAGGTAAAACCAATTCACCCCCCTCTTGGTTTATTTGCATAAGTGTTCATAGTATTTTTCAGTCTCTCACAAGAAAAATGATTCACCGCCTATCAGGGCCACCCTGTTGTGCACTGGTCATTCCCCCACCCGGTGATTAGCCAGCGTCGCTAGGGAATTCAAAACCTGATGACCCCTTAGTACCTGCATTTTCAGCCCACTGAAACCCACTGGTACTCGCACGCCTTCATTCTATTTCCATCCATGCACATGAAGTATGAAACATGGGCATCATCAATGTATGACCATGGCCAGGAACAAATCCTTCCCCGCAAGGATGACCAGTCATACACCCCCATGTACATACATAACACACTAATGTGGGCTCACCGATGCACTGACTGTGGCTAGGAACAAATCCTTCCCAGCAAAGATAACCAACCGGTCACTGCACCCCACATGTATATACATAACATACAACCATGGCACCATCAATGTATGACCATGGCCAGGAACAAATCCTTCCCCGCAAGAATGACCAGTCATACACCTCCATGGGTATCCATGTATATCCACATCACATAATGACAACCATGGCCACCATCAATGCATGATCATGGCCAAGAACAAATCCTTCCCCGCAAGGATGACCAATCATGCACCCCCATGGGTATCTGTGTACATACACATCACCTCATCTCGATATCATTATCATATATATCAAATTCATCTTATTTCAACATTATCCTCATAAACATCAACTTCATCTCATTTCAACATCATCATCAATTTCATCATCATCTCATTTAAACATCATAAACCACATCATCATTATATCATTTATACATCATCAAACACAACATCATTATTTCATTCAATCATCACCAACACATCAATAAAATCTGATTTCAACATTATCAATGACATCAATATCATCTCATCCATCCACAATCCATATTACCACGAGAATGGTATTTTAGGAAAATTCTAAATTAAAGAGGAGAACTACAATATAGAAAACACACTCTTATGCCCATTTAAAGATTTAATAAATAATTAGATAGGAAAACATATTATAAAATTTTGGGCAAAGTTTCCTTTGTAATTAAGACTTTTCCCAAAAATCCAATCAACTACAACAACAACATCATTCACAGTTTCATCCATCAATAAAAAATTCATCACATCCCATTAGTTAAAAACACAATTTTTCTTGAAAACGAGCACGTAATAGGAACAAGCATACATCAATGATAGATATATTGCATCCCATTAGTTTAAAACATAACTTGTCTTGAAAACCAGCACACAACAGAGAGAGGCAAATATCCTCATAGTTGGACTCTCTGACCCCCAACTATGGTACCAAAACTATAACTAAATAATAAACTCCCCTTACCTAACTAGGAGTTCTCCTGTTAAAACCTCATAGTGTTGTTTTCGAGATCCTTCAATATACGTGTTTTAGTCCAAACACAGAGCTCTATATACCAAATTGAAGACAATTTAATATAGATTCCCAAGGTAAGATCAATATTAACATTTGGGGTCAAATACCCACTCAAATCAAAAAAGGGCTAAAAGGGTGTTTTGGGAGTTTACATCAAAAGACATTATTTTGAAATTCTGATCACACCAATGTGATCGGTGTTCAACAAGGATCACAAAAATGACATCAATTTCATAAAAATGAGTCTTTTACAACATCTGATTTTCAAAGGGGTTTTCAAAGGAAGTGTAAAACTCCCACCAACGGTATCCAAAACACAAGAAACACTAAAAGAAGCTTAAACTAGTTAGAAGAAGACTAAAGGGAACTAAGATTACCTTAAGGAAACCAAGAAAGAAGGATTTGGAAGCTCTATTCACTACCAAAACTTTGAGAAGAGTTTCAAAGATTCCGCTTCGATTAAAGGGTTCCTCTCCGTGTGGTGGTCCAACGGCAAGCAGCGGTGCCTCGTGGTGTCATCGGCGACCATGGTTGGTGGAGGAGGAAGGTGGGGAGCTTGGGAGCTGTTTCGGGGAAGAAGAAGCTCCATTTTTGTGATTTGGACACTGAAGTACGTATTTAACACCGCCTTGACTCGCCCAGGCTAGCAAAAATGCCTACAAAATTCGCTTGGGCGAGCTGACCCAATTTTAAAATTTCTGCTTCTGTGGAAAAATTAATTTCTCACGCTCCAGACATTATTTTGACAATCCCAATGGTCAAACGTTCCATATGTTAAAATTTTAAGGCGATCCAACGTTAACCAATCCAAAATGGTGATTTTACTAAAACAGGTTTCGGGTCAAACTTGGAATCACACAATTCAATGCAACTCAAACTAACTTTGCCCAACCTAACATACATTCCAAGCTATTGCACAAAGGGTGAAATGCACAATAACTCAACCAATCTAAATTGATCAAATAATCAAACAATCACAATAAATACATCAAACATCTATTTTCAGTTATCGAAATTTCAGGGTGTCACACACACACCCAGAAAAACACAGGAAAAGGAGAAAGAGAGAAGAGGTAAAGCGTATCTTAGATCCAAAAAAAGAAGAAGCCTACATGCATCAAAGAAAAAGGGGTGGCAACAAATCTCAAATTTAAAAAAAATCCAGAAAAATTAAAGAGGTAGAAAAGTGGCAGCGGTGCAGGGAGCCCCAAGTTGTGGGGTTGGTGATGATAGAGTTGTGTTGGGCGAGGAAGAGGAATAATTTGCCATTGAAGCACACACATTATGTTTAACACATCGCAATTAATGGAGGACTAAAGTGAGAATCATTTTACACACTTTTAGGGACAATTTTGAAATTTTTACATTTTCAAAGACTTAAATGACAGTAAATTACATTTTTAGGTGTTTTTTAACACACTTTTAGGTGCTAAAATGATTATTTATCCAACAATTTTTTATATTTAGATGAAGTTGCGGGATACATATTCAAATAATAGAACTTTAAAATTTAAAAGAATGAATTTTTTGTTGTTGTTGTTGTGTACCTTTATTTAAAATTTGAAAGAACGAACCTAATAATTCAATCATTTTTGTCTTATTAGCCATCAAGCAATTGAATAATTAACAGATCAATGAATAAATATTGTTAATGCCAAAATATTATATTATTTTTATTTCTTAACAAATAAGTTTTAATAGAAAAGTAATATTACATTCGTTCCTATTTATAAGACATAGTGAACAAATTTTGTTGTCCCTTATTATAACATTTTATTTCATCTCTCTTGTGCATTAGTTATTTTTTACTAAAATACCCTAAATATTCTTTTTCTTTCTCCTATGGAGATTGGAGAAGATGATAGGTTCCCAATAAAGTTATGGATAAATTTGCAAAACTATTATAATTATAGATAAATTTAATGCTAATAACTAAAATAACTAATTTTCTTAATAAGCGTAAATTAGTCAACTATGTCTTATAATTAGGAACAAATGAAGTATTATTTTATTAATATTAGTGCAACCATGGTTTTATCATGGTTGGATCATTAAATCTTAATTGATGCCTTGACTGATTCAATGACCAGTCAAATTTTAAAAACATTGAAAAAACTTTTCGAACAAAAAATAGTTAAATGCAAAAAGAAAGAGGAATAAGAAAAACATAAAAAGAGCAAAAGGAGATAACATGAAAAATTAAAAGTAACACAACATTTCCAAACCACCATCATCCCTCTGCTATCAATGTGTCTCAAATCACAATCATTGTCTTTGTACCATATCCTTTGTAACTCATCCAAAAAAAAAAACTTCCATATTCAAACTCTTTTGTTGCTGCTAGCATAATCAAATTATACTTCAGCCAAGAAAATACCAATGTTTTACATACACAATATGAGTAAAGATAGATAATGTTATGATTCATCAATTACCTCCTTTACATCTACTCCTTGTAGGTAAGGATGAAAATAGACCAGATTTGGCCAGGCTTTGGCAAACCTAAGCCTAGCCTTCATCACTATTACTAATTAAGTCTGAGCCTGACTTATTTACTTATTCTAGGCCTTTTTAAGCCCTACCTAGCCTATTTAAAAGCTTGTTCAGACCTAAAAACCTGTTCATGTGGCATATTTTGTAAAAGGATCTAAAAATAAGTCAATAGGCCTACATGCCTAACTAGGCCAACAAGCCTAAAAAGGCAACGATCCTTGTTTATTACATATATTTTTTTGTTATAAAAATTATTATTATATTAATAATTATATGAGGATTTCTAACATACTTTCATGTTAGAGTATTTTAGCACCATACACCCAAATTTTAAGACAAGAAAACCACATTACCTTTTATTCAATTATTTTATCTTAGGGTTATTATTGTAATTTAGTTTAAATAAAAATATTTCACTCATCTCTCTCCTCTCTCATTAGCCACAATTTCAGCCTCTTAAAAAAGTAAGATTTCTATCTCCTCTCTATTAGCAACAGTCTTACACTCATTGCCGACTGAATGGCCACCACATCCATGCCCTCAACCTCGCTACCATCCTCTCTACCTCCGTCTTTACCATTGTGTACCATTCCACAAACTACTACAAAAAAAAGTTTTTAACATGAATCCACTATTGTAGAATCCACTATCTTAGAAAGTTCATCACTTTCCACGATGATTTTTAAGCCGTCATTCAACATGAATTTCTATAACGATTTTTAAAAACTGATGTAAAATTTGTTGCATTTTTTTATAATAAAATCCTTATTTACGTTTTACACCGATTTTCTTAAAAATCATCATAGAAAATTCAATTTGAACATTGGTTGTTTAGAAAACATCACAAAAAGTCCCTCTTCTATGACAAATTTTAGGAACCAATATACATAGTATTCCTTTTTTGAAAAAATATATGGTCATTTTTATTAGTACACTACATAGTGTGTGTGGGAGATAATCGTGTATCTATGAACCAACCTTCACCCCAATAAAATATCTTGACTCATATGTCCACTAAATTACAAAACAAATTAACTAACCATCAATGAATCACTTCCCTTAGCTTCAAAAGTAACTTTACTATATATTACCACAACATCCAATTTCAAATTTTTAACAAGGTGTTTATTTCATTCTTGAACTCAGCCAAGTTTTTGTTTTGTAAATCTTGCCAAAAAACTTCACTAGATCATACTAATCAATAAAATTAATACAACTAAAAAAAGTCATACATGTTTAGGCTTATATATGATAAACGTCAACCTATTTCTCTTGCATCATTATCTTCAAGCACAATTGAATAATTCTAGAGATGTGAAATAATCAAAAGATGAACATTATACTACCATACCTTCTTAACATGCTTTACAACCACAAGGGTTCCATCATTAAGCTTTCTCTTATACATTGTTCTAAATAATTGATTTTTCTTACATAGGTTTGGAGATATTGATTCCTCAGAAAATATCAATGTGAAAGAAACATTTAGATTCACAAGAAAAAAATATTAGTAAAGCAATTTCACGAAGCATGGGCAGAACAAAATCATTGAAACATTGAACTAGAACAATTGAGCATTGATACTGACTAACAAACAAAATGATCAAATTCATAAAGAAGTGATAATAGAAAAATCTTAATAGGGTTAACACGAATACCTATGTTAAATAGAAGCCAACTAACCTTGCATTTGGCAGCAACATCCTGTACAACAAGCATACCAGCATATTGAGGTGATTAATTTGAGTCAACGTTAACCTTCATTCCACCTGAAGTTAGAAGAATAAGTAAATCACAACAGTTTTCCTATATCCACTATAAAGGAAAATACTCAACCCAAATTTATTTAATGGCGAAGAATGGAAAAAAGTTCACAATTTAACTTTTTTTTATCAACTAGGAAAAATGTTATTATAAATATCTTTGTAAATGAAAATGAAATTATCTTAAGAAGGTGCATGTGGACATTGGAAACATCTTTCGCCTTTCAACAAAGGAAACTCATTACTTTATTGTTTTTCTAATTATTGTTGTTAAGTGTGTGAAGCCCAGATAAACATTGTTGGCCCATGTGCATACAGTGCGTTTCACTTATTAACCTAGCATATATATATATATATATATTCATTTTTTCCACTGAATGGTGGAGAGCATAGTTTCATTTTATTTTCTATCTCTCGAAGCTTCTTACCATGTGTGTGTGTGCCTTTTCTCTTTCCCGTTTACGCTTTCTTCCTTTGTTCTTGTTTCATGACTTAGCTCTCCTTGGGTTCACAGTTTCTTGTTGATACCTTGAGCTTGGTCTGTTAAAAAGAGTGTTGATGGTTGTGTAGGTTTTGGTTGTTCCTATGTATTGTGTTGCAGGTGCAGTTATGTCATCTTCTTCTTCTAGCGTTGCTTCTGTGCTTGTATAACAAAGAAAATGAAGTCTAAAAGAAGGTTCCTGTGTTTTTTGGTTAAACACTGTTGCTGTTGGTTATTTTTATTTCCTGTATATCTTCTTTGTATTTTTCTTCCTTGTATTTCTTAAGACCTTGGTTCTCGGGTTTGGTATTTGTTCATGTATAGCTTGAGTGATATTCACTTGTAACTTTTCTTGGTACTGTAGTGATAATAAAAGGTCTATAGGTTCTTTGCCCTTGGATGTAGGTAACAAGGAGTTTCTCCTAGTTACTGAACCAAGTAAAATATGTGTGTTGCTTCTTTCTTTTATGCTTTTGCTAATTTCAATTTATGATTGTGCGCTTAAAACTCTAACAAGTGGTATCAAGAGCTTTGGTTAGTTCTTGCTTTCCTATCTCTTTTTTGTTTGTTGCAGGCTTTGGTGTTTAGGTTCTATCTCAGATCATTGGTCTCGTGAGGATGGGATCATCCAGAGTGGAAGTGGAGAGGTTTGATGGGAAGGGAGACTTCAACATGTGACGCAAGAAGATTAGGGTTGTTCTGGTACATCAAAAGTGTTCTAAAGCACTTCGTGGTGAGAAAGATCTACCCTCAACTTTATCTGAAACTGATAAAAATGATATTCTTGAAACTACCTTTAGTCTGTTAATTCTGCATTTGAGTGATAATGTTCTTAGATAAGTTAATGATGAAACTACTGCTGCTGGTATCTGGTTAAAATTGGACTCTATGTACATGACTAAATCTCTTTCAAACAAAATATATCTAAAAGAAAAACTATTTGGTTTCAGAATGGAATCTAGTAAATCTTTGGATGATAATTTGGATGAGTTTAAAAGAATAACTATTAGTCTTGCTAACATTGATGAAAAAATTACTGATGAAAACCAAGCTATTATTCTTCTAAATGTTTTGCCTGGTTCCTACAAGGATGTGAAATTTGCTATTAAGTATGGAAGAGAGCCTCTATCACTAGAAGATGTAATAGGAGCCTTAAAGTATAAAGAACTAGAACTGGTAGTAAATAAGAAAGTTAATGTAGAGGGATTGATTATTAAAAAGAAGTTTAATAAAGGAGCCAGTTTCAAGGAAAAGAAAAAGGAAAGAACAATAATGAAAATATGAATAAGCCACCTGTTAAGGGAAAGGTAACTTGTTGGTTGTGTCATAAGGAAGGACACATTAGGAAGAATTGTCCAGAAAAAGGAAAAAGTCAAAATAATGGGAATAGGACAGATTATGTTAATCTGACTAGTGGTTTTGAGGATAGTGAGTACTAGCTGTGTCTAATGTTTTCTGTGAGAGGGAGTGGATGATGGACTCTAGCAGTACATATCATATGACACCAGAAAAGGATTGGTTAATCTGTTTTAAGTCAATTAAAGGTAGAAAGGTGATAATGGGAAATAACCAAACTTGTCAAGTAGAAGGAATTGGAGTTGTTAGGTTTAGGATAGGAGATGGGACTACTAAAGTTCTCAAGGATGTGAGATAGGTCCCTAACCTTAGGAGAAACCTAATATCTCTAGGAATTTTAGACAAGAGTGGATACAGTTTTAGGAGTGTTCAAGGAACTCTAGAAGTGATTAAAGGATCCACAGTTCTTATGAAAGGAATGTTAGATAATGGTCTCTATTTTTTAGATGGAGAAGCTTTAGGACATGAGTCTTGTAGTGTCAGTAGAAAGCCTAGTGAGTCTTCTCTTTGGCACAAAAGACTTGGCCACATTGGTAATCAAGGATTACAAGAGTTATATAAACAATGTATTTTAAGTTTAAAACATTTGCTCCTATTGATTTTTGTGAAACTTGTGTTTTGGGAAAATCCCACAGATTAAAGTTTCAAATAGGAAAGAATGAAACTAAAAATATCTTGGATTATATACACTCGAACTTGTGGGGGTCACCCAACATTCCTAGTTCTCTTTTTGGCTGTCATTACTTTCTTTCTATGATAGATTCTCATTCTAGACGTGCGTGAACTTATTTTTTTTAAAACAAAAGGATCAAGCATTTGATTGTTTTAAAGACTGGAAAGTCAAAGTGGAAAATAAGACAGGAAAGAAGGTTAAAGAATTAAGAATTGATAATGGATTGGAATTCTATAATAACCAATTTAATGATTTCTGCAAACAATTTGGTATTCTAAGACAGAGAACTTATGCTGAGACACCTCAGCAAAATGACATTGCTGAAAGAATGAATAGAACTATTTTTTGGGCAGAAGTTGTTTCTACTGCTTGTCATGTTATAAACAGGTCACCTTCATTTGCTATCAATTCAAAACTCCCATGGAAATGTGGTATGGTAAACCTTCTAACCTGAGTTATCTGAAACCCTTTGGCTGTTTAGCTTACATTCACACTAAACAGGATAAGTTAACCCCTAAGGCTCTTAAATTTGTCTTTATAGGTTATCCTACAATGATAAAAAGGTATAAACACTAGTTAATATCTGAAAATAAATGTGTTGTCAGTAGAAATGTTGTCTTTGATGTACTAACATTTTATAAAGATATTGTGCAGGATATTAGACAGGCTTAAGAACCTGGAAATGTCCAGTTGGAGGTGGAGAACACCACTGGTATTGATGATTCTGAACTTGTTCAGAATCCTGATGAAATTGAAGATCAAGGAACTCACTTGATCAACTTGCAATTGATCAACAAACAAATGAAGAAAATCAAGAAGACTCCAACCTCAATGATTATCTTCTGACTAGAGATAGAGTTAGGAGGAATATTAGGCCTCCTAGCAGATTTGCTCATGCTGATGTTGTTGCTTCTGCATTGCAAGTTGTAGAGATGGTTGAACAAGAAGAACAAACAACTTACAAAGAGGTAATGAACATGAAATCTCAAGAGAGATGGCTGAGAGCAATGGAGGAAGAGATCTTCTCATTAAAGAAGAATATGACTTGGGTTCTAGTGGATAGACCCAAGGACAAAAGAATCATTGGATGCAAGTGGGTCTTCAAGCTGAAGTCTGAAGTCCCAGGATCAGAGAAGGCCATGTGTAAGGCCAGGTTGGTAGCCAAAGGCTACTCACAAGTAGAAGGAGTAGATTACAATGAAATTTTCTCTCCTATAGTAAAAAATACTTCTATTAGGCTTATTTTATCTGTTGTTGCTATTCTTGATTTAGAATTAGAACAACTTGATATTACAACTACTTTTTTGCATGGAAGCTTAGATGAACATATCTATATAGAGCAGCCAAAAGGCTTCATACAAAAAGGTTCTGAGAACAAGGTTTGTCTGCTGAAAAGGTCTCTATATGGATTAAAACAGGCACCCAGGCAGTGGTATAAAAGGTTTGATGACTTTGTTCTGTCACATGGGTTTATAAGGTGTAAGTATGATCATTGTATCTATTATAAGAAAGATAATGAAAATAAATATACCTATTTGTTAATCTATGTGGATGATATGTTGATAGCTTCACATGATATTAAATGTATTAACAATTAAAAAGAGATGTTGCTGGAGGAATTTGATATGAAAATCCTTGGTCCTGCTAAGAGAATCTTAGGCATGGATATAGTAAGAAATAGAAAATAAAGAACCTTATCTTTATCTCAATCTGTGTATGTTAAGAAGGTTGTTAAACTCTTTTCTATGCATCTTTGTAAATCTATTAGTTTATCGCTAGCTGCTCATTTTCGTTTAAAATCTGTATGTAGTGTTTTAAATGAAGATGAATCTACCTATATGGAAAATGTACCATATAGTAATGCAGTTGGAAGCCTAATGTATGCAATGATTAGCACTATACCTGATATTGCTTATGTTATTAGTGTAACGCCTCTCTTTACTCTCTCGTGCTCAGTTTATTTTAGATAAAATATTGTGTCCACTTTGTATTAAAATTAAATTAGTTATGAAATTTTCACAAAATTCTTTTCGCTTTGCTTGCTAAATCGAAGAGTTGTCAGTAATATAAACGATTTTCCTCACCACGTAACATGCAAATAAAATTCCTTAACACATTGTTAACAGTCCAAGTACAGCACAGTTCCAAATAGTCTGTTACAACATAAAATACATACAGCTCAGCGTAGCATCAAATACAGACAAACAGAAAATCACAAATAAAGCAGTCATCCAACAGCACACAGAACATCCAGCTCTTTCCTTAAGGCTTTCCTCAGCTTACTGTTCTTCTGCTCACCCAAATAGATTGGGGTCATCACAGGTGTCAAACCACAGACACAAAATATGGGTAAGTATTTAATAGACATGATTAGATAATTGACAGGAATTAAAATAACATCACAGACAAATAATTGATTTCTAGTAAAATAAATTATCTTTTGTAAAATAGAAACAGATGCATAAAAATGATGCATGATCTCTTTATTAAATGATGCATGTCTGAGATCTCAGAGGCCTAATAAAAGGTACCAAAATCAATATAGTTTCACCCACTCCAGTGAAACCAGTCTCACCCACTCCAGTGAGACCTCCCTCCACTCCGAGGGATAAAAAGGTACCATAAAACAGTTCCACCCACTCCAGTGGAACAGTCCCACCCACTCCAGTGAGACCTCCCTCCGCTCTGAGGGGATAAATGCAAATGATGTATGTAATGACTGGTTTTATTTTTCATTTACCTCTTTTATCATTTATTTCAATTTTTATATCAACTAATTCCACCCACTCCAGTGGAATACGTATCAGATAGTCCCACCCACTCCAGTGGAACACAAACTAACCAGCAGTTCACTCTTAAATCATTTTTGTTGCAGAATCTCAACAAAACTTATTAACAAGTGAATGTTAACACGTCATACAGTTACATCACCTTATACAGCTAAATAAAATATTAGACGGCAGCTTAATTAAATACAGCAACGTTATAAAATATACAGCAACAACCTACAGCATCATTTAGTTACGAATATACAGCAACATATTATAGTATTATACAGCATCCTATACAGCATTATTTGGTTACAAATTCAGCTCTATACAGCCATATATTAAATATCACAACAGCATTAAATAATTTATAGCAACTAAATAAATTATAACCATAGCATTAAATTAATTTTACAGCATCCAAATAAATTATCACAACAACATTAAACTGATTTACAGCCGTATACAATAACATAAAATAGCTTACAGAATCATTATACAGCACCTACAGCAACATCAATTAATAATTACAGCAACCAAAGTGTAGCAGTATAATCCATACAGCTTTATTAAATCATTTTACAACAACTAAAAACTATCCTACAGCAATATTTAATTACATCAGTACAAAATTAATATACAGCCATCATTTAAATTTAGGATACAACCAAAAATTAACATATACAGCAGCCACCATAATATTCAACAACCAATTAGACAGCAAAACAAGAACATACAGCTACCCTTAATCAAAGATTTAACAACATCAAATAATTCAACAACATCAAATAATTAATTACAAAATCATAAAATGGAATTAATCATTTTAATTGGTTAGAATTAACCTTCTTAATTAACTATTTTCATTATACTAATTATATATTCAAGTTATAATCTACAAATTATTTTAGTTCATTTAGGATTTTTATCAAACACATGGCATGCTAATTTTAAGTTCTTATTAAACAAAGGAAACATAGCTTTAATCCTAGAAGATTAGATGTTAAATTATCCTAATCAACTACCTAATTCATGCTTATTAAATTACTTCCCATACCTTGATTAAAATTCAGCAAGTGGTTCCTAAACCCTCCTAGTGCTTCACGTGAACCTTCCTTTGTGTGTAGCTTTGTTTTGCTTTTATTTTCAAGTGAAGGAGTAAATGAAAGGAATGTTGGCTGATTTGGGATGTTATCCGTGCATTCAGCTTTCATTTTGGTCCCACCACCCCTTTTTATATGCTTAGTTCCATTTGCCTTAAGGAAAATATCAAAGCTTCATTAATTGCCTAACTTTTTGGTTGACATCTTCTTATTGGTTAATGCTTCATTATCTTCCAAGTGGCCTTATCAAGACTATTCTACTCCTTTCTACTTTCAGCTGGTTTTTCACGTGAAATTACTCAGCCATGGGGTGTTCCATTTGCTTCAAAACCGTGGAATAGTTTTAATCTTAGTCTAAAAATTCTGCCAAAAACCCGTGTTACAAAAATTTTCATTCCGAACTCATTAACCGTTGGATCTTATTAAAATTTTAATGGTATAATCCTAACTCATATATCTAATTTTTGACCGTTGGGATTTTTGAAATAATAACTATAACTTCCTCCGTGTCTAAAGAAGTCAAGAGGGAATTTTCTTCAATAAAAAATTCCTTAAACCATCATTGTTTCCTAATTTCCTTCTAATAACTTTTTCTAAATTTCTATTGGTTCATTTTGTTTTTAATTTAGTAAAAGATCTAGACTATTTATTTAGTACTTCGTTTCATAATTAAGAGTAAAATTCCCAGATTACATCTTTCCTTTTTCTGTGCTTTTATAGAACTCAAATTGGTCTATATTCCATTCTTTTATCTCTTAAAATTTCTAAATATTTCATTCCATAGTTTTTCTTCACTAGGAATGTCAATAATTTTCTTATCTAAAAGCTTACTAGACTTTTATCAGGTTTCCATAATCTTACTGAGGTTGATATGACCTTATCAGAGCTATAAAAGTATTTTGGTCATTTGTGCAAATGTTCAGGGACATTTTAGTCATTTGCCCTAGGGACCTAACTGTCATTTGGGAAATTGTCCAAGGATATTTTGGTAATTTTACTTAAGGATACCTTGGTCATTTCTAGAATTGTTCAGGGCAAAATTGTCATTTTCATCCTAGGGACATAAACGTCATTTCTAAAATTGTTAGGGGCGTTCTTGTCATTTTGCCCTAAAATTTCCTACTGTCTTTTCATTAACATTTGACTTGTAGTAATTGTCCATGATTCTTAAATTTTTGGGGTGTTACAATTAGTATTGTGAGTAGAATGCTGTGAAATGGATTATGAGATATCTTAATGGCACTTCTGATTTCTGTTTGAATTTTACTGGAAATGAATCTTATGATTTTTCTATGAAAGACTATTGTGATTCTGATTATGCTGCAGATTTAGACAAAAGGAGATCCTTAATAGGTATTATTTTCATTGTTGGTGGAAATATTGTTAGCTGGAAGTCAAATCTTCAGCATGTAGTAGCTTTGTCTACTACTGAAGCTGAATATATGGCCTTGACTGAAAATGTAAAAGAGGCACTATGGTTGAAAGGAATACTTTATGAACTTGGATTAAGGGATGAAATTCCACAAATTATGTGTGATTCTGAAAGTGCTATTCATTTATCCAATAATAGTTCTTATCATGAAAAAACTAAACATATTGATGTCAGACTACATTTTATTAGAGACATTATTGCAGGTGATAAGGTAAAGGTGGATAAAATATCCACTGTGTGTAATCCAGCAAATATTTTAACTAAGGTTGTACCTCTTAACAAATTCAAGGATGCCTTGGAATTGTTAAAAGTTCAACAATAGTGGTTTCTTCTTCTTACCTCTGTTATTTGTTTTAATTTTGTCTCTTTAAGGTGGATTTAGTAACACTAATGCAATTTCTTGTTTTTGTATGTTCTGTATGTCTCTTATCTCTATATGTTTGTTCTGTTCCATCTGTGTCTTTGTGTCCCCTATTATGGAATTGAACATGTAGGGCCCCTGGTTATTTCTATGTGTACTTTGTTTCTTTGAGCAGGTGGAGTTTGTTAAGTGTGTGAAGCCCAGATAAACTTTGTTGGCCCATGTGCATACAGTGCGTTTGACTTATTAACCTAACATATATATTCAGTTTTTCCACTGAATGGTGGAGAACACAGTTTCATTTGTGGCCTTTTGGTTTCCTATAATTTTCTCTCTCTCGAAGCTTCTCACCGTTGTAACGACCCGCCTCGTCGCTACGATGTCACTAACTCTAATCGTGTATGTTCCAAATTTTAATGAAAAATTCCATTAATCTGATTATGAAAATGGTAGTAAATTTTTAACGATAATACAACTATCATACACACGATACAATTATATATATATATATATGTCGTATCAGGGCATATCATTCACATATTAGTACTTAATTCAATTTTACATGTAATTACACCTGGAATCTTACATGTCTAACAAAAGAATTCAAGGAACTAACTAAGAAAGAGTTTATTAACAAACCATAACTCTTTCCCCAAAAGAACTCCAACGTCATCACATCGGCTTGACGGCTCCAACCAAAAAGAATCTCCCTCTAGAGAAACCTACTACTATTCATCTGCTCACTATACGAAAGTTCACAATCATCACAGGTACCAACCACACAGTACAACAAAACAAGGGTGAGTTTATTATATAAAACAAACAAGCATCAGATAGAAGCAGTTGAAAAAGAAACAACATTACCCACCATAATCATTAACAAAAATCCATAATTCCAATACATACTCAACAAACCAATCATTCAATGCATTTCACAACTCAAACAATAATGCACAAAATGATGCATGCACCTAACTCATCTATCATCATGCAATGTGATACCATATCCCAAAAATAACCTCTGACAGGAAAATGATTCACCGCCTATCAGAGCCACCCTGTCGTGCACTGGCCATTCCCCCACCCGGTGATCAGCCAGTGTCGCTAGGAAATTCCAAACCTGATGACCCCTTAGTACCTGCATTTTCAGCCTACTAAAACCCACAGGTACGCGCATGCCTTCATTCTATTTCCATCCATGCACATGAAGTATGAAACATGGGAATCATCAATGTATGACCATGGTCAGGAACAAATCCTTCCCAGCAAGGATGACCCGTTATACACCCCCATGTACATACATAACACACCAATGTGGGCTCACCGATGCACTGACCATGGCTAGGAACAAATCCTTCCATGCAAGGATAACCAACCATTCACTGCATCCCACGTGTATATACACAGCATACAACCATGGCACTATCAATGTATGACCATGGCCAAGAACAAATCCTTCCCCGCAAGGATGACCAGTCATACACCCCTATGGGTATCCATGTATATCCACATCACATAATGACAACCATGGACACCATTAATGCATGATCATGGCCAGGAATAAATCCTTCACCGCAAGGATGACCAATCATGCACCCCATGGGTATCAGTGTACATACACATCACCTCATCTCGATATCATCATCATATATATCAAATTCATCGTATTTCAACATTATCCTTATAAACATCAACTTCATTTCATTTCAACATCAACATCCATTTCATCATCATCTCATTTAAACATCATAAACCACATCATCAAACAGATCATCATTATCTCATTCAATCATCACCAACACATCAATAACATCTCATTTCAACATTATCAATGATATCAATATCACCTCATTCATCCACAATCCATATTACCACGAGACTGGTATTTTAAGCAAATTCTAAATTAAAGAGGAGGACTACAATATAGAAAACATGGTCTTGTGCCCATTTAAAGATTTAATAAATAATTAAATAGGTGTTGAAAATCCTCTGTAATAAAGACTTTTCCCAAAAATCTAATCATTACAACAACAATATTATTCACAATTTTATCCATCAATAAAAAATTCATCGCATCCCATTAGTTAAAAACACAGTTTTTCTTGAAAGTGAGCACACAACAGGAACAAACATACATCAATAATAAATGTATCGCATCCCATTAGTTTAAAATATAACTTTTTTTGAAAACAAGCACACAACACGGATAGGCAGATATGCTCATAGTTGGACTCCCTGGCCCCCAACTATGGTATCAAAACTATAACCAAATAATAAACTCCCCTTACCTAACCAGGAGTTCTCCTTGTTACAGTCTAGCGGTGTTGTTTCATGATCCTTCGAATACACGTGCTTATCCGAATGCAAAGCTCTATATACCAAATCAAATATAATTTAGTATCAATTCAAAGGCAAGGTCAAAATTAACATTTGGGGTCAAATACTCACTCAAATCGAAAAGGGGCTAAACAGTGTTTTGGGAGTTTACATCAAAAGACATCATTTTGAAATTTCAATCACACCAATGTGATTAGAACTCAACAAGGATCACAGAAATGACATCAATTTCATAAAAAGGAGACTTTTACAACATCCCATTTTTAAAGGGTTTTTCAAAGGAAGTGTAAAACTCCCAACAATGGTACCCAAAACACAAGAGACACTGAGAGAAGCTTAAACTATCTAGGAGAAGACAAAAAAAACTAAGATTACCTCAAGGAAACTAAGAAAGGAGGATTGGAGGCTCTGTTATCTAGCAAAACTTCGAGAAGAATTTTGAAGATTCCGCTCCGATTAAAGGCTTCATCTCCATGTGGTGGTCTTATGGCAAGCAACAACGACCCGTGGTGGAGGATGATGGTGGGAGGTGGGGTGGCTGTTGGGAGGAAGAAGAAGGCCAATTTTCGTGATTTGGGATGCTGCTGCACTATTTAACGCCCACTTGACTCACCCAGGCGAGCCAAAAAGCCTTCCCAAATTCACCTGGGCGAGTTGACCCAATTTTAAAATTTTTGGTTCTGTGAAAATTATTATCTAACGCTACAGATGATATGTTGTCAATCCCAACGGTCAAAAGTTACACATATGGGATAGGAGCCTACCTTTAAATATTTTAAGGTGATCCAACGGTTAACCAATCCAGAATGGTGATTTTACTAAAATAGGTTTTGGGTCAAACTCAAAATCACACAATTCAACGCAACTCAAAGTAACTTCGCACAACCTAACATACATACCAAGCAATTTCACAAGGGTAAAATGCACAATAACTCAACCAATCTAAACTAATCAAATAATCAAACAATCACAACAAATACATCAAACATCTATTTTCAGTTATCGAAATTTCAAGGTCTTACAACCGTGTGTGTGTGCCTTTTCTCTTTCCAATTTACGATTTCTTCCTCTGTTCTTATTCTGTGACTTAGCTCTGCTAGGGTTCATAGTTTCTTGTTGATACCTTAAGCTTGGTCTGTTAAAAAGAGTGTTGATGGCTCTGTAGGTCTTGGTTGTTCCTGTGTATTCTGTTGCAGGTGGAGTTATGTTTTCTTCTTTTTCTAGCATTGCTTCTGTGCTTGTATAATGAAGAAAAGGAAGTCTAAAGAAGGTTCTTGTGTTTTTTGGTTAAACACTGTTGTTGCAGGTTATTTCTATTTCCTGTATATCTTCTTTGTATTTTTCTTCCTTGTATTTCTTGAGACCTTGGTTCACGGTATCTGGTCATGTATAGCTTGAGTGATATTCACTTGTAACTTTTATTGGTACTGTAGTGATAATAAAGGGTCTACAGGTTCTTTGCCCTTGGATGTAGGTAACAAGGAGTTTCTCCTAGTTACTGAACCAAGTAAAATACGTGTGTTACTTCTTTCTTTTATGCTTCCGCTAATTTCAGTTTATGATTGTGCGCTTAAAACTCTAACAATTGTCTCACACAACATAAGTACAAAAACTTGGTCATTTTTCACTCTCCTCACCAAATCCAAAACCATGCATATGGAGGCTCTTCCAGGTAATCTTGTTAACAATTTTTAAACTTCCAAATTTGGACCTTGAAGGAAGTTATTTAGCCTAAAGCTTCGCTCTCTTTTTCATCTTACTCATATTAAGATAATTTAAATAAATACTTAGGATAATGTATAAAAAAACAAAAAGAGATGAATCTATAATAAATTTTCATTGAAATTAAACAAATTTAATGATCCAATTCATAAGCACAAGCTTGGAAATACCTTTCTGATAAAACTTGTTGCAGATGCCAACCAAATTTTTTTTGCACCTTACTACTTTGTTTAAAGGTTTGCCAAATGCAGCTAGCCTCCCAAATTCAGGAATCTATAGCATTTTGACCATCATATATATTTGCAATCAATCACATAATTGTACTATTGTAGTCAATTTATTGGAAAAAAGGAACTTCTATAACCATATCACTATCTCATCTGCTTCCTCTACAAAATCATATGGCAAAATTATCAACAGTCAAGGGAAATGAAAGAACAACATAATATCTAATTTGTTCCTTTTTACTCACTTGACCAAAGAAAGTTCATAGTAACTATATCCTTTCCTCAAATAGATAATGAAAGTTTCATTTACACAAGGGACTAATGAATACCAACTGAAACTACTTTTAAACAAAGCACAAAAGGTTGCAAATTAATAGGAACAATAAAGAAAAGGTTTAACCTAATCTAAAAGGAATACTATTTGTCCATTTCTAACCAACCTAAGCATCTGTCCTTCTTCTTTGGATGGGTATAATGAATATTCCACAACAAGATTGATCAAATCATCACCTAAACACACAACAAAGCATTAGAAAGATAAGCTAGAAATAAATAAATATATTCTAAAATCTAACAACACACATTGGTAGGAGAAAAGAACTAAATTTTGTCATTGTCATTAATCTGAAGGGATTCTTTGCTGAAGATGCAGTAGAAGCTTCTCATCTTCTCTAACCAAAAAATATCTCCCTTGGACTATCTCCCAAAAGCCCACTGTAAAGCGAAAATTCACTGCAAACCAACAACTTACAAACAGCTCCTTGTCCTTCAGTAAAACCTCCATCAGTAAATTTCACAAACAACCTCGAATGCCCACTATAACTAAAGGGTAATACAGTGGGGTAAGCAATCGGTACTATAGTGGGTTTTATCCACCGTACGAAGTTCTTTGTAATACAGACAATTTAACCCACTATAATTATATATTTTTTATAAAAAAATATTTATGAATTATTAGTACCTAGATATATTAATTAAGTTCAAACAAAAATAATGTAAAAATAGTACTTTTTTATACATTATTTTCATAGCTTAAACTATTCATGAATGAGTTGGTTGAAGGATAACAATGATTTGGTCATTTATCATTGACTAAAAGTTACCAACCTGTGCATATTAAACACCAAATTTCATAGAAGATGTTAAGAAAAATAAGTCTCAAGAATATGGAAGAGAGGTATGGGAAAAAATAACTTATAGTTGGAACTTTAGCACTATTTTCCAAAGGCTAAACATTAAAGATTCTTTACAACGAGGAACTCACTAATATCTTCACTAGGATGTAGTTTGATAGTTTCCCTCAAGTTCCTGAAAATGCAATGAATACACTGCAAATGAACCAAGAGAGGGGTTGAATTGGTTCAAACTGGATATTTAAAACTTTCTTAAACAAATTGCGGAATTAAAAAAAATATCTTTAGATCGTATCACTAGTTCACCTTTTTTGAAACCAGAAATCTTTCTTCACCCAAGATCAACCATTGAAATGAAAGGAATGACAGAAAATGTTTCTTTGATAATAACACTTGATTTCACAAAGACATGTAATGAAACATACAAAATTTAAACAAGAGACAATGCAATTATACTGGTTCACCTCTCAACCTTGGAGGCTACATCCAGTTGCTTCCAACCCACACTAGGTTAGAGTAATTACTATATCAAAGAATCTTTTACAAGCAATCCACAAGTGAATTTCTTTATCAACACTAGACAAAGATCCTGATTCTAAAACCCTATTAGAATACAAATCACCAAGATGCTGAGAACCCTACTCAGAATCTCAAGCTTAGAGAACCCTACTCTAGTTGCTTGAAAAGAAACCAATGATATATCACAATACAACAGAAAATGTTAGAATATCTAAGAAGATAGGTTCAAGATAAACACAACCTGTGATCTTTCATGTATGAATGAATGAAATGAAAATGAGATTACCACACTCTCCAGGTTGTAAGAAATCTATAGCTCAGAAGCACTATCTTGAAAACCTTCTTTTCTTTAACACATCTTCTCAAAACTCAGAATTCTTGATCCTTACAAGAAATGACTTTTCACTCAGCAAATCAGACTTTGAAACTCTCAGAAAGCTTTTTTTTTTTTTTAACTCTTGGGTATATTACTCATGTGTTTTGAACAATTCGTTCAATGTGTATTTATAGATAGCAGACCCAAACAGCTTTTTATAAAACAGAATTAACTGCAAATAATCAATTAATCTGCTAGTGTAATTGATTAAATTGCCATATGTAATCAATTAAAATACTAGATAATCGATTAAACTGTTCTTCAGCTTTCTGAAAATGGTTTCATGAACAAAATAATCGATTAACCTGTACTGTAATCGATTAAACCATAATAGCATCAATGCAAAACGAATTAAGATAATCGATTACATAGTGAGATAATTGATTATTCCAGTGATGCATGGTTTTTCATAAAATACTGTGTAATCGATTACAAGAAGCCTGTAATCGATTAAACTGTTCTTCAAGGCTTTTCCAGAGTCATATGAATGCCTTTAATCGATTAAACTGCTTGTGTAATCAATTAAAGCAGTAAGTTTTACTTTTTTTTTTAAAACCTTAGCCATTGAGAACTTCATTTCTTATAAAACCATTTGATTTCTTTTAAGACTAAAAACCATGTATGATCATGAGAATGCACATGCTAATGAATGATCACAAGGCAATTTACGTGACCCATTAAGACAAATTACAAATGCCATCAAATGATCGGGCATGTAAAAAGCTAAAACACCATCAAGCCTTCAATCCTTGCTACATTCTCCTTGCAGCTTCCTTTAATATCAATAGTTCCCACTACCCAATGTTGCATCAATGAGTTTTTTAAGTTGAGCACCCTGCGTTTCATAATCAAAATGCATATAAGGATAAATTGATTGAATATAGACATAAAGAAAACAAAATAAGGAAAGGAGAGACAAAATTATCAGGTCATCATGTATTGGAAAAAAATTACTTTCTCATAACACAACCAAAAATACTAAGTAAACTATGATAGAATATTTACTAGCTAACCTCATGATTATGGCAATTAGCAAGTAGAGATATAGCTTTGCAATGTCAAGTTTCAATTCCTGATAATATGAATCACAAATCAGTGGGAAAAGCTAAATAAGAAAACAACTATGTTTGGTTTGAATTTGTTTTTATGAAGTTAAAAATCTGCCTCAAGTACTTGATAAAAGCAAACTAAACCCAACCCTGAAATAGAGCCTATAAGGTCTCATTAGCAGGTTGCCAATGAGCATGTAATGTCAAGCTTAGCTTCAATGGATTAGCTCTTGCTACTTATATATAGCTAAAAGATTGGACTTAATAAACAAGCTTAAGTTTTACTTTTCTTTTCTATTTTTTATTGTATATTCTTTATATTGTAAGTCAATTTATTTCAATTTTTTTTATTGGTGATACTTGTCCATAAAGCTTTACACTCATGATCAAATTGCTTAGATATCATGTTTAACCAATAGTAACATCAGATACACTGAGTGAGAATCACCTTTTGATATAAAACCATAATGTTATTGTCATTGAAATGACAAATAAAAAGTTCCACTGTCAATCAATTTCTACATTAAAGTAAGTCATTAACTAACATAATAACACGTTGTGCATATATAGGAAAGCCACAGCCAAAGTACAAATTAAGTAAATGAAAATAAGCCATTTCAAATAACAACCAAGACATTAAGCTTATTCAAGTGTGTGTTTTTCTAGCTACTAGCTCCAATAGGTTCCACCAGTATCAAGTGTCTATGCTTGTACCTAGTTTTGTGGTCTAGACTCTTTTATAGAGACTCAAAAAGAATTGAAACATGATAAATTTCAAGCTACTTAGGTTCTTAAAAGTTTAGAAAACCACATTCTACTATTGACCAATGGCAAGTTGTCTCACAAGGGATGTAAATTCTGTCAGTTTATTCTCCAACTTCTGGTTATCAGCAACCATAGAAATAGAAACTTCATTTCCAACAGCCTTGGATGTTGCAGCGCCTCTAGTACCAAATTGCTGATAATTGGCTGCCATGTTAGAAATTAACTGTCTTGCAGTAAGAGGAGTCCTGTCCATCAAAGCACCTCCACTGGCTGCATCTATCATACTCCTGTCCATTAACATCAAACCTTCATAAAATTATCGGATCAATAATTGCGCACTGATTTGATGGTGATGATAGGTGTAACACCCTGAAATTTCGATAACTGAAAGTATATGTTTTATGTATTTGTTATATTATTTGATTATTTGATAAGTTTGGATTAGTTGAATGATTATGTAGATTAACCTTGTACAATTTATTGATATGAATGTTAAGTTATGTCAACTTTGTTTGATTTATGGTTGAGGTGAGAGTGATAGTTGGCTCATAACCCGCTTCGGTAAAACTACCATCTTGGATTTGTTAACCGTTGGATCGCTTTCAAATTTTGACATTAGCTTTCCAACACATCTCTTCATCTTTTGACCATTGAGATCTTTAAGATGATAATTTCTGGATGTCTCGCTAAGAGAGCAAATGTCGCATTGGGCCCAATTCCAAAATTTCCTAACAGAGAGGAAATTGCGCTAAGCAAGACCTGCATCTGAGCAAGCAAGTGCGTTCTAAGCAAGCCTGTTGGTTATAAATATTCCTAGTAGCACACAGAACACATTTTTCACGATTTTCTCTTGCTTTCTCTCTCTAAACTCACCCAAAACCCTAAAACACCCCTTCTACCACCCTAGACCACCATCAACCACCACGAGCCGTCGTTGCTCACCACGGAAGCACGGCACGGAGAAGAACCTCGTAATCGGAACAGAATCTTTGAAACTTCTCTCAAAGCTTTGTTAGATGAAAGAGCTTCTAAATCCTTCTTTCTTGGTTTCCTTGAGGTAATCTTAGTTCCCTTTGTCTTCTTCTAGCTAGTTTAAGCTTCTCTTAGTGTCTTTTGTGTTTTTGGTACCTTTGTTGGGAGTTTTACATATCCTTTGAAAACCCTTTGAAAATGAGCTGTTGTAAAAGTCTCCTTTTTTATGAAATTGATGTCATTTCTATGATCCTTGTTGAGTCCTAGTCACATTGGTGTGATTGGAATTTCAAACTGATGTCTTTTGATGTGAACTCCCAAAAACACCGTTTAGCCCCTTTTGATTTAAGTAGGTATTTGACCCCAAATGTTAATTTTGACCTTGCTTTGGAAATCTATACTAAATTGTTTTCAATTTGGTATGTAGAACTCTGTGTTCGGACAAGCACGATTTTGAAGCATCGTGAAACAACACTGCTAGGCTGTAATAGAGATAACTCATGGTTAGGTAAGGGGAGTTTATTATGTTAGTAATGGTTTAGATACCATAGTTAGGGGCTAGGAAGTCCAACTATGAAGATAAATGTCTATCCTTGTTGTGTGCTGGTTTTTCAAGAGAAACTAAGCTTTTAACTAATGGGATGCGATGTACTTATGATTGACCGTGTGTTTGTACGTATGTGTGCTCATTTTCAAAATAAAAGATGCTTTTAACGAATGAGATGCGGTGTAATTATTTTGATGTTGCTGATGATAGTAAAATTGAGATACCATGGAAATGATTGATGATGTTTATATGATTTGTGATGATTTAGAAGAGATGATGCTTATGTGATTAGTGATGTTTGAATGAAATAATGTTCAAATGAGATATATGTTTATTGGATTGATGATGTTGGAAATGAGACGAGTTTAATATGTATAATGATGATGTGGTTTATGATTTTTAAATGAAATGCTAATGAAGTTGATGTTTATGAGGATAATGTTGAAATAATATCAATATGATATATGTGATGATGATATTTAAATGATGTGATGTGTATGTAGACTGACACCTATGGGGAGTGCATGATTGGTTACCCTTGCGAGGAAAGATGTGTTCCTAGCCGGGTAATGCATTGATGGTGCCCATGGTTGTCATTGTGTTATGTGGATATACATGGATACCTATGGGGGGTGTATGATTGGTTACCCTTGCGAGGAAGGATGTGTTCCTAGCCGGGTCATACATTGATTGTGCCTATGTTTCATACTTCATATGCATGGATGAAAATAGAATGAAGGCACGCGCGTGCTTGTGGGTTTAAGTGGGTTGAGAACGCAAGTACTAAGGGGTCATCAGGTTTGGAATTCCCTAGCGACGCTGGCTGATCACTTAGGGGGGTGGCCAGTGCACGACATGGTGGCCCTAATAGGCGGTGAATCATTTTTCCTGAGAGAGGCTATTTTCATGAGGATGGTACCACATTGCATGTTGAGTGATGAGTCAGATGCATGCATCATTCCGAACATGATTGTTTAAGTTGTGGAATGCATTTGATGATTGTTTTTGTTAAAATGTGTAATGTAATGATGAGTTTGTGATATTAATTGTGGAGATTTGTGTTGTCTTTTTCTCAACTGCTGTTATCTGATATTTGTTGGTTTTACATAATAAACTCACCCTTGTTTTTGTTGTACCGTGTGGCTGGTACCTGTGATGATCACAAATCGTGGTTCATGTGAGCAGATGAGCAACAGTAGGTGACTCTAGAGGAGGATTCTTTTTGGTTGGAGCTGCCAAGCCGACGTAATGACGTTGGATTTCTTTTTGGGAAAAAGTTGTGTTTTATTAATCAACTCTTTCTTAGTTAATTCTTTGACTTTTTGTTAGAAATGTAATTTCAGTTATATATACACGTAAAACTAAAGGAAGTTTTAACGTGTAGATGACATATATTGATTTAATATATATGTACATATGTGATTAATTATGTAATTGTAATATGTGTATAATAATTGTATTATCGCAAAAAAATTTACTACCATTTTCATAATCAAATTAATGAATTTTTTATTAAAATCGGGATGTGCACGATTAAGAGTTAGTGATATCGTAGCGACGAGGCAGGTCATTACAACAGGTAGCACACAACTTGTTGAATCTCTCCTAGTACTCATATAATGTCTCTCCAGGTACCTGCCTTATATCACATATTTCTTTTCGGATGGATGTTGTTCTGAATGCAGGGAAGAATTTCTCCAAAAATCTTCTCTTAATATTTGTCCAAGTGTTAATAGGATCTAGTTGAAGGTACAACCAACCTTTAGCCACACCATCCAGAGAGAATGGAAATACCTTCATCTTCACCTAGTCCTCGTGAATGTCATGTGGTCACATGGTGGAACACACTACATGAAACTACTTAAGATGCTTATGTGGATCTTCACCTGCAAGACAATGAAACTTTGGAAGCAAATGGATCAGCCCAAATTTTAGCTCATAACTAACCTCAGTGTCAGGATATTGAATACACCAAGGTTGATAAACAACATTAGGTGTAGCTAATTCCTTAAGAGTTAGGTTGTTATTAGCCATTGTATCAACAAAATTTTAGAATCAAGATGTTCATAATTAGAAACAAAAGACTCAAAAACAGAAGAATCAGAATATATTATACTATTATCTAGAACTACATTATCATGCACTACACTTTTGTTATTTATGTTCAACCTGTGAAATGTCTTATCTATCTCATGATCATATGAATGCAAATCACTTGATTTGTACCTAGTCATGCACAGTTTAACTCATCAAAGACAGAAAGCACATAAATAACAAACAACTACTCCATCAGGACACTATTCACAATATCTATCAAAATGAAACAAAATTGAAAAATGCCTCAAGAATTTTAAAAAATTTAAAAACACCACAATAAATGCCTAAAAATCATGTTTGATTTTTGTAATTTTTTTGGTGATTTTTAATAATCATGAAAACACAAAATAAATTCAAAAATGGCCTAGATCATCGATTTGGTAATTTTGACCCCCAATGACTGTGTTCGTCCCTCACAGGTCACCATGATGTATTAATTTTCTTCACATTCTGGTAAATTTTCAGTCCATTCTGAGATAGTTTGCTATGAAATTACCAGAATGCTCATGTGCTAAAACTTCTACTTAGAGGCCGAATTTGCCAATTTTGACCCACACCTAATCCTACAATGGTTAGTTTTTCTTAGAATGAGGGATAAACTTCGGACACCAAGTTTCGCAGCCAAACTTCACAAGACAGATAACTTTTGGAACACTCAACACACAACACACAACACAACTACACTACATCACTCCTCTCTCTACTACTACCATGTTTTTTCTCTGTTTTTCTCTATTTTTTCTCTATTCTTTTTTTATGTTTTTGCACCACTACTTCATACACACTTCATAACAAACAACAACAACAATGCAAATATGTAGCAAAGTGCAATTGTGCAGCAAAATGCAATTATGCAGCAGAATGCATATTATTTTATACTAATGTCAATTTATACCTATGCTATTATCTAATTATGAGTGAATTAAAGTTAGCACACAATGAATCGTGTCCTCGGCAATGACGCCAATTTTGATAACTGATTGTCGCATCACTTCAAAACAAATAAACTACGCTAATTCTGTAGCAGATGATTAACCTAGGTCGACTCAGAGATACAATCAATTTGGTTCCAACTTCAATTCACTAATAAACAGCAGGGAGATTTTTGTCGAATAGTTTGTAGGCAATGAATAAAAATTGGGAAAACACAAACTACAATTGAAGAAAAATGTAGAAACTAACATAATTGATAAGAGATATTGTAAAATAGATTAAATAATATCAATCCAATTCACTAAACCAAGCAATGAAAATTATCATAGTTCTCAGATAATGATCTTGTTATGAAAGTTCATTCAATTTCATTAGAAGTAGTTCAATCGAATTAACTCCTAAATTAATTGAAACCACAAACCTAATTGAAATGTCCTCCAAACAATCTATGATTAAAATTCGAAATTAGGAAATGAATCCATAATCTAATCCATTTTCAATCCTAAACACATTTATAATCATGAAAATCGAATAAAGGATTGAAGAAGAAAATGAACATTCACACAGAAATTAAAATACCAAACCAGAACTCAAATTCTCCTTACTTGGACTAGATCCTTGGTTTGATTAATTGTTAAGCCTTCCATGATCATCATCAGTGGAAGACCCACGAATTTAGTGCAAGAAAATGGAAGAACAGAAATGAATATAAAGAAGAAAACTAAAGAATAGTGAAGAACAATTGAGAGAAAATGAGAGAAAAGATTTTAATTAAAAAATACAGTGTAAAAATCCACTAACTAATTGCACTAATGTATAGTGAATGAGTCAGTAGGAAAGGATGGGCCATGATTAAGCCTACCTAATCTAACTAATTACTAATTACACCAATTCGCAGCCCAAAACTCAAGTACAAAGGTTTTAACTTCTGAGCCTAAAATGACCCTCAAACTGAAAAAATTGGCCTTGGCTTATCTTTGAAAAAATTATAGATCATTTCCTTATCTTTCTAGGGATCACTCATATGCTCTATTTGGAGTTCTATAGAACTCTCTAGATCCTACACAAGGAAGATAGGTCAAGTATCCGAAAATAAGCAACAATTATCAATTAAGACCACTTGTTTGCCTAAGACAAAAACTAGGTCAGAGTGAGAAAATAAAAGTCCAAGAGAAGTCAAATAAGCTAAGAAGAATAGAAAAATGTTAAACTAAAAATACTCAATCACTTGTTAGATGCATGTCTTTGGGTTTGATTTTTTTTATTGAAGCAAATTTAGCTAGTAATTTGTTCATGAACATGGCATTGATTTTAACTTAAAACATTGGTTAATTGTTTTGTCGTGTCGCTTCAAAACAATTACTATCTTCAATTCACTACTAACAGTAAAGGGGATTTTTGTCAAACAGTTTGCAGGCGTGAAGTAAAAATGGAAAAACAAAAAAACAAACTACAATTAAAGATCAATGCAGAAACTAACAGAATTGATAACAAGTAATGTAAAACAGATTAAAGAGCATCAATCCAATTTACCAAACCATGCTATTCAAATCATCATCGTTCTCAGAAATTTATCCTATTATGAAAGTTCATTCAATTTCATTAGAAGCAGTTCAATCGAATTAACCCCTAAATTAATTGATACCACAACCCTAATTGAAATATCATCCAATTAATCTGTGATTTATATTCAAAATTAGGAAATGAATCCATAACCTAATCCGCTTTCAATCCTAAATGCATTCATAATCATGAAAACATAATAGCAATTGAAGAAGAAAGTGAACATTCACACAAAATTTGAAATACTAAACCAGAACTCAAATTCTTCTCTTGCTTGGGTTGGATCCTTGGATTGATTGATTATTTAGCCTTCCATGATCATCATCAATGAAAGCCCCATGAAATAAGTGCATGAAAATGGAAGAAGGGATAACGAAAATGAAGAACAATGAAGAACAAGGAAGAACAGTTGAGAGAAAATAAGAGAAAGGGTTTTGATTCTAAAAACTTAAAAAGATAAATGTAAAACTGTTTTTGCAAAATGAAATGTAAATTAATAATTCCTCCTAATGTCACTAATATATAGTGACTAAGTCTGAAGAAAAGAATGGGCCATGAACAACCCATCAATTCTAATTATTTATGCTATTTACACCAATAAAAGTCCAACTCGCAGCCCAAAATACACGTGCAGTGGTTCTGAATTCAACGCCTAAAATGACCCTCCAAATGGCAGAATTGGCCTCAGATTATTTCTAGCAAACTTGTAGATCTTTTCATTATTTTTCCAAGGACTACAAGAACTCTCAATTCAAAGTTCCATAGAGCTCTGTAGATCCTGTACAAGGCAGATACGTCAAGTGAGCATAAAATCCAAAAATACGCAACAATTAGCAATTAAACCCACTAACTTGCTTAAGACAAAAACTGAATTAGAATGGGAAAATAAAAGTCCAAGAGAAGTCAAATAAGATAAGAATGATAGAAAAATATTTAACTAAAGGCACTCCATCAAAATACCCCACACTTAAACATTTGCACTCCTGGGCAAAACTAAAAGAAAGACTAAGAGAAAATTTCAAGCTAAAGTAAATCAAAAATTTAAAAGAAAAGTATGAACAAGGCACACATATTTTTCAATGAATCATAACAATGCACAAAAGTGAGAAAGATGAAAGACAGAA
>CM023950.1:17200588-17223280 GCA_013407115.1 Glycine latifolia
AATTATATAATTTTCACATTTAAAATTAATTCTCCATTTAAAATTATTTTCTCTCTAAAAATCATTTTTCTTACTCTAAAATTCTCTATGTCACATTATATTTGAATTAAAATTATAAATCATATATATAAAAGTAAATCGCTTATATCAAAATAATGTAATTGGAAACAATAAAAAAATAATTTATATAGAAAATTCTAATATCATCAAATAAAATTGTGCATTCACTCTATTACTTTGTGATTACAAATTATATGGCAAAATTCATTAACGTGCTATAACCAAATTAAAAAAAAAAAAAAAAGCAACACAAACAAAGGAGATGCATAACAGGAGTGTTATCTACATAATTTTAAAATTATAATAGATTGAACATACAGCATGCCAAAATAGTTAAATATATTAAATAAGTTTCAAATTTAGTGCCATCAATTATTAAGAACTATATCAGTAACATAGCAGACATGCCTGTCTATTTTTTGTTACCCCCATACAAACGGAAAAGACTGAAAGCAGAAAAACAAGACAGGACCACCATACTAAGGCTAACTACAAAAGCACTACAAAAGTAATTATGGCTGGCCCAGCTTTGCAAACACAGTTGATTGTCCTGCAGCCACTATTATATATGCCGTTACCTGTACAAATAGAAGTGTTATTACTGTTTCACTGGGATTGATCTATTAAAAAAAATTAAAATGAATATAGATAAAAACCTTTGTTCAATAAAGGCCTATACCTCGAGGGACCAACAGGACCAAGCACCATCTCAAGTAGCAACTCCTTGCGTTTGTCTAGAGGACAACCAATCACTGCTCTAATCCTCTCAGGATTATCAAGAAGATAAAGATATGCACGAGTAAATACTTGTCTCTCAATCTTCAAATCCTCCAGAAGTTTCCAAATTTCAGCTTCAGGAATTGGCAGTTTTTGCTTAACTTTCTCATAAACAGCATTACCCTCTCTAAGAGCTCCAGCAATATCATGAAGTGCCAATTTTATCCCTTCAACTTCTTCATCCTTTGACCTTCTAGCCTTTTTAGATTTAACCTCTTGACTACGAATTTCTTGTACTTCAGGTGACGTGACTTCATTTTCATTGCCAACCTCTTGAGCACTCTCAAAGGTCACCTCAATTGTTTCTGTGGACTCAGATTCTCCAGTCAATGACCTTTTGTTTCTAATGTCTTTTGCAGTCTCAGAATGTTGTCCAGTGGCTCTATCTCCTCCACACACGATCATTAACTTGTCATAATTATGGATAGGTTTTCCCATCCACTCTTTTGCTTCAGGCTTAGCCTATAAAATAATAATTATTGAACAAATAAATTATGTCAATAGTCACAACCCACCAAGTTTATTTACCAGACATACATAACACAAAAAATAACAGCATTTGATCTCAGTTTTATATACCCACTGCAAGAAAAGTTCATAATATACCTCAATTAACTTTTGCCAAACTTCAGGCTCAGCACACCATTGTTTTGTAATTGGGTCCCAAGCAAATCCACTCAAGCCATTCTTGAACAAGTCAAAACACTTGGAAAAACGCCTCTTTATCAATTTCCAACGACTCTTCACCTTTTCTTTCTCAAAAAGGCGTCCAAATTTTTGTTGCAACTCCTTTATGATGGCTTCATAAGCTTGGGAAGTAAAAGAGCCACCAACTTTCTTTCCATCATTTTGTTGATACAAAAAAGCATCAACAAGAACATCATCCATCTCTTGTGTCCATGTCTCCCGCTTAGTCTCCGACTCAGACATGATTCCTATTGTAAGTCATATATATATTTTGACAGCAATTATATTTTTTTCAGAATAAACAGAAGACTTGATGCACATAAGCTAGCTAAATAATAACATAAACCCAAAATCACATAGCAAATCAAATTAAAGAACTACATGTATTCCAAAACCAAGAGCACTAAACCACCAACATGCACATAATTCATTAAGAAGTCAAAAAATACATAATAATTTCAAACATAAGAAAGAAACAAATCATTATCTATAAGCTCTCCACATAGCATCTACTATAGAATTTCTCAAATTTTCTCCTAAACGAGTATGTTCTTCATCCTCATCCTCATCTATGTGGTCATCTCCATATTGTTCAGATACGCTTTGGTTGGCAATATCTTCATCCACCTCAGCAACCAACTCTTCGTCTGGGTCTGTCATCACCAAATAATTGTGTAAAATGCAACATGCTATGATAATCTTGTTTTGTGTCTTGATTCCATAAGTTGGTTCTGTGCCACTAGCAATAATAGGAAACCTTTTTTTCAGAACTCCAAAGGCCCTTTCAACAACATTACGCAAGGATGAATGACGATGGTTAAATAATTCTTGAGGCGTTCGAGGTGGATTTCTTGAGGAAAATTCTTTCAAGTGATAGCGTGTTGATCTATAAGGTGTGATCAGCCCCTTTCTCAACATGAATCCAGCATCAAGGACATAATATTTACCTATTAAAAAAATATTGCTAAGATATATCTAATGAAACAAGAGGAACATTAAAAACAAAAAATCCACTAATTACCTCTAGGTATTCTAAGATAATCTGTTCTATGGAATGCATCTTTTAATATCCTTGAATCAGAAGCAGTGCCCTCCCATCCAGGCAGAACATAAGTAAATCTTAGGTCAAATGAACACGCAACCAAAACATTTTGTGTTGGAAAATCTTTTCTACCACGATATTTTGAGGCTTCATTCAATGGCACTTTGACACGAACATGTGTACAATCAATTGCCCCGACACGATCCTAGCATTGTTATTATATCATCAATATATTTTTAACTATACATGTTTTTAAATCAAAATATGAAAACAATTTTTTTACCTTAAAAAATGGGTTAAACCGATTACTTCCAAGAATTTCTATAGGAATATGTGACCCATCTGGTTGTTTGAGAAAACTCCACTATTGATTGAAGCACACGATGAAAATGCCGACTAGTGGTCTCACCAGAGCGTCGAAACCAGAATTGAACCTCACGATTTCTAACATTATGTGTTAGAATATAGAGGGTTTTTGCAACTTGTTCCTCTATACTTACCCGTTGGGTTGATTGAAGGCCACCATCTCGTTCTAACATTGCACACAAGTCCAAAAAGGCTTTAGGTCCCATTCTTATTATCTTACGACCTTCACTACTAGCAATTCGCTTCATTATTTTTTCTCGTGCTCTCTCTTTCTCTAAAATCAACGTATGATCAACTATCCTACTTTGAGAACAAATTCTAATCATGTAGTAATAAACTACAAGGCATATGACATGAACAATAGCCATTCGACGTCTTTCTCTCCATTTAAACAATGCAAGATTTCTCTCCTCTCCTAGATCATCCATCTAAATAGACAAACCAACAAAAAGGCAAGAAATTAAAAAATAGAAACTGTGACATTTCTTGAGGTAAGAAATTAAAAAACAGAAATTAAAAAGCAGGAACATGAATCTCATTCCCAATCCTCAGCATACTTAAGCAAATCATATACGCAATTCATGGATATATAATTGTTTGATATATATGTGCACTGCTAATTCTAATGTAAAGTGTTATAGTGCCATGGATATATAATTGTACTTAAATAAATAGTAATTAAAAATTAGAAGAAAAATGAGATTAGACAAAAAATAAACAGTGCCATGGATATATAATAAATATTTTTTTCTCTGTCCATCTCTTGCTTCCTCTGTTGAAACTCTCAAAGATGAATATATCAAACTTCAAGCAGAAGTACTTTCGTAATTACAGGACGGGCCAATGAGGTCCCAAGCAAAAGTACCTTCTTAAATCCCCCCTTCAAATCTTTTACCACTAATTGACAGGCCTCAGTGGCTTAGGCTTTCTGGTCTGAACCTTCTAATTCCTTTATACCCTTTAAAATTTAGTTTTGTTATGTGATGCAAATGGAATATTTGAGAATAAGAATCAAATAACCGTCTAGTGATAATATTTATAAATATTAAATTATTTTAGGCTGATCTTGCTCTATATATAGTTTTCCGGTAACTGTCTAATGATTCCTACAATATTCACTATTTTGCTTAAAAAAAGAGTCTAATTTCATGTATTTTTGTGTGAAGAATTGTTATATTGGCAATTTATATATTGACCGAATGTAAATTATAAGAGTGAAAAAGATTTGTTAAAAAGATAAAAAGAAGAGATTTGCTATTGAAGCTGTGGACTCAAAAAATTAAAGGGTTAACAATATATGCCTATAATTTATAAGATAAAAAAATGAGCACGAAAAAGAAAAGAGAAAAAAATCACAGATTTAATCGAATTGGCTATCAAAATTAATTTATCTATAAAAAAAATGCAAACACAGAAATGCAATCTCCCATTCCTTTAACTGGATAAATACCATCAAGTGCTCACTGTTCCTACCCACATGTGGATGCTACTGCAATTTCAGAGAATCAAAGTACTGCAGTGGTGTTTGTAAAACCCCACTAAAACCATGCATAAAATTGGGGTTCATACGAACCTATTGATGAACCAAGTTCAAAATTTATGAAGGTAAGAAATTGACAGAATGTAAGAACAATATCATAATTATTTAGAGAAATTGACAGAATGTAAAAACAAGGTTTGTTATGTAGCCTAGCCTTGGGTGTGATCAATTAAAAAATAGACTCAATCCTTAAGTTCAAGCTTGAACACTATGCTTGAGTTAAAACCTTTGGAGATGGCTAGGCATAGTTATTAAGACTTACCTGAAGCTTTATTTGAACAGCTGAAAGGTACATTATGACAGGAGTCAAACCAAATATCAAACTTCTATATTCGATCACTTTGCAACAAGTTACAGAACAATGTATGAGTCAGTGTAATATAACCTGTAAGATCAAAAGAATCGAGTTCCAACAAGGAATGGATGCTTAGCTTCACATAGTTTTGCTGAGTTATTATGCAATTTACTTATTGGCTAAAGATTCTAGCTACCCTCGCAACTATATAGGAGTGGCAAAAGCAGAAACATCTCTAATAGGTTAAACACTGTTAAAGAGGAATCTGATTAGGATCATGATCTTTTGGGGACATGGACATTATACACAAACCATAAGGTAGGAAAAATGGATCTGTAGTAACAAAAAAAGTAGGACAAGCTTCTAACATTCCACTTTGCTACTCTTGCAAATAGATAGAAAAGAGTTTTTCTTGATATAGTGGGAGAGAAAATCAAAGTGCTTTTATGCCTCATAGATTGATTACTGACAATGCACTGATTGCTTTTGAATGTTTTCATTACACAAATGGTTAATGCTAAATGTCATCATCACCACTTTCCTTTTCTACACCAACACTTGCTACCACCAACAAAGGCACACAGACCATCCAAACATCAATATTTTGATCCCTTCTGTAGCCAGTAGTATCTACAATTCTCAGTACTAGCAACTTAGCTTCAGAATTTCAGGTAATGGATCAGGCTTATCTTCAAGATCAGGTGTCTTCGAAGGTGCTAAATAAGTTATTCCCATTTTGAACTTTGAAGATATTTTCAGAATTGTAAAACATCAAGAGTTCATCACACACACACAAAGAAAGTAATCAACTAAACCTCAATAAACATACTTAAGATAGGAAATTTTATTCAAGACTGGGATCCACTGGACAATTCCTAACTTTCAAGTTGCATACACCAAATCAAAAGACAGGGTATACAAAAATGTCAGATGCTATATCCCACATAAAAACTATAATCTATCACAAATGGAAACTCAAGAAACACAGACTCAGAGATTGGATACAACGATCAAGGTTTAGAAAAGTAAAACCTGAACCAGAAATGATCCTTTTCGCGATGGTGCGGCAGTGCTGGACGAAGCTTCCACTGCACGATGAAGATGAGGTGGCGGAGGTGGCGGAGGTGGCGGAGGTGCTGCGTCGAAGGTCGAAGCTCCCGCTCAGCCGCTGCGTGATGAAGAATGTGGAAAATGGGAAACCTAAGTGCAAGCAAGAGCAAACTGGGTAGCTTTCATTGATGGGTAGAATAGTAATTTAATTATTATTCCTTCTAAAAACCCCCAAATAGGGGGAATTATAATTTGTAGGCTTTGGAGGATTTCGGAGGATTTTTAAAAATCCTCAAATCCTTTCCCTCAAAAATTAAATCTCCCAAACAAGGAGATGTCTTTGCCTAAGCCTTTCCCTTCCCTCCCTTCCCCTCCTAACTCCCTCTCCCAAACAAAGCCTTAGAGTTTTTTTTCTGTGTATAAAGAATTTTGTTGGTGTATATCATTGATTCTTTAGAGTTGTTGTCTAGAGAGGGGTTCTCTAGAGGGAAGATCAGAGAAGGGTTCTCTGGGTCTTGATCACTTGAAGTCTATAGGGTTTAGATTTCTGCTTCTTTATCTAGTGTTGATAAAGGTGGTCTTTGTAAATATGCTTGTAAAGATTCTTTGATATAGTGATAACGCTAACCTAGTGTGGGTTGGAAGTAACTAGATGTAGCCTCCAAGGTTGAGAGGTGAACCAGTATAAATTGCATTGTCTTTTGTTTCAAATTCTGTATGGTTCATTGCTTGTCTTTGTGAAATCAAAATATTATCATCAAGGAAGCTATTTCTGTCGTTGCATGCATATTAAAGGTTGATCTTGATTGAAGAAAGATTTTTGGATTTTCAAAAGGTGAACAAGTGATACGATCCAAGATTTTAATTTTGCAATTTGTTTCTGAAAGTTTTAAATTTTAGTTTTGAACCAATTCACCCCCCCCCCCTCTTGGTTTATTTGCAGTATATTCATTGTATTTTTCACTTTTTTGTTACCTCACTTTTATAACTTGTTATGTGACTATTGCTTTATATAAAAGATATGTTCATTATGATTGAACCTTAGTTTCCTGTTTGAGATTCAATACAATGATTCTTCTAGACAGTTTAGATTAATCATTTAATTGAATCTTGAATTGTCCGTTTGGACAGTTTGGGAAAAATCATTTTTTATAGTAGATTCATACCTATAGGTTAACTCTCTTTTCTTAAATTTGATATAATTTGGTACAATTCATTTCACTTTGTTCTCCAGGTGCATATCTGATTGTGATGGAATTCATGTCACCACTTTCATGTCGTGTACTTGGAGATCAATGTGAAATGCTGGTGAAATTTTCTCAAATTTAATAAAAGAGACTTAATCTTTATGTATGAATGTGCTATAAAAAATGTCTTCCTGAATGGGATAGGACCACACCTTTAATTAAAAAAGTGAGGTCTTCATGCATGGAATAACTTTGTGAGTATCACAGAGTTATTAATTAGATGGATCGAAGTTGGATGAATGTTAGTCGCATGGGCCTTAAGTATGGGGAAGGCATTGAACAGTTCTTGGAATTTTCCTCCAAAAAAAGTTGACCGGATGAGGATGGAAAATATTTTTTCCCTTGTATAAACTATTTGAATGGGAGACGACAACTACTAGACGACATACGAGAACATCTTATGTGTGATGGGATTAAGAAGAATTATACGACATGGATATGGGATGGTGAATTTACAAACATGCAATGGCGGTCCCAAACTAAACCTGTTGATCTTAAGAAGTCTTTGATGCTGTTGTTAGCGATGTAAGTCTGGTTAATGTCAAGGCCAAATATGGGTGGAGTGACAAAAGCTTCATTTCACTGCTTCAGGCAGTGTAAGATATGCTTCCAGAGGAAAACATATTGCCAAAAACTTACTATCAGGCGAAGATGATACTGTGTTCGATGGCATGGAGTAACAAAAAATTCATGCATGCCCTAATGATTGCATACTATATAGACATGAGTTTGAAGAAATGCATAAATGCCCCAGGTGTGGGGTAGCACGGTATAAATTAAAGAATGATGATGAATGTAGCAATGACGAAAGCTCAAAGAAAGGCCCCCCAGTGAAGGTGTTGTGGTATCTTCCGATTATTCCAAGGTTTAAGCATTTGTTTGCAAATGGAGATGACACAAAAGACCTAACATGGCATGCAGATGGGAGAAACTGTGATGGAATGCTCCGCCATTCGGCTAATTCCTTCCAGTGGAAATAGATTAATCATTTGTATCCGGACTTTCCACTGATGGAATGAATCCCTATAGCAGTTTAAGCACTCAGCACAGTTCGTGGCTTGTTTTGCTAGTCATTTACAACTTGCCTCCTTGGGTGTGTATGAAGCAAAAATACATGATGTCGTCTATGATGATATCAAGCCCAAGACAGCCAGCAAGTGGCATTGATGTTGATCTCAATCCCTTGATTGAAGACTTGCAAAGTTATGGGATGAAGGGGTTTTTGTGTTTTAGTGGATACAATGTTAAGGGCCATCGCGCATGCCCTATCTATGAATAAGATACAAGTTACGTACAACTGAAACATGGAAGAAAAACTGTATACACTCGGCATCGACATTTTTTGAAACCTTATCACCCTTACCGACGATTGAAAAAATTGTGTGTGACAGTGTCATCGGCACACTTCTTAACATTCAAGGCAAGACAAATGATGGTTTGAATACTCTTCAAGATCTAGCTGAGATGGGTGTACGTGACAAGTTACATCCAAAGTCAGATGGTAAGAAAATATACTTGCCTCCAGCATGTCACACTTTGTCTAGAAAGGAGAAGACAAGTTTTTGTCAATGTCTGGGCCGAGTGAAAGTGCCACAAGGATACTCTTCAAATATTAAAAGCTTGTGAACTAAAAGATATGAAATTAGTTGGCTTAAAGTCTCATGATTGTCACATCTTGATGCAACAACTATTAGTTATGGCGATTCAAGACATTTTTCCTAACAAACTGAGGCATGCCATAACTCAACTGTGTTTTTTCTTCTTTGTAGCAAAGTCATTGATCTTGTAAAGTTAGATGACTTAGAAGATGAGGCTACTATTAGGTTGTGTTAGTTGGAGATGTATTTTCCTCCTTCATTTTTTGACATTATGGTTCACTTAATTGTTCATCTAGATAAGGAAATTAAATTGTGTGGTCCTATTTATTTACAGCGGATGTACCTGGTTGAGTGATATATGAAGATCTTAAAAGGGTACACAAAGAATCTACATTGTCCTGAAGCATCCACTGTTGAAAGGTACATTGCAGAAAAAGCTATTAAATTTTGTTCATAGTACATTGAAAAGGCCAAACTTGTTGGAATTCCCGAGTCTCGGCATGACGAGAGAGTCAAAGGTAAGGGTTCACGAGGGCTGCACGTTATAACTCCTGGTCTAGAGGAATTGCAACAAGCTCATTTGTATATATTGAATAATATTAATGAAGTTCTTTCGTACATAGTTCGTCACGAAGCCTTAGTCAAAGAAAGTAACCCAAAAATGACAAAGAATAGGGTGTTGAAAAAGCATAACAAGACTTTCCTAAATTAGTTTAAAGATACAATCTTTGATGATGATAATGCCTCTAAAACATTAAGGAAGTTAATAGATGAGCCTAAAAGAAATGTTAGAAGTTGGCAGGGATACGATATCAACAAGTATTCGTTCTACACCAAAGAACAAGATGATAAGAGTACAATGCAAAACAATGGGGTTAGTCTTAGGGCTGAATCCCAACACTTTGCTACTATACATGACCACAATCCCCGTCTGGAGTTCATGCCTTACTTTGGAGTCATTGATGAAATCTGGGAGCTTAATTATGTTAAATTCACTGTGTGTGTTTTCAAGTGTAAGTGGGTTAATAGCAATATTGGTGTGCAAACCGATGATTCAGGATTTACTTTGGTAGATCATAAGAAGCTAGCTTATCAGAATAAGCCTTTCATCATGGAAGAACAAGCTAAACAGGTGTTTTATGTTCAAGATCCTTGTGATTAAAGGTGGTCATTGGTTCTACATGGAAAAACCATTCGTATTAATCTTGAAGATGATGATTCAACCCTTGATACTGGTCTCACTCCTTTCTCGACACAAATACCTAATGTCAATAGAGAAGAAGTTGACGACGTCCATGCAAATCGTAATGATCATGATGAAGAAGAATTAATTAACATTGTTTAATGTAATCTTTTTTTTTATATTTAATTGTTTCCACATTTACAATTACGTAGCTTACTATAATTTTGAGTTGACTTTAATTAATGTTATTTTTTAACAGGCACATGACTACACCACTGAGCTCCCATCCTTCTCCTCCTGAGTCAACACCTTCATCATCTACATCGAAGAATACTAGAAAAGCAACATAGCTGAGATCATTGGCTACGAAACCCATCGGTGTCGAGAGACCAGTTGTTCATGTAGATCCTGCCACTCAAAAGGCCAATGGTCCCCACAAAAAGAAATTAAGGACGTATTTGGGGATCATCGCTTAGGACAAGGTGGATGTTACAATTGCTAACTGGAAAGAAATTCCTACAGCTCAGAAAGATTTGATTTGGGAGGACATTCAGGTATACGAATTAAATATTGAATGTTATTGTAATTGGTTGTACTAAAATTCATAAAATGTTGAATGTTATTGATTAACTATTGACTATATTTATTGTATCGAAGACTAAATTCGATATACCAGAAGCGTCTAACAAAAGAATGAAGAAAAAAATCCTTCAAACGGTAGGAGAGTGAGGGAGGCAATTTAAGTCAGATTTGACCTCCAAATAGGCTCTGGCACAAGGCAAGGAGGAGGATGATGACACTATATATGAGAAGTACAGTATCAGTAAAGAAAAGTATAACCAATTTTGTTAGAGTTGTAGATATCCTTCATGGAAGGTTAGTTGACTTCAATTATTTATGAATAAAACAATTAACTTGCATTATTTTGAAGAGTACATAATTATCTTGAATAAATTTATTATTTCTTTATTATTTGATCATGTTTTTTGTTGACAAGTTTATGTGTAATTAGAACAAAATGTTAGAAATAAGGCTCAGGCCATCCAGAAACTAAACACTTCCCCTCACATGTTGTCTCATGAGGGTCATGATTTATCATAGCGAAAGTTAATGGAGGAAAACAAAAAAACAATGAGAGAAAACAAGCCCATCCAGGAGCACGAAAATAATCGTTCATCCTCTATCTCATGTTAGGCGACATGTGAAGTGGAACATGGCTCGCACAAAAAAAATCAGGAGAGATGACATTTGAGGCAGCACGTGAGATTGTAGAAAGGATTGTGAGTTAATTTTTTGTTTCAATGGTCATTAATTGTAAAAACAACAAAAAATTTAAAAACTCATTTAGTATTTTGTTGATTGCAGGATACCCTAGAAGAGCAATCTACACTGGGTAGCTTTGTCGCCAATGGACGCCAGGATGTGTAACGCCCTGAAATTTCAATAAGTTGAAAATAGATGTTTGATGTGATTGTTGTGTTATTTGATTGTTTGATAAGTTTGGATTAGTTGAATGATTGTTGTCTAAATTATCCTTGTGTTATTGCTTGGTGTAGATGTCAAGTTATGTGGAGTTTGTTTGAGCTGCATTGAATTGTGTGATTCTGAGTTTGACCCGAAAACTTGTTTTAGTAAAATCACCATTCTAGATTGGTTAACCGTTGGATCGCCTTCAAATTGTAAAGGTGGGTTCCTAACCCACATATGAAATTTTGACCGTTGGGATTGACCAAATAACATCTGAATCTTGAGAAATTAATTTTTCACTGAAGCAGAAATTTTAGAATTGGGTCAGCTTGCCCAGGCGAATTTTGCAGGCATTTTTGCTCGCCTGGGCGAGTCAAGGCAGTGTTAAATATGTATTTCAGCCTCCAAATCATGAAAATGATGCTTTTTCTTCCTCCCAACAGCCAACCCACCTCCCCCTATCATCCTCCACCACCCATAGCCACTAGAGACCACCACGAGGCACTGCCGCTTGCCGTTGGACCACCGCATGAAGATGAGCACTTTAATCGGAGCGGAATCTTCAAAACTCAACTCGAGGATCCAGTAGAGAATAGAGCCTCCAATCCTCTTTTCTTGGTTTCCTTGAGTTAATCTTGGTTTCCTTTGTCTTCTTCTAGCTAGTTTAAGCCTCTCTTGATATCTCTTGTGATTCAGGTAGCATTATTGGCTGTTTCAATACTTCCTTTGAAAACCCTTTGAAAATGAGATGTTGTAAAAGTCTCATTTCTATGAAACAGATGTCATTTATGTGATCCTTGTTGAACCCTGGTCACATTGGTGTGATCGGAATTTCAAAATCATGTCTTTTGATGTGGACTCCCAAAACACCATTTTAGCCTCTTTTTAAATTTGAGTGGGTATTTGACTCTGAATGCTAACGTTAGCCTTGTTTTTGAAATCTATACTAAATTATCTTCAATTTGGTATATAGAGCTCTGCGTTTGGGCCAAAGCACTTGAACTTGAGAGATCCCAAAACAACGTTTCAAGGAGCTAATTGAGAGGTATAGATAGGTAAGGGGAGTTTATTATTTTGGCAATAGTTTAGATACCATAGTTAGGAGTCAGGGAGTCCAACTATGAAGATAACTGTTTGTCCCTACTGTGTGCTAGTTTTCAAGAAAAACTATATTTTTAAGTAATGGGATGCGATGTATTTATGATTGATGTGTGTTTGTTCCTGTATGTGCTCGTTTTCAAGAAAAAAACTATGTTTTTCGATAGATAAAATTGTGAATGATATTGTTGTTATAATGATTGGATTTTTGGGAAAAGTCTTAATTACAGAGGAGACTCTGCCCAAAATTTTATAATATGTTTTCCTATTTAATTCTTTATTGAATTTTTAAATAGACATAAGAGTGCATTTTTTTATATTGTTGTCTTCCTCTTTTATTTATAATTTTTTTTAAAATACCAGTATTGTGGTAATATGGATTGTGAATGAAATGAGATGATGTTTATGTGGTTGGTGATGCTTAAATGAGATGATGATGAATTGGTTGTTGATGTTGAAATGAGCTGAGTTTAATATCTATGATGATGATATTGAAATTGTGTGATGTGGATACACTTGAATACCATGGGGGTGTCTGATTGGATAACCTTGTGAGGATGTGTTTACGAATTTTAAGCATCCTAAAGAGAAAGGGATTGTTTAAAATTCCGGTCCCTAGTTATCCATAGTCAGTGCATTAATGGTGCCTATGGTTGTATATTGTGTATGTCCATGTGGTGTACATTGACCAGTTGGATAACCTTGCGAGGGTGGATTTACGAATTTTAAGCATCCTAAGAGAGAATGGGATTGTTTAAAATTTTGTCCCTATCTATCCATGGTCAGTGTATCGGTGATGTTGTGTATGTACATGGGGGTGCATGATTGGATAACCTTGCGAGGGTGGGTTTACGAATTTTAAGCATCCCAAGAAAGAAAGGGATTCTTAAAATTTTGGTCCTTATCTATCCATGGTCATTGCATTGATGGTGCCCATGTTCATACTTCATATTTCATGGATGGAAATAGAATGGTGGCAGTAAGTACGGGGGTACTAAAGGGCATCACTCTATTTGGAACTTCCTTGTGACTCAGGGCTGATCACCATGGGAGGGGAGTGACCAGTGCACGACAGGGTAACCTCGACGAGCTACTGCATCATTTTCCTGAGAGAGGCTATTTCCATGAGAATGGTACCATATTGCATGCTGAGTGATGAGTCAGATGCATACATCATTATGAATATGATTGTTTAAGTTGTGGAATGCATTGGATGACTGTTTTTGTTGAATGTGTAATGGAATGAGGGGTTTGTGGTAATAATTGTGGTGATTTGTGTTGTTTTTCTTCCAACTGCTGTTATCTGATGTTTGTTGGTTTTATATAATAAACTCATCCTTGAGTTTGTTGTACCGTGTGGTTGGTACCTATGATGATCGCGAACCTTCGTTCGTGTAAGCAAATGAGTAGCCTTAGGTGACTCTGGAGGGAGATTCTTTTTGGTTGGAGCCGCCAAGCCGACGTGATGACGTTGGGTTTCTTTTCGGGAAAGAGTTGTGTTTTGTTAATCAACTCTTTCTTAGTTAGTTCTTTCATTTTTTGTTAGATATGTAATTTCAGTTGTATTACATGTAAAAATTAAAGGAAATTTTAACATGTGGATGACATATACCGATTTAATATATATGTACATATGTGTTTAATTATGTAAATGTAATACGTGTATGATAATTGTATTATCGCAAAAAATTTATCATCATTTTCATAATCAATTTAATGAAGTTTTCATTAAAAGTTAAATCTTGTGCGGTAAGAGTTGATGATACAGTAGCGACGAGGTGGGTCGTTACAGGTTATACTGACTGCTGCCACTGGGCTACCAGAGCACTCTAGCTGTGTCCATGCTACTAAAGCCAATGTGACGATCAAACAATACTTTGGACCGGCTTCAACAAGCTCTCACACGTCTAAGTCCATCAACCCAGAAGACTTGGATCGACTGAAACAGAATATTAGGGACGAGCTGGAGCAGTCGATCATTGAAAAAGTGACTCAACAACTAATGTTGTCATTTAGTCAGATGTAGTTCCAAATGCAATTGCAGGGATTCATACCGCCTCCTGAGATTGAGGTTGGTCTTTTTGCTGCCCGTGTCAGCACGAAGGAAAGTTGTGTCGATCCCTCAGGCCAAGACCCAGACACGGGTGCATCAGACAAGCGTGGGTTGTATGTTGATGACAATCCCCCCGCCTGGTTTGAGTTTATGAGGGGTCGACAACCGTGCACAACGTTCGTTTGGCCACTGATCAGCTAAGGTGGGTGTTAAGGAAGTTCGAGATGCTGATGCTCACTTCCCTGTACCCACTGAAGAGGTTCAATTAGTGGGGCAGATCCTTAACACCTACACATCTTGTACAGCCTATTTCAGAAAGATATTCTTTTTTGTGTTTATTATCATTTAAAAAGTATTTGTTACAAAATTAGTGTTGACTTTCAATGACTTATGGTTATCAATTGTGTAAGATAAACATGTGCCTAAGGGACCAGCAAAACTTGTACATAAGTCGAAACCTAATGACAATCCCCTATTCCAAATCATATTGACGATCCCGCAACTTTTCCTCATGCCTATGAAGATGTCGTGGGATACTACTATGTTTGGGATGTATAATGAGGGTGTCCCCTTGTACATAAAACATGAAGATATTTCTAAAATAATACACAGTGATCAATGTCTCAAAATCTTTGTTTTACAGCTATGAATTTTGTAAGTCACTTTACATTACAGTTCGTTACATAACTAATTATTTTAAATTGATGCATAATTTACTTTATTTTAAAAACAATAGGCATATGAATGACTTAAGTCTGCAATCAGATAATGTCTCTATGTATGAATTCCTTGAGCCATGGTCCATATAGAGATCTGGGTAATCACAATTTGAATCTGAATATTATATTAAGAAATAGATGCAGAATTCACAGAAACATGTCTACCTAAGAGCCTATTTGAATGGATAAGTAAAACTGTACAAATCAATTTAAATAATGTATACACTATAATAACTTAATGTTCTCCAATTTAGTGCAAATTGGCAACTGGTCGTTATATGTCATAAAGACAATGTTGTCATCTGATTTTGTTTCTTGCACAATAAGCCCGATATCTGCTTGAAAGGAATTATTAATAGGTCAATTGTAATTTGTAAGACATTTAGTTTATTATTTGTAAGGCATCATTAATATGTTATTTGTACAATATGCATGCATGTTTCTCTTAACAGTGCTTTGAAGGGATTCAACAATAGTCAAGGAACTAAATCCAAGGCTACTGCTAAATAGATTGCAGTTAAAGTAAGTCATTTAAACAATGGTTGATGTCTTAAAATTTACATTTATTACTATGTATTGTACACTCATTTTCGGTTAACTTTGAATATCTTACATAATTAAACATCGGTTTTTACTGAAAACCAATGTTGATTTATGCATATTTTACACGGTTAGACTCAGAGAGAGCTAGAGAGGATCAATGAAGCTGAGGATCTTAGTCATTGGAATGTTTAGGCTTTTTATATGCCAATTCAATTGAATGGCATTTGTAATTTGTGTATGTGTAATGTGATGCTTTCTATGATCCATTGAATAAAGCTTATTCATGTTTTTGCATTCATGTTTTCACAAAAGCAAAAGTTTCATAAAAAACTTTTTTCTGAAACACAAGGTTTTCATGAGTGCATAAAAAGCTAAGTGTTCAATGTTTCAAGTTTTGGGAAAAATATTTTCTCATTAATTTAATCAATTACAAGCAAGTTGTAATATATTACTTGAAAACAAAGAACATTTTAATCGATTACGAGATTATGGTAATCAATTACACAATTCAAAATCACAGAATGGACTTCCTGTGATAATCGATTACAACATGGTGGTAATCGATTACAACATGGTGGTAATCGATTACTTGGCAACTATTTTGATTAAAGCTTCCTGTGATAATCGGTTACATTGTGTTTTAATCAATTACATTGTTCATAAGTCTTTTTCAGATAGCCTCAAGAAAACTGTAATCGATTACATAAGTGATTTAATCGATTACAACAATTAAAACAGTTTTCTCTATAAATATATGTTGCTTGTTTGAACTAAATACAACGAATATTATAACTCTTTTTGAAGAGAGAAAAGATACTACGAGCTAATCAGTGTTTAGAGTTACAAATCCTCAGTTTCATCAATCATAAAGAAACCATGTGAGGATTTCATTTTTGAGCATTTGCAAAAAGGAAAAAAAAAAGGCTTTGGAGAGATTCTTTTAAGATTTTCATTCAACCTTGATTCAGAATCTTTATCATCTGCATTCATCTGAATTGGATCATCAGATTGTTTCTCTCCTTACTACTTTCGTTATAATTTTTTTTAGAAATTCCGAGTTTTGTAACTAGAGTAATTGTTTTCTTAAAGTTTGTCTAGAATAGGTTTTTATAGAGGAAAGATTAAAAAAAGGTGTTTCTCTAAATCTTGATCATAGAGGGTTTAAGGAAGTTAGATGCTTTGTTCTTAATTAATCTAGGTTTGATTAAGAGTGATTGTATAAACTTGTAAGAAACAGATTGCAAATAGTTAGATCCTAACTAGTTGGTTAGGAAATTGGATGTAGTTTCTCTAAGATTGAGAAGTGAACCAATATAAATCTTGGTATTGATTACTTCTTCTTTATCTTTTCTTTTGATTATTAACTGTCATTCGTTAGTATAACTTTTCATAATCAACAGAAACATTTTTGTTGTAATTGCATTCGATAAAGATTGAAGTTTGATTAATTAAAAGCGTTCTATGTTTGTTTTGTGATACGATCTCTTTCTACTCTGATTGTCAAATAAATTTTAATTGGCCAAGAACGACCAATTCACCTCCTATTGATTTGTGTGTTATTCATATTGTTTTTATACACTATTTCATTTATTTCTTATTAGGCAACATTGATTTTTCTTAAAAATCGATGTTGTGTAGTGTATGTTGACAGTATTTTTTAAAATCGATGTTAACGTTAATACTTTTAACGTTGGTGGTTTCAACATCGATTTTTAACCAATGTTAAAAGTTTAAAAGAATCAATGTTAAAAACCAATGCTGACATGTTTCAATACAACACACACTGATGGGCTTTCAGTCTTGAACAAGACACATGTAACATGTGAGACCATCACTCTTTTTAGATGAGATTACTACCTATTTCATGCCAAAGCATGGTTAATTACATAGACTAGGAGTCTTCATGAATTACATATAAAAGAGGTTAACTATCCTTGAAATATAGTATTAGTGTTCAAAAGTTCATCCTTGAATCCTGATATCCTTCATATTGGTTAAAAGTATAAAATATCCTTCATATTGGCTAACAATGTCAAATATTATTCAAACGTTCATCCCTGATGCTACAAGGTTGGTGTTATTTATTTATTACTACAACTTAAGCAAAGAAACTACAAGGTATGATTTAGATTATAAACAAACTAATGATTATGCAGAACTGAGATCTTGCAAAGAATGAAACACAAAAAAAGATAAAAAATGAAAGGTTCACAGACACAATATGAGAGCTCGTGAAGCGTGAAATTCGAATTTGAGGAAGTGAAGACAAGCCTAAATCGAGTCCAGAACGAGTATCCGGGTTAAACTCAATTTGATTTGCAGCTACTGATAGGAATTCGAAGTGGATCGAGATACGAACGTGTATTTGGAATTGGAATACCTAGAATTGAAATTCTCGAACAGCAAAATTTCAATACGATCTCAACACCTAGAACTAGAACGCTTGGGGAATGGTGATTTTGGGTCTCTTGGAAAAGAGAAAGGGAAGCTTTCAATTACTGCCCATTCAAAAGCAACGTAAATTAAATGAGCCACCTAATACGTGTTTATTTTAGTAAATGTTACAAAATATACCATTCAAAAGCATCACGTAACATTTGTTTCAATAATGTTACGGAAAAGCCATTTACAAGAAATTGCAACATTCAGTTCAATAAATGTTAGAAAAAACTGTTTTTTTTTACAAAAAGAAAAACTGTTTTTAACAAAACAATAACAACATTTTTACCAACGTTACCACTTAAATGTTACAAAATATAAGTCTTAGATGTAGTAGTGATTATAGATTAAATTAAGAATATTTTATTTAAAAAATAATTAATAAACAAGAGAAATGAAATCTTATAATAAAGGATAAAAAAATTATTGATTGTCTTACTTATAAAGACGACAAGAGTATATTTCTGTAAAAATAAAATCTTTATATATATATATATATATATATATATATATATATATATAAACAATTCTTATATCTGATCCATTCATAATAAAATTTTTTTTAAGAATATAAAAATACAATTTTGAGTCAAATAAAAAATAATAAATTATATTCTGGTGACTAGTTTAATTAATAATTTTTACATATTTATGTTGATCAATTAATAAAGTCAAAACTGTTACATTGACTAAAATATTCACATTTTATCATGTGCTGCAAAATGATCTCATCATGTAGAAGGCGTGCCAAATCAAAATTTCTTTATAAAAGAAAAACTAAGAACTAACATATGTCATAGACAACCAAAAGTCATACATGTCACTCACAAAGGACAATGTCAACAACCTTCAAGTACCTTTATTCCATCCTCTTCCTCACCCTTATCATCAAAGGCACGAACATTCTATTAGTTTTTAAATTTCACCATTTATCTTTCTCTTCTCACCTTTCATTTTCCTAACAAAAACTTTTATGATTTTTTTATTATTTTACAATGATTCTCTATCTTTATTCTTGTGTTTGATACATAAACTTTTCAGGGTCTAGTTATTGTAACTTGAATAACATCATTAGTGGCACAACAAGAAGTGGGAGAGTAATACGTGGCCTTCCTGAGTGGAACGTAGTTGTGATAAACAACTGCTCTTGTGCACAAAGCCAAATAAGGTTTGATTGCAAAGAGTTTCGGACCATTGAGGATGTTAGCCGGTCAATTATTTCCGTACAAGGCGATAGTTGCCTCCTTATCAATGGAAATCCTTTGAAGGGTTTTGCTAGTGTTCGCTTCTCCTATGCTTGGGATCCTGGTTTTGTGTTTTTAGCTACGAGCTCTCATACCAGTTGTTGGTAAGGATTTGCTGAAAAATGTTAATAGAATAATAATTTTCATAAAAATAAGGCTTAAATATCTTGTTACTCCATGTAGCAACTATGTGTTTATCTGCTGTTTTTGTTTGAGTCTCTATGATGTATTTATTTTTTTCATTTTAGTCTCTATAATATTTTATTATGTTGAGTTAGAATTTGTGAAGAAGAGTTGAAGAAAATTATCCACATATTACAAGGACATCAAAACAAGGACAAAAACAAAAAAGAAAGGTTAAATAACACTTTTAATCTTTTATCTTTTTATTGAGATTCAATTTGGTCATCTTTTAAAAAAATTAGTATTGTATCTCTTAAATTTAATTCAATTTGGTCATTTCAAAAGTTTAAAATCAATGTGGAGGTTTTTAAGTAGTCAGCAACAAAGCAACATATCTTTTCAAAAGAATAATAATGCTAGTTAGCGAGCCAACCTTCTTAGCCTATCAGATAGGCAGGTTGGGCAAGACAGACTGAAGCAGGTTGGTGTATTAAGTCACCTAGCCTACTCCCATCATTTTTGGAGAGTTAAGCAGGCTAACCTGCTATGCTCAACTTGCATTGTCACCCATATTCATTAGTAGAGGTGATAAAATAGGTTGCTCAATCTAACGTTGTTTAACTTCATTTGAGTCACAAATTAAAACTAGCATTGACAAAAAGGATAAGTTCATTTGGGTAGGGAATTATAGTATTCAACCATTGATAGAGTCTGAATAGGGTATTATTATTCTTGTTTTCACACTTGCATTTGAAAAAAAACATAATGATCCCAACCTATATATAGCAACATAGTTAATTATCAACTTTAATCTTGTTTCTCATACTTGATGGTATCTCTATACTGGTGGTACCTGTACCTTTTGTGAAACACAAAGATCCCTACGTACTGCACTTTTGTCAAACACGTTTAATATTTGATGAAACTAATTATGAAACTAACTGAAAAAGTATAAAACGATTGAAATGAACATATTTATATGATATATATAAATTTTATTTGTGGATAAAATTATATTTTAAAGTGTTACGCTTTTTAGTTTTTGATTAATTTTAAACTCTTGAAATTTTTATTTATATAAAATTAATTAATTAAAAAATAAAAACATCATTATATGAAGAAAAAAGAGAGTGAAGACGTTGGAGAAAAAAGAAGAATGAACACATTAGGGAAAAAAAGGAGAGTGACGAGCACACATACGTCAAATGCATAAATGAATGTAAAAGATCGATAAAATTTTGATTTAAAAAAAATGAATAATAAAATTTATATATATGTATATATAATTAGAAATGAGGATAGTTATGTCATTTTTTTTCCTCTCATTTTAAGGCTAACATAATAAATTTATATAATTTTCATCCTAAAAAAAATTATCCCTCATAATTTTAAGGCTAAAATGGTAATTTTATTTTTTCCTCTCTTTCTTAGGATTTATTTTGGAAATCAATTACAAACATAATTAATACCATTCTCGAAATCAATGACCATACCTTATTTAAAATGGCTCGGCTCTTATCATGTTGTATTTTCCTTTTTATTTTTAAGAATTCAGTGACACGTTTTCCTTCTCACTGATATATATTTGAAAAGAAATAGCATATTAGTCATTAGCTTTCATAAATATATTTACTATTATTTTTTAGCTAATTATATTAAATTGATAATTGATAATTTTAAATGAATTGGCCATCTGATAATTTAAAATGATTATATTATTTAAAGTTTATATATGAAATAGCTTAACCTGACTCCAATGGTTCACATAATTATTTAGTTGATAACTCGCTAATATTCAAATCCCAATCAAACCATTATATTATCATATCATAAAATGAAATTATGATTCAATTTAATTTTAACGTATATATAAAGATATATAGTAATAGTTATAATTCTTAACGAGTTATAATTTAATAAATATATAACAATATTATATTGAGTAACATTATAAGTTTAGTTTTGAAATTATAACCCGTTAATGTAGCACATCAATTAAATTAGCAATTTGAGTCTTCGATATTCAATTTAATTTTTTAATCTTATTTTTATTATTAATCTTTTTGTTTCCTGTTTTAAATCATTTTTAGTTATAAAGTGTAAATCAAAAGTGTGCTTATCAATAATTACTTATTTCGTCATTCAATTTTCTTTCATAAGTTATATTTTTAAAATTATTATATATTTTATCTATGTTACATCAATCCATATTTATATCCATATATCACACATATAATCATACTAGGTCAAATTTATTGGGATAGTTAATTTTTTTTATAATCACATTTTTAAGAGACTTTTAAATATTTATATTCATCGACTCTAAGGGTATTCATATTAAGACAAATCTATTTTGGTATTATTTTAAATAGTTGATTTTTTATATCAAAATACTCTTTGATGTTTCTTTTAAAAGTTTAATGTATTAAACTTATCTATGAATGATGGATATATTTTTTATCAAAACATTCTTGAATTTTTATTGGAAAGTATAAAACTATTCTGTTATGTTGCATTAATTCATATTTATATCCATATGTCACACGTGTAATTATACTAGGGCAAATTCAATGGGATTTTTTTTTATAATCATAAGTTTTTTATATTAAGAGACTCTTAAGTAATTGTATTTTAATTTAATGAATACAGCTTCTGCATGAATGATGTTTAAATTTCTTTTTATTTCAAAATATATTTCTTTTTTAAATTTGAAACTATTAAAATTATATTTTTAAACAATTATATATTTTATTTATGTTGCGTTAATCCATACTTATTTTCAACAATCACGCGGGACAAATCCATTTGGGTGATTTTTTTATAAGCATCGGTTTTTTATGTCAATAGATTCTTACATGGCCAAAAAAATATAATACTATATAAAACTTTTATATTAATGATGTTAAAAAATATATCAAAATATGCTTTTATTTAGTTAATTTGAAAGTAAAACAATTTAATTTTTTAAACTATTATATATTCTATTTTTTAAAATAAGGATATGCTCTATAATGGGTGAAAGGATCCTAACTAGATTAGCTCCCCATCAAATACCCAAAGAAGAGACACACCTCAAATAAAATAAAATAAAAACAAAATTAAAAAAAACATATATATATATATATATATATATATATATATATATATATATATATATATAT
>CM023950.1:17231988-17255298 GCA_013407115.1 Glycine latifolia
AACCTTAAAACATAAAATTAAACTCTCAAGTGCGGCAGAGCCAACGATATATATATATATATATATATATATATATATATATATATATATATATATATATATATATATATATATATATATATATAGGATTGAGTTATGTTTAAACCACATTTTAATATAATGGTAGGACACATAATATGATTCTCCTATATCTACAAATCAAAATTAAATCAATAGAAGCCAATACAATACATGTAGCTATAAGCTTTTATACTATTCTTTCAAATAAGTTTTCTTATAAAAGTTAAAGAAAATGATAATTAATTATAAGAAATTTTCTTAAAATAGAAAACTAAGGCTTTATGTAAAGGTTTTAATCCTTGAAATTGTAGATAATAAGCTTGTAGAAATACTAGAAATATAATATGCATGGGATAAGAATCAATCAAGTCTTTATTATCATTAAATTACCTTAAAGCGTTGGAAGAAGGCATTATTTTCACGGTCTTTAATTTCATCACTCCCCTTGTAGGCCATGGATGAAGATACGATTGCCTGATGTTCGTTGAGATAGCTAGTGATGTAGTCCTACTTGGTTCAAACCTAAATACAAAAGAAGGTTACCCAAAATTAAAAGATAATGAAGGACTTATAATATATATTGACAAAAAAACTAAATTCTAATTTATTCTTACTCTGTACCATTGGGTATAACCATAGGGCGATCATATTGAGTAAGTATTCTTACATTTTCTCATCTGAATGATGTTCATTGGCAGACAAGTTCTCAACAATGATGGAACATCTTGTTGTGATGATGGGTCTTGTAGGCATTGAGTCTGTGATCGTTGTGTGTTTGTATCAATTGGGGATGGTGTGGCTGCAACAAGTGATGATGGCCAGTGTGTGGTTGCAACAACTACAGAAGGTATGGTTGTAGCAACTGAGGATGGTTATGGGGATGGTGCAACAAATAGGGCTTGGGCAAATGATCCTGGTGTATCTCTTTCTGACAATACTTTAATTACATAATGTGACTTCTTCATCTTTTCTTTCTCCTTCCCCTTATTGGCACAAGAGGATGGGGGTCGGTATGGGTCACAATCTCTTGTAGTCCTATATCTATACATAGGAAAATAAAATTACAAATAATAAACATCATGCATAACAATCATTATGATTAACTAATATAATTGCACCATAGATACAGTGAACTTCATAAAGAAAAACCTATAATGATCATAATGAATAACTAAGACATTTCCACCACAAAATTGAGAACAAAATAAAGAGTTACCAATAATAATCGTTAAAATTAATAAATACAATTAAATCAAAAAATAAAAATTTCAAAACATTTTCCTATTTGCCTAATCTTCTTCAGAGTTGGAGACATCAAAATCATCTTCTAATTCCACCTATTGGCTGTCTTCTACCAATACTTCTTCTTCTTGCACTTGAATATGTTGTTGAGGTTCTTCAAGCCCATCCACTTCTTCAGGATCAGCTTTTACATCAAGTAATCCAAAAATACCTTCAACTTCAATGACTTCATTGGTATATGAAGGTGAACCTTCTTTGTAAGGCACATATTCTACAACATCATTAGATTTTATGCGACCCATTGGCTTTGTTTTGATTGTAGCACATCAACCACATTTGATCATTTGTGTACCTGGATAAGGAACATAGTACACTTGCCTTACATTATGCGTAGTGATAAATGTATTAAATTTCTCATATCTTACATCCATTTGAATATCTACTTCTTTATATTTTTGATCCACTCTTGTACCTTTTCTCGATGCAATCACAATAAAATACCACTAATTTCTAAGGATAGCTTAAAATATTGTACCCAAGCTCATATATATGTTGAATGATCCCATAGAAACCATATTCACCTCCTTCTATAAGACCTTTTACATAAACCCCATTATTTATGGTTATTTTTCCCTTACACTATGCATGAGTTTGGAACTTCTACCCATTAACAAAGTACATGTGTCATTCTTTAACACATCTTAAAGACTCATTTGATAAATTCCTTATGTGTTGGATTCTCTCATTTAAAGGATCATTATGAACCTACACATGTAAGAAACATGGAGTTATAATTTATTTAACATATATATAATGAAAAATTAAAATAAATTGTTAGATACATACTTGTTCCTTGAACCATGTAGGAAAATCAACATGTATATAAGCAAAAGCATGTTGCTAGGTTTGCATGAATGAACTGTCCAAATATGTAACTCGAAGGGTGAATTTAAAAGGATAATGCAAGGTACATTGTGAACAATAATGAAAACATCGATTCTAATATACTTACTCAAGGTAAGGTCTAACTTCAACACAGTTGATCAGCACATGAACATGGATTGATTTGTGTTGTTCATCAATTAACCAGTGGGTCAACTCCTTGCTAGAATGATGACCAAGTTAGTGAAAAATCGATAATATTGGTGGATGTCTTTCACTAGATGTATCCATTTTGTTTCTAGTAATCCTCATTGATAACATGAAGTTTTTAAAATAATGAGAATAAAAATGAATTGTCTCCCGGTGCAAGTAAGCTGCACAAATTGATCCTTCAACCATAATCTTATTTTTTTAATTAATCGTTTAGAAATGCCCATGAATCTACAAAATTAATTAAGTAGCTGATGTTGAGAAGTATAATAAATGAAATTCAAATAAAATATGATGATATTTTTAGTACCTCTCAAATGGATATATCCACCTGTATTCCACTCATATACCAAGTCTTGCTTCATGTGCAAGATGAATAGGAAGATGCCCCATTGAATAAAAAAACCCATGAGGAAATATTCTTTTCAATTTGCAAATAGTTCACGAAACAAATGTCCTTTAACATTATAATAATTATAATATATATATATATATATATATATATATATATGTATAATTGGTAATATCAATTATAAAGGTTTAAAACAATTACGAAAAAGATTATTTAAAAGGAACATATTTCTAAACACATAATTAAAAAGAATATAGATTATTAGAAATTTGGAATAAATAGGAACAAAGGTTTAAAAGGGTTTTTTGTTGATGCTTTAAAAGGATTATTAAAAAGGATGATAACATGCTTCGATTATAAAAGGATCATAACAATTCTTCTACTCTCATACTCAAGCTCGTCATCCACCACTGTAGGAACCACCGCAACTAGCCACAGTCACCAAATCACTCTCCCTTGTCGATTGAGGAACTCAACAATTCTTCTACTCTCAGTTCAACCGTCCTCACCGACATCCAGTTTGGTTGGGACTTGTAGCTCTCTCTCTCTCTCTCTCTTAGATCCCTCTCCCTCAACAGGATTAATGTGACCAAATCCTTCTAAAATCTAGACTAAATCATTCTAACCAAGTCCCTCGCCTATTTGGTGTAGACGTTGGGTTATGACTGTATAAGAAAATGTTTTGTTGTTACCCTCTTTTCCACTTTGTTGTTACCCTCTTGATGTTATCTGAATCACTTCCTTCTTCTTCTTGGCTTTCACTATTTTTTAAACAATTTTCTAAATCAAACAATCTGGAAGCCTTCAAGCTTTGTTACAAAATGACCATTCTAGAATCCTAATTGGTAGCTGAAATAGTCTATCTAGAATAGAAACAACAACATTCCAAAATAGCTATTCTAAAATGTTGTTTTTATTTCAGATAGAAAATTTTGGACTCCTAATTGGTATTCAAAATGGTCAATCCATACATAATTCATATTGTTTTACCATAATTTGTCTTCCAGAATATGTAATCCACAAATTATTTTTCATAATATGATAAGGGTTTCAAGTGTCCTCCACAAATTTTGTTGGAACAATTTCTCTTATGAAACAATCCAAATTTTAATTAAGGAAAAGCAAAGTTACCATATGAGAAGGGTAGTTTAGGGACATTAGAAAATTTGGGTGCAGAAAGCAAAAATGGAAGTGCAGAAAGTAAAATCATCATAAGTGTTAGGCCTTGATCATTTATTTATATTCGGGCTCCTGCTATTTAGATATTTTATTTTTACTAAGCATACCCATACCCTTTTCTATCTCCCAACTACCCATTATACGCTTTTCTATTAAAGATCTACACCTTTTTTACTTTCTAGAAATTTATTTTTGGAATTAAATATATTTATTCCAGAAATATATCTCTAGAACTATAATTTATAGTTCTAAAGATACATTTCCAGAATGCCATACATTATTCCAGAAAGACATTTCTAGTAATAACAAATCATACATCAATCAAAGTACTTAAGAGTTGTTGAGGGTTGAGGCCTGAATCATTGACGTAGATTTGGATTAGAAAATGAATGAACGCTCTTAAAGGAAAAAAAAAACAATTGTCAAAAGTTTTGCTTTACAATTAAGGTGTATAATAAATGAAGTTAGTCATGAACATACCTTCAAACATAGTGTCGTGTGAAGGAAAACAAAAAGTATTGTATGCTATTGATGAAAATACAATATTATATAATGAATATATGGTGAAGATGGTTTAAAATTAGGGTTTAAACCTTAATAAAGATAAAGTGAAAATAAGCTTTTAAATAGGATTTAAACAATTCCAATGATAGGATAAAAATAAGACCAACATACATGGGTATAAAATATGTGTTTATCTTGTCATTGAATTTTTTTTTCTATTTCTCTTCAACGATCTTAATTCCTAAGTGATATTTTATTGAAAAATACATACTTATTCTTGAAGTATATCTTCAAAACTATAAATTATAGTTCTAGAGATATATTTTTGGAATAGGTACATTTAATTCTAGAAATACATTTTTGGGAAACAAAAGGGGTGTACACCTTTAACGAAAAAGGGTATAATGGATAGTTGAGAGGTAGAAAATGGATACAGGGGTGTACTTGGGAAAAATGAGGTCTAAATAGTAAGATCCTTATTAAGTCATAAGAAATTAAGAAATAAATTATTAAACATATTTATGAATTTATCTGATTTTTTTATTTATTATATATATATATATATATATATAATTTTTCATTTTTTAAATGTATCTTAAAAACCTTTTTAATCAACAATAAGAATAAAATAATAATAAAATTATTATATATAATTAAATTTAACAACATTAATTAATCATTCAAATATGCTTATGTGTTTAATGGCTCATTTTTTATTAGCTTATGTATTTAACAACAATTAATGGACCCCTTTTGATGTTTTTAAAGTTATCAACCGACCATGTTACCAATGATAGATCCGTTGGTAAGTTTTATCAGTAAGACTAATATTTTCGATGGATATATATTCATCAGTAAATATTTGCTGCAAAAAACTAGTTGAAAATTCTGGAAAAATGTTTCCAATGGTAATATTCGGGCCGTAATAAGCATTTTTTTTAGTGACAAAAAATAAATAAAATTAAAATTTCTTACATTTTTACAATCATTTATGCCTATTTTGGCATTTAAGGTAATCATATGGAATGAATAAACCAAGTTAAATAAACAATTCAATTTTATTATGTAAGTTTATGCACAAGGTAAATACTATCCTTTTTTTTTTACACACATCTATGCACATTTTTATAGTAAAATAAAAAAATTAAATTCAAATAAACACACTCAAATCCTATGTTTATCTTGTACATCGCGGGGTAAAAAAATTGATAAATATATTAAGAATAAAAAATGAAAAAAATATATAAAAGATAGAAGGTAGCTTTTTCAAAAACATTACTTTAAGGAACATAATAAAAATTAGAAACTAACGTTTTAAAAACCGATACTTCAAGTAGCGATTTAAAAAATGGTAAAAGATACTAGAAGCTAGCTAAAATACCTTTCTAAGCAAACTATAAATAGTTTGTTAAGACACTTTTTTATCAAAACGTCAAACAATGTTATTATATTCGAATATATCGATCATCAATTCGATTGAAATACTGAATCATTGGATAAAAATTGGTCAAATGATTCACTAATTGACTTGTTTGACCTTATATAATTTTAAATATTTAATATATTTATATAATTGGAATAATATTGATATATTTTTGTTCTATAAATATTATAAATATAGTTCTTATAAATAAAAATGTATTAAATATTATATGTTATATTATATATATATATATATATATATATATATATATACACACACTTTTGGTACCAGCTTAATTGATCTAACCTATTTTATCACCACTATTCATTGGCTAAGCCAAGCCTAGGTAGCAGCTAATTGGTATTTAATTAGACAGCCAAAGCCGGAAGATGGCAACAACCTTCAAGTACTTTACTTCCATCCTCTTCTTCACCCTCATCATCAAAGGTATGCTCTAATAATATTCCTTTAAATTTCCAGTTTTTTTTTCTACTTCTCACACATCTTTCCCCACCCAAACCAATTTCATTAAACTTTTCTTCCTACACGATGATTAATTATTTAATTCCCCCTCTTTCTCTCTATTTCTCTGTGCAAATTTGAATTAATCCACAAAATTTTCAGGGTCATGTGATGACTGTTCCTTGAACAACATCAATATTGGCACAACAAGAACTGGGAGAGAAATCCAGGGCCAGCCCGAGTGGAACGTGACCGTGATCAACAATTGCAACTGTGAACAGAGTCAGATAAAGTTGTCTTGCAAAGGGTTTCAAAGTGCAGAAAGTATTGACCTTTCAATTCTTTCCATGGAAGGTGATAGCTGCTTACTCATCAATGGGAATCCAATGAAGGGTTCTGATACTGTTAACTTCTCCTATGCCTGGGATCCTCCCTTTCTGCTTTTGCCTTCAAGCTCTGTTTTAGGTCCTTGTTCATAGGGATTTGTTTAATAGAATAGGAAAAGGAAAGAAAAAAAAAGCAATAACAATCATAATAATTGTGAATTTAAAGCATGCTGTGGATTTCAGTTCTATGAACCTTTGAGCTTTCGTTGATCTTGTATAATTTTATTATGTTTTGATTGATTTGCAGCTTCTAATAAAACAGGATATAAAAAATTAATTTGATTTTGATCCAGAATTAATATACAAATCAATGGATATCAATTATTGTGGTGGTTTATATTCCTATGTAATATATTGTATTTTTTTTATGAATGATTAAAGTATTGTATGTTGTTACAATCATGTGTGTGGATATAGAGCATTTAAAGGTCCTAATCCTGTTTTTGGTAGAAAAAGGTCCTCATCTTGGAACACACACCTATCTTGAAAGTTTTAACTAATTTCCTTAATTTTTTTAGTTCTATTTTCATTTTGACATATGCAAAGTGGGTACGTGTGTTGGAAAGAACCATACGACATTAACAATCGTGATGACATTGTGGAATGCATTTTTCATTTCATATTCATGACTTGCGGAATGCATTGATGACATTGTGTAACATCGTGATTTTTCTAATTATAATAAAGTGATTAAAAATAATTATAAGAGATAATTTAATTTAATTTTAAAAAATAATTAATAAATATATGTAAGTTTCAATAGAAAATTTTATTGAAAACAAAATTGAGTTATATATTGATAATGTAAGAATATATTGTAGGGAGTAAACAATTAAAAATTAAAAAAAAAATTAATTAGCACTTGTTCTACGCACAAGGAAGAAACGAAGAAAAGGTGGTACTTGCTGCACTCAAAATTTCATTCACTTGATTTTATAATAAATGTGTTACAAGAGGTGTCCTTTACATGCAAATAGATGTCATAAAAATATTATAACTTTATTGCTAAGAGAGAAAAAATGAGACGGTGTAGTAAAAGAGATGCCACCATGCTGCAGCTTGTGTACAATTGCTAGGTGCAGCCATGATAGTCCATGGGCAACGTGGTGCAACTTGCTAGGGAGGTACAGCTGTAAATGTTTTAGGCGGTGATAGATTTTTTCATGTAGTAGTGAAAATAATAAAAAATAATATATATATCCATAGTTACTTAGGCTTATAAATTGCTGAAGCAAAACACATTTCTCACTTGTTCTTCTTTTATGTACGGTGAAGTCCCCATATCTCTTCTCCTGCATATTTCTTCTTCTTTTCTTCTCAAAATACACATCAAAATTTCTTGGCTTGATCTATATTATTCGTAAGTTATTATTAATCCTTCTCTTCCCTTTTCCTAATAAAATTTGGACATTCTTCTTTCTCTTAATCATTCACTAGTATAAAGCTTGTCTTTTAAGACGGTTATTTTACCCATATAAAGATGATTCTCTAACCATTTTTGTAGCGAACATCATCAAAAGTCTTCATTTTCGAAGACGGTTTCAAAACTGTCTTTGTAACAAACGATTCTAAGACAGTTCCTCAAAGGAATCGTCTTAGAGCATGAATTTGTTTTTAGTTTATTTTTAAAAAAAAGTGTTTTTAAGATGACATTTTGGAACATTATTAGGCGATTTTCGTTAGATCCGTCTTAGTTTACATTTATTTTAAAAAAAATTAAAAATTAAATTTAGAATGTGGACATTCTAAGACAATTTTCCTTGTAACCGTCTTTGTTTAATGTTTTTTTAAAAAAAAAAAATTAAACTAAGACGATTTTTAGAAAAAATCGTCCTAAAATATGAACATTCTAAGACGGTTTTCTATAGAATTGTCTTAGTTTAATGTGTTTTTTAAAATTAAATAAACTTAAACTAAGACGGTTTTCCTTAGAATCGACTTAGTTTAACGTATTTTTTTTAAAAAAAATTAAACATTTCTAAAAAGTTTCATCTTTGTACAAAAAATATAATAGACAAAATCAAAATTCTGCAAGAAAAAATATAGACAATCTTTGCAGTTTATAGAAATAACCAATGTTTCCACCAGGTTTAAGACAACCCCAAATTAATAGAAGTCATAATTTTATTTATTTATTTTGTTGTCTCCATTTATTGTAAAAATGAAATAATGTAAAACGAGTTTTGTTATTTTTATGGTTATAGTACCAATTCTGAGAAAATTTAATGTGTAGACAAACTTTTTTAAAAAAACATAATATTTAATGTGTTTAAAGTTAATGGTAAGAAATAAACTTCTAAGGTTAAAATATAAATTCTACCCTTCATACTATTTATATTAAAAGAGCATGCTATTACACAAAAATTATTCAATGGCAACTATATGCATAGGCATACACCATATATGATTCAGATTATTTTAGCCCAAGAAAATAAATAATGTTATCAATTATCAAATAAATCATTTGGCCATCATGTCTAAATTGCATGATATTGTGAATGTCTACAAGAAATATCATTGTCAATCACAATGTTTATAAATAACTAGAAACTATAGGTAAGTATCATCCAACGCAGAATTATCAGGATGTCAAATATGTGATTGACAACATTATATATTGTAGATGGAATCAAGAATGCACCTCTCTTTGTAAATCCTCCACTACTAGAAAAATGAGTTTTAACATTGCTAAGTTAACATTGGTCATTGATAAAATCGATGTTAACGAAAATGTGGTGGCAAATTCGTAATTAAGAGGACTTGATTAACATCGATTTTCTGAAAAATCGATGTTAACATGTTCTATTAACATTGGTTTTCCTAAAAATCATAAAAATCGATGTTAACATATACACATTAACATCGGTTTTTAAGGTTTTTCTGAAAAACCGATGTTAACATGTACACATTAACATAAGTTTTTAAGGTTTTTTGGAAAATCGATGTTAACAGATACATGTTAACATCGGTTTTCATTAAAAAACTGTAAGGTATTGGTTGTCCAGGTTGGCACTTTAATATAATAATATTATGATTAGGAGGTAGTGGTGTTTATAACGACCCTGTAACAGATCTGGGTTCGCGTCTCTTAAGTTAAGTGTTATGAGGAAATCGGATTCGTGTGACCGGGTTGTCACTTTGGAGAGTATATAGCACCTTTATGGGGCAGTGCTGACATGGAGGTAGGAACCCGGATGAGGGTGGAATCTTGGATTCTATAAAATGCCGAGGTAGGAATCCGGATGAGGGCGGAACCTTGGATTTTATAAAGTGCCGAGGTAGGAACCCGGATAAGGGCGGAACCTTGGATTTTATAAAGCGGATGAGGGGGGAACCTTGGATTTCATAAAGTACCGAGGTAGGACCCCGGATAAGAGCGGACCTTGGACTTGCCAAAGAAGCTCTTGGGCTTTGTATTAGTACCACGAGCCCGGACTAGGTTGTCTGGGTTGCGCATATCAAGTTAGACAAGGTTATCCGGGTTGTACATGCCAAGTTGAACCATGTAGACATTTAGCGAACACATCAGAGCCCGACAACATAAGTGGAAATAAAGTAATCCCAGCGGTTGGCACCTACTCAAACTCACCTCACATAGGTGAGCCGAGTTGACTACCAGGTTACTTAAGTGACGTGTATCGACTTAAGTGACACGTGTGGACTCACAGGGTACTTAAGCTACGTGCGCTTGGGTCATTACTTGAGTGACCCATTTCTTTTACTTCTTGGCAAAAACACTATCATCTTCTTCTTGTCTCCGTTTCCTCCATTTCCAAGAGAGAGAAACTTTGTAACTGCTCACCCTTAACCAGAACCCTTTTGCATGCAACTAGAAAGTTGAAAGGAACCACCCAATAGCTAGATTCTAACCGCTGTTTCTTTTGAAAACCCTCCAATGGGGAGATCGTTCTCCAAAGACCTTCATCTAGTTTCATTTTTTTGAGGGAAAAAGAATAGTGTTTCTTTGCATGCAATGGTGGAAGACCATTACTGATTGCTTGCATATCCTTGTGTAGGGCGTGATACAGAAAGTACAGGTGGGTGTAACCATGAGGCCGTGAAGGCTAGTGTAGCACTTAAAGCAGGTAAGCTCTCTGTTCTTGGGAGTTTTTCCCTTGATTGTGTTCCACCATACTCCGTGAGAGTGATGGTTATTGTATGTCATGATGCATGTAGTATTGAAATTGTGTGTTACTGCCTTTTTATTGATAACATGTATATGATGTACACTGTGATGATGTGTTGTATGATTGATGAGATTCCCTGGCCAGTAGCATGGACTAAATATGGACTTCCCTTAGAGCCAAAGTCATGTGGAACAACTCTAAGTGGTCAATATATGAATATAAAATAAAACCTGAGAGGAATGTGCCCTTAAGTGGATGATCTTCTCTCGGAAGTGCCATATATGTCTGAGTAAGTCCTGAGGGAATATGCCCTTCAGTGGATGATCTTCCTCAGGCAATGATATGTGGAGTCCTGGGAGAATGTGCCCTTAAGTGGATGATCTTTATCAGGTGATGATACGTAAAGTTCTGAGAGAATATGCCCTTAAGTGGATGATCTTTCTCAGACAATGTTATATATATACGTATGAGTAAGTCATTGGAGAATGTGCCCTTAAGTGGATGATCTTTCTTAGGCAATGCGATATATATATATATATATATATATATATATATATATATATATATATATATATATATATATATATATATATACAAAAAAAAGAAGTCTGGAATATAGCTCAGTAGGTAAATTTTAAATCCAGATCTATCTTTATGTTTTATAGAACCAAAGGATGGCGATGATATCAGGGGACTAATTTATGATTTCTTCTTCCATGTCTCTTTTCCGCACCTTTTCCTCTCGACTCTCTTTCAAGTCTTCGCAACCTTTCCCCTCCTCTTTCAGCCCTTCTCAAGTCGACAACGCTTTAATCAAATCAAACCGTAATATTTTCAAAGAAGAAGTTTCTTTTGAAGATATTAATCAGGATCTGGATGACTGGAAGATACCCAAAATTCTAGACAATGAGCTTTATAAACCTGAAGGCCGATATTTTCGAAAGATTGATTTTATCATTCAGACTGTTGAAACTAATATCCGCCTTAAAACTGATTTTGATGAAATTAAACTTCTTTCAAACAATTCTTTAAAACATCATAAACAAAATTATATTTTTTTGCATATTGGATGTGTCCAAGTTGCTGCCAAACCTTTAGGGATCGAAGGATTAAACACCTCTATTCTTCTGTGTTTAAGAGACTCCCGACACAATCAGTTTACCGACTCCATCTTAGGCACCGTAGAGACCAGCCTTAGCAATGGACCCATCTATTTCAATTATTATCCTGATAGGACTGTCAGCCTTGAGGATGCAAACATCCTAGATGTCTTGACCTTAGACGTCCAACTTCATGGTCTTGATATGAAAGTTGGATCTATCCCGGTCAATATCATCTACGAGTTCAATACAAGGTAATGAACTCATGTGTGTCTAGAGTCCTCAAACCCAGAAAGACTGGAGAAACTACCTTGTTCCTTACCGATACCACCAAAGCCAAGGTAGTCATTCCAAAAGTCATCAAGTGGGAAGAAATCAATTTCCCTCAGACTTAGGCCATGGACAAAGTTGCTCCGGCTAAACCCCAAACCACACCTAGTTTTGAGTCTGTCAAGTAGTATGACTCTAGAAGGGTAGATATCACCTTCAATAGGTCCAACTCCTTCAACACTGCTAGGTCTTCCTTCACTAGAGATTCTAGATCTGAAATGTTTGGGTCTGTTTTCTCTAGGAAATCCTTTTCTGCTGCTCCTAGTGGAAGTAGTAGCAGAATCAAGTTCCAGGGTGTAGAAACCTCGTCCTCCATTCCTCAACCTATATATCAGCAGGAAAATCCTGAGGCAGAGTCTAGATCTATCCCTGCTCTAACCTTTTCATCTATGCAAGATTATGAAGTTATCCATGATTAATAAGACCTGCATAGATTATGAAGCCCTTAAGCTAGATTTAGACTCTGAGGAAATGACTCCTTAAAGAAAGTGGTTTCTTAGCCATTACAGGGATAATAGTAAAACCCAGATTAGGAAAGAATATCATTCCTTCCTTAACCAAGTCCAAACCCAGATCTATTTCTTTGATTGGTTTAAGTCTTATGCAGCCTACCATAAGATTGATTATCCCTTCTTAGAACCAAACACCATTAGTGTCATCACCAGGTATGACCTTAAGGATGGTCAGGTTGTTAGATCTGAATTCCCTCTATCGACCAAGTTTATCCTTTCTAATGTCAGGAATGAAAAACATGACCCCATCTATGCTTCACCCTTTAAGTCTAAAGATGAGACTGAACCCATATCAGCCAGAGATATTAAGAATCTTATGGAACAATCCAACTATACCAACAAGTACCTCCAGACCATTGGGGAAAAATTAGGAGAAAAGCCCAGTATTAGCCTGGAAGCCAGCTTATCCTCTTCTAAAACCATCCAAACCCTAATCTTTAAACCTTTTAGGATGACTGATAAGCATAGAAAAGAGTTCGCCAAACTCAAAGCTTTCGACCAGCCCCCTAATCAGCCTTCAGTAGAGTCTAGAGAGAAACTTGAAGGATTAACTTCCATTATAATTCAAGATACTCCTCAAACCTCCCAAGAAGCCCATTCCAAACCAACCCTTACTAGAGCCAGATCTAGGCATGAAGCTCAAAAGGACAAAGACAAGGAAATCAATGTCCTTAACCAGGCCGAGTCAGAAAATGGTAACTCTGACTTTGATAGGTCTGTCCAAATTAATCCTATTAGAAACTAGCCCAATTGGAGACAACCCTCTAAGCTGTATTACCATAGGGCAACCCCTCCTGATCTTCTCCTAGAAGAAAGGGAACAATACAAATCCTTTAATGCCAATCATGTCTATGAATGAAACATAGATGGCAAAACTGAGTACCAGATCCTTAACATCCTCCAGTAGATGACTATGGTTGCTACAGCCTATGATACATCCCTTAACTGTTCGGAAGCAGTTATTGTAAATATTTTAGTTTCCGATTTTACTGGACAACTAAAAGGCTGGTGGGATAATTACTTGTCCGAGGATCATAAGATTACCATCCAAGAGGCTGTCAAAATGGAAAATGATGGCAATATCCTCCTCAAAGATGGTAAGCTTATTCCTGATTCGGTCAACCAGTTAATCTTTACCATAGTTCAGCATTTCATAGGTGATTCCAGCCTTTGGAAAGATAGATCTGCCGAACTCCTTTCCAACCTTCGGTGTAAGACTTTAGCAGACTTTAGGTGGTATAAGGATACCTTCCTCACTAGAGTCTTTACCCGTGAAGACAGTCAAGGAGCTTTCTGGAAAGAAAAATTTCTTGCTGGTGTTCCAAAATCCTTGAGGGATAAGGTTAGGGACAAGATCCGTAGTCAACACCCTAACAATGAAATCCCTTACAAGCAATTAAGTTATGGTCAACTTATTGCTTATATCCAAAAAGTAGCCTTCAAGATTTGTCAAGATGATAAAATCCAGCATCAGCTTGCCAAAGAAAAGGCTCAAAATCGCAGAGATTTGGGAAATTTCTGTGAGCAGTTTGGCCTTCCCTGTTCCAAGCCTAGGAAGTCCAAGAAGCATACCCATAATCCAGACAGACAAAATCCCCAAGAAGTCTATTTACCATCGTCACAAGTCAGGAACCCTGCCTAGAAAGCTTAGAAGAGAGTTCCATACCAAACCTCCCTTTGATAAGGTCAATATCCCTAAGAAACCAGTAGTCTATTGGACTTGTGGCAAACCTGGCCATAAAAGTCAGTATTGCAGGCTTAAGAAAAAGCTTAGGAATCTTAACTTAGAACCAGCTATTGAAGAACAGATTAATCAGCTCCTAGTAGAATCTTCCTCTGAGGATGAATCTGATAAGGAAACTTCTGAGGGTCAATCTTCAGAAAATCTGAATCAAATTCAAGAGGATGATCTATCTTCGACTGATGAAGACTGTCATTCTTCCCAAATCAATGGTCTTACCCGGGAGCAAGATCATTTTGAGGTGATTAATTCTATTTCGGACCCTGAAGAGAAGAAAAATCTTTTATTAAAACTTAAACAATCTTTAAATGAGTCATCTTCTTCATCTTCTAAAGCTAACAATTTGTTAATCACTAACAAGTTTAACCTTAACAATACCCTTAAAAAATTTGAAAAGAGTGTTGTTAAACCAGTGACCCTACAAGATCTTCAGCATGAAGTTAATCACCTAAAAGCTAAAATTCGCCTCATTAAAGAACAACAGAATGTTCATCAAAATATTCTGACTGTTCTGCAATCTGGTGATCAAACTGAAGAAGAGAATCATGATCAGAGTAACCAACCCTCTGATAATGAATCCCTAAATGATTCAGTTACTCCTGTAGTTCCTCCAAACATTTTCGAGTTAATTAATCAATTAACAATCCAAAAGTTTTTTATAAAAGTCAAAATTATTGTTGGAACCTTTATCCTTGAAACTGAAGCTCTATTTGACACAGGGGCAGATTCAAACTGTATTCAAGAAGGATTAATTCCAACTAAGTATTTTGAAAAAACCTCCGAACGTCTTAGTACCGCTAGTGGTTCTAAACTTCAGGTCAATTACAAGCTTTCAGATGCATTAATCAAAAATAAAGATTTGAAAATTAAAACCTCTTTCCTTTTGGTTAAAAATTTGAAAAATGCTGTTATTTTAGGAATGCCTTTTATCAAATCAATCTTTCCTATAACCATTTCTGATAAAGGCATTTCTATGACCTATCTAAACAAATCTATTACTTTTAGGTTTCTTAAAAACCCACTCGTTAGAGATTTAAACCCAATCCTTTTTAAGCAAAACCAAATTAATTATCTTAAAGAAGAAATTTCTTATAAGAAAATTGATGATTTGCTTAACCAACCTATTATTGTCAATAAAATCAAGGTTTTGTCTAATCAAATCCAAAACTCCATCTGTGCCAATCTCCCAAACACTTTTTGGCAACACAAACAACATATCGTTGATCTTCCTTATGAAAAAGATTTTAATGATCGACAAATCCCGACCAAATCCAGACCCATCCAGATGAGCCAAGAACTCCTTGTTCACTACCAGAAGGAAATTAAAGATCTTCTGCAAAAGGGGCTAATTAGGAAAAGTAAGAGTCCTTGGTCTTGTTCGGAATTCTATGTCAACAAACCAGCAGAGATTGAACTTGGATCTCCCCGCCTGGTCATCAACTATAAACCCCTCAACCAAGCCCTTCAGTGAATTCGCTATCCGATTCCTAACAAGAAGGATCTCCTTAATTGCCTTTTTTCTGCTAAAATCTTTTCAAAATTTGACATGAAATCCGGATTTTGGAAAATTCAAATCAGTGAGAGGGATTCTTATAAAACAGCTTTTACAGTTCCTTTCGGGCAATATGAATGGAGAGTTATGCCTTTTGGATTGAAAAATGCTCCTTCAGAATTCCAGAAAATTATGAATGACATTTTTAATCCATACTTTTCTTTTATTATTTTTTATATTGATGATATTCTTGTGTTTTCCCAATCTGTTGACCAACATTTTAAACATATAAACATCTTCATTCAGGTAATCAAGAAAAATGGACTTGCTTTATCTAAAACTAAAATTAACCTTTTCCAAACAAAAATATGTTTCCTTGGTCACAACATTCATTAGGGAACTATCACTCCTATCAATCGTGCTATTGAGTTTTCAAACAAATTCCCCGACCAGATCATCAAAAAAAACCCAACTTCAGTGTTTTCTCGGATGTCTAAATTATGTGGCTGATTTCTTCCCCCAGCTAAGTAATCTTGCTAAACCTCTGTATGACCGTCTCAAGAAGGCTCCTCCTCCTTGGACAAATACCCATACTGACATTGTCAAACAGATCAAATCTCAGGTCCAAAACCTTCCTTGCCTATATCTTCCCAATCCTTCAGCCAAAAAGATTGTTGAAACTGATGCCTCTAACATTGGTTATGGTGGCATTCTCAAATAGTTTGTTAGTGGCAAAGAACAAATAATTGCATTTACTTCTAAGCATTGGAACACTGCCCAGCAGAATTATTCCACAGTTAAAAAGGAAGTTTTAACAATTGTTTTATGCATTTCTAAATTTCAATCTAATTTGCTTAATCAAAGGTTTTTAATTCTTGTTAATTGTAAATCTGCAAAAGAGATTTTACAAAAGGACATTAAAAATCTTGCATCAAAACAAATTTTTGCCAGATGGCAAGCCATTCTAAGTATTTTTGATTTTGAAATTGAATTTCTCAAAGGTACTTTAAACTCCTTACCTGATTATCTTACCCGTGAATACTTACAGGGGAGAGATCAGTGAGCAAATGCCCAATTCAGTTAAATCTTCCTCCTCACGAGGAAGAGGGAGAGAAAAAAGCACCAAACCTAGACTAGCTGTTGCTGGTTTAATCTCTCATGCAGCATCTGCAGGGGTTGGATCTTCATCCAATCAGGAAGAAGATTCCAAAAAGCAATCAAAATCTCGGTCATCAACCCAATATGGGTCATCTACCCGGGTATTACCACCATCCATCACTGAGTCTTTGACTCAAAAACCTAAACCTCAATCCCAAACAAAGGCAGATTATGTCATGCCAATCCAAACCCTTTTGGCCCTCCATGAACAAGGTCTTTCTCATCTTCCAAAAGGCCTTCCGTCCAAAACATGGGCTGACATTACTTCTGAAGAAGAAGGAAATGAAACCATATTAGACATGATCAAAACCATGTCTCAGACCCCTATAACTCTTCACAAACCAAAAGGCAAAGCCATAGTTCAACAACCTGAATCATTGGCAGTCCAAAAGCCAAAACCCCAAACACAATATGTCCCAAAAAACAAATGTCAGGATGTCATTCAGATAGAACCTGAATTTTGGGACTCCAACCCAAACAAAGTTTCCTTAAAAATATTTCCAAATGACATTCAGGGAAACCAATTTCATTACATGCCGACCTCTATGCTCAAAACAAGGCATTTTTATGAGTTTATTTTGGTTGATACTAATTCAGTCCAGATTAAACATCATAAAAACAGAGATTCGGAGCAAATTACTTATTCAACTCTGCAAATTCTTAAGGTACTGACACCTAGGGAATTTGGAGATATGAATAAGATAAAATGCTTTTCTCAAAACTATGATCCCATTGGATTTTCATATTGGGATTATCAAACTGCCTGGAATAATGTTTTTTATTTTCAAAATAAAGATTTTATGCATTCCTGGCTTATTTATTTTAAACAAAATGTCCAATATAAGTTCCCACAGTGGTTCCTGCAGTGGTGGAATTTCTATGGACCAATCCTTGATATACTCCCTTCTGAGGTGGTATCCGGCTTAACAACTTTCACAAAGAAGTTTGAACATCCAGACAATGATCCATTCCCAGTGGATCTTCACTTCTTTAGCAAACTCTCCCTCACCTGGATCTTCCAATGGCGATACACCTTTGGTAATACCTCCATAAAAGGACAATTACCAATGCTCAAATGACAAGCCCTGGTAAAATGGTGGCCTCAGTTTAACCATTCAATGGCCAGTCCTGAACAGGTTTCGCTTTGGTTCAAGCAGCATCCAACCTTCACCAAAGCCGCAGACCCAGAAGCCTGCAAATTCCTCAATCAAAGATCACAAGTGTTATCAGCCTTGGCATCTTCTTCCTCTAAGGAGAAGTTTACTGAAAACATAGAAATGATCTTCAATCTTTTGGAGAAGGAGAATCAAGACGCCGGCTCCTCATCCAAAAACCCTGCTGAAGCTTCCTTAGAATCGTCGGATGATTTCTATCAGAATGAAGACGATTATTTTGACATCAATCTTGGGGATGACTGAAGACCTCAGCATCATCCAACTAAAGGGAAAATGGTGAAAGCTCTTTTAGCATCTTCAATTAACATCTGAAGGGAAAGTGGTGAAAGCTCTTGTAGATGAAAACTGACATCATCATGATATCATAATGACATCATTATTTCCTGTGACAGACTACTGTTCAACATTGTTCACTGTAGCGGTAGGTTTTCTGGTTTTGTCTACCGGAACTGTAGAAACATGAATTTTTTAGTCTATTTAAGGGCTGCGACCCTCAATCTGTAAACAGGTTCCATTAGAAGTTCTATTTTCAAGTGTTGTACAATTCAGAGTGTTCCCCATAGGTAACTCTAAGTTTAATCCCTTGTAATCCTTAATCTTTTTGAGAAATAAACATTTGTTTTCTCACCTTGGCATGTTTTTCTATAATTGAATATTTCTCTTCTCATCCACTCTCTCTCATCTCGTTGGCTCTGCCGCACTTGAGAGTATAATTTTATGATATAAATTTATATTTATTGTCTTTATTATTGTTCATAGCCATGTGAATTCCGTATTCTATTCCTACTTTCCATATGCATTGGTTGTTCTGATTTCTTTTCCCTAGTCCTCCCTTCCACCCCATATATATATATATATATATATATATATGCTGTATCTGTGTTGTGATATACATGTGATGCGTTTTATGACAGCCGGGGTGGCTAAATCATGTGATGCCGATTTTGATGCTGTGTCGTGGAAGTGAACCAGAGGGAGGTGAAATCTCCAAGGACCCTGAGTTTACTGAGATTATATTTCACCCCGATTAGGGATTATATTTTGCAGGTAATGTCCAGAGACCGGATGGTGGATCCTGGGGCAAGAGGCCTGAGAGGGAAGATGGTCCTGCGTGAACCTTAGGCAGATTATTTGCATGTTGGCTCATGTGAGTTTTTTTGCATGCTTATATATTTTGTACCCTGAGGGGAAGATGCACAGTTGATGTACACTGTAATATATATATACTTGTGGGAGTTCACCATACATAATGTAAATACAGGACTGTTGATGATGTATGATGACGTCGTTTTATTATTTGCTTCTGTGATAATTAGTTTTAATTATTAATTGATACGCTTAACAACCATAATTGAATGTTAACAAATCGGATGCATATGGGGTGTTACAAAACCAATGTTGTGCAGGAGATAGCAACATCGATTTTTCGTTGAAAACCGATGTTATTATTGTTATTGTTATTATAAAAGCATTGGCCCCTAAATTAAATACCATTTACTCTCGCGCCTCTGACCCTCACTATCAGCCTTAGGGTTACTTCCACTCACAGTCTTCACTCTCACTCTTACGGTAGTCTGCGTGTCGTTGTTGGTGGCGCTTCCACTGTCGCTCGTAACTCACATTTCAGTCTCACTCTCACTCGCGTAGCTCAGGTATGCTTGGTGGTTTTGCATTTTTCTTTTGCTCTATTTATGTTTAAGTTACTCTCACATTTCGTACTCACTAGTTGCTATTCATTGTTTATGTTACTACTATGGATTTCCAAGGTAGTAGGCTTCATTTGGTTGAGACCGTGGTTGCCATTGTTGCTCACTTCCTTTTCTCTTCACTCGCTATATGTCCCATAACTATGATGGATTTTGTTTTTTAGTTTTCATTTTGGTGGAATAGACGATGAAGTCTTATCGCTTTAATTTGATGATAATGTTGAGTTTCTAGTTTGTATGGAGTTAATAGAGTTTTATTCTTGTAATATGAAATATGAAATATGAATGCTATAGTAAGACCATAATAGTCATTGGAAGTTGGAACAAGCATACAATATTACTTGTCTATAGCAGGACATTTTTCAGTGGATTTCTCAACTCTCAATTTTTTAATGTTGTAATGAATCAATCTTATTTTTGGGTGATTGAATGCTGAATCCTATTTTTCACCTAGTTAGAGGCATTTTTTGGAAAAATCAATTGACCAAATCCCCTTTAAGAATTTGCCCAAGGTTTCTTCTTTTAATTTCGAGCGTTTTGATATATCGTACACCTCAATTAGACATTTCTATCAAAAGTTATGACCGTTTGAAGTTTATATGTTCAACATCAAGGCCTTTAACACAACTTGTTTGATTCTAACCCTCTGTCAGTGGCACAATATAATTTTCACTTTTCCTTCTATTAATTATTGTTCTCTTCACTTTCCAGCTCCAGTGGAATATGTGAATGTAAAACTGGCTATGCAATTCATGAAGGTTCCTAATTTATATAGGTTATTTTCGTGCTTAATGTCATAATAATATTGATATAGTGTGGATTCTGAGTTCACTGGTCTTTTTAGTTTATCTATGGGTCTGAGATTGAGATAATTTAATAGAGACTTGCTTCTTTGATTGACTCATTGTGATTGATCCCTATTTTTTTGGATTTTCTTCACTCGACTAAAATTGTAAAAGCTGATTGTTTAATTTTATATATGTCATAATATATTTAGTTTTTGTTGTTTATTTTTATAGCTTTTGGTGGAGTTTGGGCAATCTTTTAAATAAGGGTCAAAAACAATCAAAAGAATACTGCTCATATGGGTGTTATTTTATTTTATGACACTATGGTTTAGTGAGATTTCTTTATGTTGGTGTTATATGTAAAAACATTTATATGTTTATTTTCTGCAGAATAAATATTTTGATGTTATTTTCCCTCTGAATGTGTAATTTTTGTGTTTGTGTTTTTTCTTTGTGTATGCAAAAAATTAAGGATTGATATCATAAGAACTAAAGAAGGACCAGTTGGACTAGATTGTATCTGAGGAGGAATCTAAGGACAAATAGCATATAGTTGCACACTAAGGATATATGATATAATTATCTCAGATCAATATGTGGCCCAAGTGGTAGATTGTTGAAAACAATATGAACACACACAATAACCAAGAGGGCGGGTGAATTGTTTTAAAACTTGGCCTTTTTTTGCAACTTTAAAGAATCAGAATAATAGGATTTTTATCACAATTAAATCAAGAATGCTTGAATCAATCAAACTACCCAGCTCCAAAAAACAATTGCTGAAACCTTCACTTGTTGAGTAATAAAGAATTCACCAAGAATTACAAATTGAGATAGCAAGAAGAGATTAAAGAAAGTAATCAACAAGAGAAGCTACATCCAGTTACTTCTAACCAAGACTTGATTAAAGTTCCATTATTCACAAAATTTTGTTCTTACAAGCTTTACAACAATCATCCTTTATCAACTCTAGATAAAGATCTGAAATCTAAAAAAAAAACTATTAGATTCCTAGTGATCAAGACATAGAGAGCCCTTCTCTACTCTTCCTTCTAGAGAAACCCACTCTAGAAAAGCTTCAAGAACCCTTTGTAATAGCTACAAACAACCAAAAAAAAAAATTATAAAATGAATTTACAATCAAAGTTAATGGAGAGAGACAACCTGATGATCCAATGAATATGATTTACCAATCAGAGTTGAAATGAAAAACAAATTTTAGAACTTCCTCTCCAAATGCTTCTTTGATATCTTGTCCAAGAAATCTTTCAATACACTATGAAGATTTAGAATTTGTGGGACAAGAACTTTAGAACTTAGAATATTCTTTCTCACTTTCAGAAGGCTTTTGAAAACTATGAAAATTTTGTAGAGTTATGTGTTATAATATTCAAAAGACCCAACAACTATTTATAATAAACTGTTGTAACTGAATGTAATCGATTAAATTAATCGCCAATGTAATCGATTGAAAACAAATTTAATAGATTAAAATGTTCTTCAATTTTCTGGAAAAGATATATGAACAAAGTAATCGATTAATTTGTCCTGTAATCGATTACTATAGGGGTTCTCTTTTTCATAAATGTACTAAGTAATCAATTACGGATAAATGGTAATCGATTATCATAGTTAGGTATTGTTCAGTGTTTACACAATGTAAACGATTACTTAATGCCTGTAATCAATTATTTTGTTCTTCAAGGTTCAAGTAATAGATTACCAGTTCATGGTAATCGATTAACACAGTCAAAAACAATTTTTCAAAAAACTTGAAACCATGAGCACTTTTGTTTTGATGCAATCATGAAATCTTAAACCTTTTTCACAAACCATGTGCTTTTGTAAAATCATGAATGCAAGTCAATGAATGATGTTTATGCAATGTAATGGATCATAGGATGATTCTCTCATACATCAAGCAATTACAAATGCCTTCAATTGAATGACATGTTAAAAGCTAAAAAAATCATCCAGCCTCAACATATATCTTGATCCTTCTTCATGCTCCCCCTGTATCTAACAATTGTGAGGAAATTAATTTTTTTTGACGTTATTATGTGCTACATATTGTATTAATTATTATATTATGCTATTGAATATATTGGGTAAATTAAAGTGATCAATTAAATATGCCCAAATAAATTCCTAAGTAAATATGGGATAAATGAGTAGATACTAAAACATATAAATTATAGAAGTTTGTTAAACTGATATATATAATACGTAGCCACAGTCCTTATACAAGAGTCATTCTCAACCAAACATAAAGATACTACAATCACTTTCATCATTCATTTCCTATAGACAATTCTTTATCTTTGTACCACCATCAGTCCAAGGCGTCAATGAAATTGACCACTGTTGCCATCTATAAAAAAAAATGAAACAAATCTAGTGAGAAATAAAATTTCTCAGTAGGCAAAAACTAAACCACCAAACACGTTAGTAAATAATTAATATATTCAAATGAAGCAATAA
>CM023950.1:17265298-17321684 GCA_013407115.1 Glycine latifolia
ATGGCGCTATCCGCGTGGGCTGGAAAACTTTGGCGCCATCAGCGCCAGACCTGGCGCCATCCGCGCCACACCCTTAACAGGGTTTTCTGATGCGAATCCCCGCGCTATCGCGCAGGGAGGTATGGCACCAACCATGCCATGACTTAGGGTTATCACATTGTAGTAGACATATATATCTTTAATTCCATATATCATACACTTAATTTTAATAAGAATTGAGAGAGAAATGAATTTTTCAATTCGGGTGACAGATATGGAAATTTTGGGCAGCTTATGTTCAAATAAAATTTATCTTATTCTTCTTGTATCCAATTATCATCACACTTCCATAATTCAATCATAAATATATCTCATAATATAATTTTGAGGATGTTACAAACTTACCCTATTTTGTGTCTATGGTTGACACCTGCAATGACCTCAATTTATTTGAGCGAGCAGAGGAACAATAAAGCAGTGGATAATTGTAAAGAGAAGATGATGAAGATATTTTGATGGATTGTATTTTATTACCGATGACGTATAATTTGTACTAGACTTTATATCAGTTTGTATATTTTATGTTGGCATGTATTTTGGGACTGTATGACAGACTATATTTTGGACTGTATTGATGGACTGTATTTTATTATTATCAATAAACCGTGGTGAGGGAGAATTCGTTTATGAAATGAATGATTAGTAAAATTTGAAACAAGAAGAAAGGAATTTTTGTGAAAATTATAACTAAGAAAATTCTAAAGCAAGTGGAAAAGAAATTTCATTCAAAATCAATAAAATACAAGATAGTAAAACGAGGTGTTTCAGTGGCCATGGGGTTCGGCCACTCAATAAATAGAAATAACAGATATCATCAAACAAACTGTTAGGTTTCCTTTGTTTGGTGTGAAGCCATGGCTGATTCTTCTTCGAACCTGAAATCTAACGCGATAATGGAGCAGATGAAGCAACACCTCGCCATCGATGCTCATAAACAAGTGGCCAATAAAATTGGACTCCGTCTCCTCCGCCGCCTCTGCCATGCGGTTGCATCGCTGGTGGACGACGTTGGGGAAACTCTTAATTCCGGTGACATCGAGGCCGGTGTTGTGCGGCAACGGGACAACATCGGGGAGGAAGAGGCCATTGTGGTGGGAGAGAAATGTGTAACGACCCGCCTTGTCGCTACGATATCACTAACTCTTAATCGTGCAACTTCAATTCTTAATGAAACTTCATTAATTTGATTATGAAAATGATGGTAAATTTTTCGCGATAATACAATTATCGTACACATATTACAATTACATATTTAAACACATTATGCATATATATTAAATTAGTACATGTCAGAACTTCCTTTAGCTTTACGTGTATATACACCTAAAATTACATATCAACAAAAAGCCAAAGACTAACTAAGAGAGAGTTGATTAACAAAACACAACTCTTTCTCCAAAAAGGAATCCAACGTCATCACGTTGACTTGCAGCTCCAACCAAAAAGAAGATCTCCCTCCAAAGTCACCTAAGGCTGCTCATCTGCTCACACGAACGAAGGTTCGCGATCATCACAGGTACCAACCACACGGTACAACAAATGCAAGGGTGAGTTTATTATATAAAACCAACAAGTAATAGATATCAGTAGTTAGAAAAGGCAATCCAAAACATCACAATATCATCACAACACCCAATCGTTTCATCAGGCAACAAACAGGGACAGTCATCCAAATACATTCCACAGTCAACCTATAATGCTTAGAATGATGCATGCTCCTGACTCATCTCTCAGCATGCAATGTGGCACTATCCCGGAAATAGTCCAACACAGGGAGATGATGCAGCAGGATGTCAGGGTCACTCTGTCGTGCACAGGCCGCTCCCCCCCACTGGTGATTAGCCATGGGTCTCAGTAAAGGAGTTCCAAACAGTTGTGCCCCCTCCAGTACCTCCGTACTCTGCAGCCAATCATCCTATTTCCGTAAAACAAATGAAGTATGTCACATGGGCATCATCAATGCATGACCCGGCCAGGAACAAATCCTTCCTCGCAAGGGTGACCTGCCATGCACCCCCCATGTACATACATACCGCCCCAACATGGGCTCACCGATGCATTGACCGTGGCTAGGAACACATCCTTCCTCGCAAGGGTAACCAACCGGTCACTACATCCCACGTGTACATACACAACATACAGCTATGGGCACCATCAATGTATGACCTGGCTAGGAACAAATCCTTCCTCGCAAGGGTAACCCGTCATACACCCCTATGGGTATCCATGTATATCCACACACAATAACATTGTTCACATCAACATTATCTCTCATCAATGCCATTATCAACCTCAACATCATATCATCTGAATATCGTCATCATGCATATCAATATTATCTCATTTCAACATCATCAACCACGTCAACATTATCTCATTTAAACATCATCAACTACATCAATGGCATCTCAATTTCAATATCATCAACGACATCACAAACAATCACATTTCACATCTATACATAATACATATGCCTGAGATTCACATTCCCCAGGTCTTCAGACAACCCAAAGTTCATACATTCACAATTCATCATATCACAAGACTGATATTCTTAGGAGAATTCTAAATTAAAGAGGAGGACTACAATATATAAACACACTTTTATGCCCATTTAAAAATTTAATAAAGAATTAAATAAGAAAACATATTATAAAAATTTGGGCAGAGTCTCTTCTGTAATTAAGACTTTTCCCAAAAATCCAATCATCACAATAACAATATCATTAACCCAATAAACATATATCTCATTGGAACATTATTTCATTCAGACATCACCAATCACATAAGCATCACCTCATCTAAATCATCACAAATCATGTAAACATCACCAATCATTTCCATGGTATCTCAATTTCACTGTCATCTACAACATTAGTAATAAATACACCGCATCCCATTGGTTAAAAACATCATTTTCTTTGAAAATGAGCACACACAAGTATCATCACCCATTAATCATAAAAGCTTCGCATCCCATTAGTTAAAAACTTAGTTTTATTTGAAAACCAACACACAACAGGGACAGGCAGATATCCTCATAGTTGGACTCCCTGGCCCCAACTATGGTATCTAAACTACAACTAAATAATAAACTCCCCTTACCTATCTATGTCTTTCCATTAGCTCCTTGAAATGTTGTTTTGGAATCTCTCTAGTTCACGTGCTTTGGTCCAAACGCAGAGCTCTATATACCAAATTGAAGATAATTTAGTATAGATTTCAAAAACAAGGCTAACGTTAGCATTTGGGGTCAAATACACACTCAAATTTAAAAAGAGGCTAAAATGGTGTTTTGAGAGTCCACATCAAAAGACATCATTTTGAAATTCCGATCACGCCAATGTGACCAGGGTTCAACAAGGATAACAGAAATGACATCAGTTTCATAAAAAAGAGACTTTTACAACATCTCATTTTTCAAAGGGTTTTCAAAGGAAGTATAGAAATAACCAATAACGGTACTCGAATCACAAGAGATATCAAGAGAGGCTTAAACTAGCTAGAAGAAGATAAAATAAACCAAAATTACCTCAAAGAAACCAAGAAAGGAGGATTGAGAGCTCCGTTCTCTACTGAAACTTCGAGAAAATTTTCGAAGATTTCGCTCCGATTAAAGGGTTCCTCTCCATGCAGTGGTCTCGTGGCAAGCAACGGCGGTCCGTGGTGGTCTCCGGTGGCTGTGGGTAGTGAAGGATGATGAGGGGAAGTTTGGGAACAGTTTGGAGGAGGAAGAACCTCCATTTTCGTGACTTGGAAGCTTAAAAACGTATTCAGCACCGCCTCCACTCGCCCAGGCGACCAAAAATGCCTGAAAAACACGCCTGGGCGAGTTGACCCAATTCTAGAATTTTCTGCTTTAGTGAAAAATTAATTTCTCACTTTCTGGATATTAGTTTGATAATCCCAACGGTCACAGGTTACATATGTGGGTTATAAATCTTCCTTTAAAATTTTGAAACAATCCAATGGTTAACCAATTCACAATGATGATTTTACTGAAACAGGTTTTGAGTCAAACTCGTAATCACTCGAATACAGCGCATCTCAAACAAACTCTACATCAAGCAATTGCACATGGATTATTCACATAAAATTTCAACTAATCCTAATTAATAAATTAATCAAATCATACAAGGAATACATCACACATATATTTTAAGTTACCGAAATTTCAGGGTGTTACAAAATGGGTAGTGCTCTAAAGGAGGTGAGAGAGAAAGAGAAAGGAAGCCAAATGGTGAGACAGAAAAGGAAGCGAAAATGGCCACACGCGATGCCTTGGGGATTGTGATTCAAAATTTGAATGAAGAGAGAGAAATGATAGGTAGTTTTTAAAGACGGGTATTTTAAAACCGTCTTTGTATAGTTGATTTTTAAGGCGGTTTTATAATAACCGTCTTTGAACACTCAATAACTAATACGGTTATTATAAAATCGTCATCGTTCATATTGTGTTATTTACAAAATTGTCACCGCCTAATATTCTAAGATGATTTTTTGGGAACCGTCTTAGAAGGTGCATCGTAAAATACAGCTTTTGTAGTAGTGACTTGCATAAGCACACTACCTATAGGCACAAATAATAATAAAAATTAAGACTATAAAAATAACTTCAGCTTCAGCAGGTTCCACTATAGACCAATGTTATCAAATAGCAGCAATGGTGTTGTGGCGTGACAAAGTTTGTACAAAATATTATGTAAGAAGCATGGTGTGGCAGCTTATGAAAGCCACTATTTGTGTGGCTGCCATGGCAAAAACAGTGACTCTGGCAAAAAAACAGTACTTTTAAAACATCTATGCTTTTTACTGGTTGTGTCTGTACTCTCTAGGCATTGTGTTCATACAAGAATTGCTCATTGTTGTCTCTCTTCATTCCTATCCTTCACCACGAACCCACATATTTGTGTGCTTGGTTTTATAGTAAAAATACCAATACAAAGGAGGAAGAAAACCATACATATTAACGAAACATACATACCACTACATTTTTTTTGCTGATCTGAAAAATGGTTTAATAAGCATTGTCATGAAATCAAAGAAATTAATTTAAAATGGAGAAGTTAATTAGAACAAAAATAAACAAACCGTGCCATCCTATGACGCAGATACCAATGGATTTGTCATCCATTGGCACATCGAGAAAAGAGTCACCTCCGTATCATGGGTCTTATCTGCTGAACCTCATCAATGAGCTTGTCCATGATATCAGGGATTTGATAAACTGATATCTCACAGGCCCACTCTCACACACACACACACTGGTGCACTCACACAAACACAAACACACACAATTTACTGGGGCGGAAACTCTCTAATATTATTGATAATAGTCTGCCAAAGCCACACAGAACTCTTTACATAATGTGCTATTTATAAGCACCAAAACCCTAAAACAATTCAAATTTAAATCTAAACAATATCTTCTCTAATATCTTTCTATATTATCTCTTTTCATATCTTATCTATCTTCATATCTTATCTACCCATATCTTCTCATATATCTTTCTCATATTTAAAATTCAAACTACATAACTAACTATCTATTTAAATGTTTATCCTAACAGTCCACAGCACATCTCAAAGGATCATTTGCCACTAAGGCTTCACCATTTCCAACTTTTGTGGTTCTTGTCCTTAAAACATGTTTTCCCATACCAACTATCAAAATCTCCTGTAAGAAAAGGTTGAATTAATATTAAAAATGTGTATATATATATATATATATATATATATATATATATATACAAGGAAGAAAGGAAACCATTGCTTTATGTATTTGGAAATGAGAACAATGAAAAGGGACAATATGATCCAATTACTTGTTTTTAGCAGTGCCAACACATTTGAGGATGTTCAACTTTCTCCTCCCCCACTTTTTGAACAGAAATAACAACATTGGCAGTAATTTGAGGCTTATCTTCATCATCTAGACCTTCAGAGATCTTCCCCACATAGACACGGCCATCTGTGCCAACACTGTACATAAAGCATTTTCCCATAATTCATAGACAAAAGAAACTACACCATTAAAATTTTGACAATGGAAAACTACCTACCTAGCCAATGGAAAAAAAAGATTAATCGAAGGATAAATTGGTTATCCTTTAAAAATATTTGCCACTAAAAACACATACATAACAGTATAGTTTTCAAATAGGGAAACAACTCATGTGTGGAAAGGCAACAAGCCAGCAAACAACCATTGAATACGTATAAGAACTCTACTATAATGAACAAAATAAAAGGCTTCCCTTTAACCTAGAATTATAGCAGCATTTCCTCCACAAAATTTCACAATGAACCAAAGCAATGCTAGCGGGGAAATCCAACATGGAATTGTTCCCATGCCCATTGTTCCTGTCTGCCAATTTTTTGTCCTATGAACTTGAGGTGAGCCTCAACAAAGTAATAAAATCCCCATCGATATACTATTTCAATCAGGATTATTATTCAAATTTCATAATGCCCCCCTCCTTACAAGTTTTGAAGACATAAATAAAATCAAAAATTAAAAATGATAGTATGAAACTTAGCAATTAAACCCATAGACAATATCAAAATCTTTTGTATCAGGATATTAAAATGTAACCCTTCTAAAAGAACATGATAGATCAACACTCTCAAGAAACATGGAAACAAAAATGTTTTGATTTACAATAAAACATAATGGAATCATTTAATCCATGTAAAACCAACCGCCAAGTGGGAAAATCCTTTGATGTTATCATATCTTATATTATTAACAAGTGATAATTAACCATTTAATAATTTTTTCTCCTAGGTTTTAAACTCATGGTTACAATACTGGTTTCCTCATGTTACTTGATCTTGTGGGAAAATGCAGACAAATGTGTCTAATGCTGAAACAATTGGGGTTACAGAAACCCTAAAAAGCTCGATCTTCAGGTGAAAAAAATTTGTCTGCCTCGTGTTCCTTGACATTCTAGAAATTGCAAACACATGCACCCGATGTAGCAACAATTGGGCTCGTAGACACCCAAAAAACATTGTTTATCCCATATTGTTGTGCTTCTTTTTGCTCACTTCTCTTATTACCTAAAGCTTTGCCCCATATATATATTTTCTTAATAGCAAAACAAGAAAGCACCAAGACAACAACATCAAGATAGAACACCTAATACACTAAAAGCAAACTCAGAAAGCAAAGCAAACATGAGGGTGGCCTTTGAGCAAGACAAAAAATAGATAATCATTTATCATAAAAGATTCAATTAGGCAATGATTAAGTACAAGATTCATTTAACATACACTCATGTCACAGAAATTAGATCAAACCACAGTTGGGAGTAAATAACGTTACCTATTATGAAAGGTCTAATGTTGCTTCACACTAAGACATTGATCCATGAAACAAATATCACTACCCCGACTAATCCCACAATAGCAATTACCAATTTTCAAAATTAATGATACAAAAAATATGAGCAGCCATAACAAGCCATAATCCACAGTTAAAGATCAACAATTTTTACTATAACCAAAATTTTGTTCTTGTTGTTCACACCTATTCTGTTCAACATGGACAAGGTGTTATATAAATGAAGCAAGGCGAGGCAAACAAAAGAATATATGCTTATTTACTATATTTTAACCAGCAACATACTACAAAACCAATACAAACTTTTAAAAGGTCATTAGTGTAGTAGTCAAACCTGCTAACTTTTGGATCCATTGAAATGGGGTACCATCACCACTATCGCAATCTCCGCCTAAACAATGACTTGCAAAGTAGCCACATTTGCCGCACAAAATACAATGCATATATATCTTGTCCTTTGTTGCAGAGGAATTGTAATAAACATTTAAATATGTAATTAAATCCTCGATTAATTGTCACAATTAAAGTTGTCGAACTTGGTAAAATGTTTACAATATTTAATAAATGCAAAGGCAGAATATGAATCCAATTCATACGCCATAAAAAACTACCTACAATGATTTTTTTTAAATTCTAACAAAAATGATGCCCATTTTTTCCTTATTGTTGTTATGTTTTCCATGTCTAATGCTGTACCATCACTAAATCACTGCAACAATAAGTAAAAATACAAACCAGCAATTACATGTAAAACATCAAAACATTTAACAAATTCAACTAAGCATAAAAAGGTGTTAAAGTTAATATACCTTGGTCCATTCATTCTTCAAACCCCCACTTACTATGTTCCACATCCAATGCATTACGTAATACCCACATTCAAAGCCTTTTTTTGAATGTGGCTCTAAAATTTAGGAACATTTAAATTTAAATTTCACAATTGCAAACATACAAAGACAACACAATGTACATGAAGGTCAACTAAATGACTAACCTTGACTTTTATCCAGTTTAGTTCAGTTGCATTACATTTACCATCGACACCGGTATTCAATGTCTTAAGTGCACTAATTTATGAAATGCAACATACATGTGGGTTAACGCATGACCTTTATCTTGTAGGGATAAATTCGCTTCATAAGAAAAGGCTATTTTCTCACTGCTTTTTATTTTTTCACTTTTCTAGATCCTTGCATTATAAATTATGTTTTGTTTTTTTTTTATTAACCTCCTATTCATTAAGAAAAAATGACATCAACTAATTTGAGCTCAGGCAATAAAATCTCACAAAAAAAAATTCTGCCAAGGATCAAATTTGAATAGTAAAAAAAATTTCTCTTTTAACTATTACAAGTTAAAGATGGTTCACCTATTGACTCTTTAGTAACTTTTGTACATTTGTTTAGCGATTTGGAATAATTATGAAAAAATAATTAAAATGTATTTAAATATAAAAATATTATTTTATGTTCTATGTGTTGCCATATTATTAATAAATTTGACATCACATATAGTCGTTAAAATTATCTCCCTTATTAGATAACTTGGAATTATGAGTTTTGAGTATGAAATCACTACTATAAAATGGGTCTTTTATGACACACATTCTAAGACGATTCATACAAAACCGTCTTAGAATGTGAGACGGTGGCAATTTTGTAAATAATAAAAGATGTACGATGACGGTTTTATAATAACCATCTTAGAAAGTGAGGATTCAAAGACGATTTTAATAAAAATCAAGTATACAAAGTCGGTTTTGTTATAACCATCTTAAAAATAAAGTATTCAAATAATATTATTAAATTATATTCACTCTTATTTTCATTTTTCCTTGTGCTCGTTCCTCTCTTGTCTTGCTCTCATGCCTAGCTCACTCTTGCACTCTCACTCTCATGTCGCCGTTGAAGGTCAAAGGTCGAACCTCCCTCTCTTTCTTTCTCTCTCTCTCTCCTCCTCCAATAAGAGGTCGTTGCTAGCAAACCCTAACACGACGACAACGTGACGTGTTCAATTGAAGGTCAAATCAAGCATGGCCGCAGCAACCTGTTGAGTCTAAAGGAAGCTGCAAGGAGATTGAACCAAGGTTGAAGACTTGTTTTTTGTTTTAGCTTTTTACATGCCCAATCATTTGATGGCATTTGTAATTTGTCTAAGTGGTTCAAGTTAAAAGCCTTGTGATCCTTTCATTAGCATGTGCTTTCACTAGCGGATTAGTCGATTATTGTTAGTTAATTCTATTTTTTATAAAGCTTGGTGAGTCTTTTTCTTATAAATATACATTGAGCGATTTACTCATAACAAGAGTGACTTACCCAAGAGTTTCTGAGCTTTCATAAGTGCCCAAAATACTGTTTAACTATGTGTTCAAACAACATCTTTTGTGATCAAGATTTCTAAGTTTTTAGAGAAGATGTTTTAAAGAAAGAAGGTTTTCAAGAGTGTATTTCTGAGATATTATTCTTTACAACCTGAAGGGTTTGGTAATCTCATTCCATTTCATATATTCATGCATGGAAGATCTCAGGTTGTGTTTCTCTTGAACCTTTCTTTTTAGAAGTTTTGATAATTTTTGTTGTATTGTGATAAATCATTGTGTTTCTTTTTCAAGCAAACTAGAGTAGGGTTCTCTAGAGTTAAGATTCTGAGTAGGGTTCTCATTATCTTAGTGACTTGTATTCTAATAGGGTTTTAGAATCTGTATCTTTGTTTAGTGTTGATAAAGAGGTCACTTGTAAACAGCTTGTAAAAGATTCTTTGATTTATTAATTACTCTAACCTAAGTTTGGGTTGGAAGAACTGGATGTAGCCTCCAAGGTTGAGAGGTGAACCAATATAATTGTTTTGTCTCTTGTCTAATTTCTGTATATTTCATTTCAAGTCTTTGTGAAATCAAGTTTTATTATCATTGAAACATTTTATGTCATCGCTTTCAAAATTGAGTTTGATCTTGGGTGAAGAAAGATTTCTGGATTTGAAAAAGGTGAACTTGTGATACGATCCAAAGTTTTAATTTTGCAATTTGTTTCAAAAAGTTTTAACTTTCTAGTTTGAACCAATTCACCCCCCCTCTTGGTTCATTTGCAGTGTATTCATAGTATTTTCAATTGGTATCAAGAGCTGGTTCTTGAAAGATATTCAAGATCACTTTCTTTTTAAAAAAGAAAATGAATACTACTTAAATAACCTTTAGAGAAGGAGCTTTTCTCAATCGTCCACCAATGTTTGAGGGTGAGCATTTTAGTTTTTGGAAAAATCGAATGCAAATCTTTATTCAATCCAATGATCCCAGTGCATGGAATGCAATTGAAAAAGGCCCTTTGGTTCCTATGAAAACTATTGATAATAAACTAGTTCCCAAAGAATGGGATGAAATGACAGATACAGAAAAGAGGATTGTGCAATATGACTTTAAAGCCAAAAATATGATAACATCTACTTTGTCTTCTGATGAATTTTTTAGAACTGTGAGATGCAGCAGTGCAAAAGAAATGTGGGAAATGCTAGAAGTAACTCATGAAGGTACTGATGAAGTCAGAAGATCAAGGAAGCATGCCTTGATTCATGAGTATGAAATGTTCAAAATGAACAATACAGAAACCATTTCTCAGCTGCAAACAAGATTCACACATATTGTCAATCATCTTCCTGGCCTTGGGAAAACCTTTGATACTGAAGAATTGAACATCAAAATCTTGAAGTGTCTCACAAGGCCTTGGCAACCAAAAGTCATAGCTATCAAGGAGTCAAAAGATCTATCCAAGATATCCATGGCTGCATTGTTTGGTAAGCTACTTGAATATGAAATTGAAATGTTACAACTAACCAATGTTGAAGATGCAGAAAAGAAACATAAGAGCATAGCTTTGAAAGCTGCATCATCTAAGGTTGAAAAAGAAGAAGATTCAAGTGTGGAAGATGAAGATGACAACATGAATCATATTGTCAAAAATTTCAGCAAATTCATGAGAAGGAACAAAAACAGAAAATTCAAAAAGTTCAACAACAACAACAACAAAAAGAATGGCAGCAACACCTCCACCACCTTTACATGCTTTGAATGCGGAAAGCCTGGACACATCAAATCTGAATGTCCAATTTTATTAAAGAAACAACAAGGTGAGAAGAAGATTAAGAAGTAAGGAAAGCCAAAGAAAGCCTACATTGCATGGGAAGATAATGAATCAACAAGTTCTGAATCAAGCAGTGAGAATGAAGAAGCAAATGTGTGCTTCACTTCAACATTGAGTGATGATGACTACTCAAGTGTTGAATATGAGGTAAGCTCTCAATATGATAACATTGTTGATGCTTTTCATGAAATGCATGATGAGGCTCAAAGGTTATCAAAGGCAAATAATAAGCTGAAAGGAGATATAAGATGACATATCACCAAACTTTCAGAAATGCAAAGTGAACTTTGTAAGTTGAAAGAGGAGAATGAAAAATTTCTTTCAAGTTACAAGGCAAATGGTTGTATATGTCCTTCTTCCTCTTCTAAGGCAGAAAAATGCAAATTGTTACAAGATGAGTTTGATGCTTTCAAAAGAAGCGAAGGAGAAAATATATGTTACTTCTTTCAGAAAATAACTACTTGGTTGATCTTTTGAGAAGGCTGTATAGAGATAAATGCAACTTAGCTGAAATGTTAAGTGTGCAAAAATATGCTGGAGATACTTCTGGTTTAGGATACAAACATGGTTCAAAATATAGTGGAAAAACCACATTTGTACCACCAAAATAGAAGAATCAAAGGAGCTTTTATAAATCAAAGTTCAATCAAAATGCTTACTTTGAAAGATCATCTAGAACTGTAACTTGTAACTATTGCATGAAAAAAGGACATACATCTTTTAAATGCTATGCAAGAAAATATTATGTGCCTAATGGAGAATGTATTTGGGTAAAAAAGGAAAAGAGAAGAGCTAACCCTTATGGACCCAACCTCAATTGGGTACCTCTCCTTGTTACTTGATTTGAATTTTGCAAGTGTGTCTAAGAGCAAAATCATCACTATGGTATCTTGATAGTGGCTGCTCTAGGCACATGACAGGTAATATATCCATGCTTACAAATGTTATACTAAAAGATTGAGGATTTGTCACCTACGGCGATAATAACAAAGGGATGATAATTGGAGAAGGAAGCATAGGAGACAACCTCAAAACTATAATCAGTAATGTTTTATATGTTGAAGGCTTGAAACACAATCTCCTAAGCATAAGTCAATTGTGTGACAAAGGATTTAAAGTGTCATTCAATGACAATTGCTGTTTGATTTATGACAGTCAAAGTGGTGAGGTTATCCATGTTGGTAAGAGAAAGGGTAACATTTATGTTTTGTCCATTGACCATGCAAACATTCATAAGACTAGCTGCCTTGTAAGCAAAACTAATGAAACTTGGTTATGACATAGAAGAGTTAGTCATATAAACATGCATCACATGAATAAACTTGTGAAAAAGGATTTGGTCATAGGTTTACCTAAGCTTAAGTTTGAGAAGGATAGAATATGTGAAGCTTGTCAAAGAGGGAAACAAACAAAGAATTCTTTTTAAAGCAAATACGTTGTTTCTACTTCTAGACCTCTTGAGTTGCTTTATATGGATTTATTTGGTCCTTCAAGAACCATGAGCTTGGGAGGAAATTTCTATGGGCTAGTCATTATAGATGATTACTGAAGATACACATGGACATTATTCATAAGATCCAAGAGTGATGCATTCACAGCTTTTAGAAAATTAGCCAAGATTATACAAAATGAAAAAGCTTGCAATATTGTTTCAATTAGAAGGGATCATGGAGGAGAATTCCAAAATGACTACTTTGAAAAATTTTGTGAAGAGTTTGGAATTAATCACAATTTTTTAGCTCCAAGAACACCCCAACAAAATGGTGTTGTGGATAGGAAAAACAGATCTCTTGAGGAAGGAGCAAGAACTCTTTTAAATGAAACAAACTTGCCTAAGCACTTTTGGGCTGATGCTGTAAGTATAGTTTGCTATACCTTGAATAGAATTCTCATAAGGCCTATTTTGAAGAAAACTCCTTATGAACTATACAAAGGAAGGAAACCAAACATATCTCATTTGAGAGCATTTGGCTGCAAGTGTTTTGTATTAAATAATGGTAAAGATTCTCTTGGAAAATTTGATTCTAAAGCTGATGAAGCTTATTTTCTTGGTTACTCTTTACAAAGTAAAGCTTATAGAATCTTTAATAAAAGAACATTGTGTGTTGAGGAATCTGTCCATGTAATTTGTGATGAATCTAACCCTTCCAAAGAGAATTTGGAGTGTGATGATGATGCAGGTCAAAAGGAAGAATTCTTGCAAATAGATGATCTGAATGATAAAGGAAAGGTTGAACCAAATGATGTAGTGGAACATTCTACACCTTTACAAAAGCACAAAGATTGGAGGACAACAAAAGATCTTTCTCTTGACAATATAATAGGGGAAGTATCCAAGGGAGTTTCTACAAGATCCTCTTTAAGAAATCTTTGTTGTACCATGGCTTTTGTTTCACAGATTGAACCAAAGAGTATTGATCAAGCTTTGCTAGATGAACATTGGTTAATGGCTATGCATGATGAGTTAAACCAATTTAAAAGAAATGAAGTTTGGGAGTTAGTCCCTAGAACATCAACTCATAAACCTATTGGCACAAAATGGGTTTTTAGAAACAAGCTGGACGAAAGTGGGATCATAGTAAGGAATAAGGCTAGATTGGTTACTAAGGGTTACAACCAAGAGGAAGGCATAAACTATGATGAAACTTATGCTCTAGTAGCCAGATTAGAAGCCATTAGGTTATTGCTTGCATATGCATGTTTGATGAATTTCAAATTGTTTCAAATGGATGTCAAAAGTGTTTTTTTAAATGGTTACATTGAAGAAGAAATTCATGTAGACCAGTCCCCTGGATTTGTTGATCATAAACATCCTAATCATGTTTTCAAATTAAGAAAAGCTTTGTATGGTTTGAAACAAGCACTAAGATCTTGGTATGAAAGGTTAAGTAAATTTCTGGTTGAACAATCTTTCATAAGAGGTCAAGTTGATAAAGCCTTGTTCATCAAGAAAAGAGGAAATGATATATTACTAGTTCAAATCTATGTAGATGACATAATCTTTGGTTCAACTAATCAATCAATGTGTAGAGAATTTTCAGCATCAATGTAGGGTGAATTTGAGATGTTAATGATGGGGGAACTAACATTCTTTCTAGGACTACAAGTCAAGCAATTAAAGAATGGTACTTTCCTTAGTCAAGCCAAGTATTGTCAAGAAATGATCAAGAAGTTTGAAATGGAGAATTGCAAGGATGTTGCAACACCAATGGTAACTTCTACTTATCTTGACACAGATGACAATGGCAAAAGCGTTGATGAGTCTAAATACAGAGGAATGATTGGATCCTTGTTATACTTAACTGCTAGTAGGCCTGATATAATGTTGAGTGTTTGCTTGTGTGCTAGATATCAAGCAAATCCTAAGGAATCCCATCTAACTGCAGTCAAGAGGATCCTCAAGTATCTCAAGTCTACACCAAGAGTAGGACTTTGGTATCCAAAAGGTACACCTATTAGCTTGATTGGATATTCTGATTTTGACTTTGCAGGGTGCAAATTGGATAGAAAGAGCACAAGTGGAACATGCCACATGTTAGGAAGCTCATTGATTTCTTGGCACTGCAAGAAGCAATCATGTGTTGCATTATCCACTGCTAAAGCTGAATATATATCTGCTGGAAGCTGCTGTGCACAAAGTCTTTGGTTGAAGCAACAACTTTGAGACTTTGGTGTTGAGCTAAAGGAGATACCACTGCTGTGTGATAATACAAGTGCCATCAACATATCCAAAAATCCTATCATGCACTCAAGGACAAAGCATATTGAAATTAGACATCACTTTATCAGAGACCATATCCAAAAGGGTAACATCAAAATTGAATTTGTTGAAACCAACTTTCAATTAGCTGATATTTTCACTAAGCCTTTGGGTAGAGATAGATACTACACTCTTAGAAACATGCTAGGGATACTAGATGAATCTAGTGTGTGTTAGCATGATATGTATATGCTCATTGACATGAAAATGCATCATTGATTGGCCTTTAATCTCAAAATCATACAAAATTGATATATGCTGCATAATCACTATTCATTCAGATAAATCTACTGTTATAATCGATTATGCAATGAATTAATCGATTAAATGAACCTGAAATGTTGTTTAGAATGAATTTTGTACTTGTGTAATCGATTACAAGAATGAAATAATCGATTATTCTTCATGATAAATTTTTCCAGAAATTCAAACTCACTAGAATAATTGATTACACCATCAAAATAATCGATTGCATAAGCTTAAAATGCTTTTATAAAATTCAAACTCACTGGAATAATCGATTATAGTGAATGGTAATCGATTATATTGTTTGCAAATTGCTTGAAAACTCGAATTCTTACTGTAATAATTGATTACTTGTCGAAATAATCAATTAATGCCTCTGCTAAAACTGATTCTACTTATGAAATAATTGATTACATTAGCATATAATCGATTATCCATGGAGTTACTGCAGAATCTGTAGATTTTATCTTGGAAATTGTAACTGCCCAACTGCCCCAAAATTCAAATTTTGAATCAAATGTGCTTTTATGTTAGTGGGTTAATTCGTATCAACTGTTACACTTTTCAAATTTCAATCTCGGAGCCAAAATCTTCTATATAAACAGCCTATGTTGAATGGAATAATACATAACTTTCTCATCTTCTATCTTAAGCCTTGCTAGTCCTTATCTAAGTCTGAACCTTTGTCCATATAGCTTTTTCTCTCTTAGCCATTATGTCTGCCCCTAAGAGAACCAAATCATCTAAGAGAAAGGCTAAAACTTCTAACCCAGCAGTAAGTAGATTAGACCATTGGTTTTCAAATGAGAAAGAGAAAATGACCTACCTTCAATTCAATGCAACCAAACTGATATGTTCTCCAAAACACCTTGACCTTGGCTGGTTCAGTAGGGAAGGCTTTCAATTTCCAGCCATGCTTGAAGCCCAAGGTTTGAAGAAATTTGTGGAGATGAAGGGTACCTTTTACCTTGAACTAGTGAAGGTGTTTTACACCTATTCTAAGTTTTCCATGGAGGGGACAATCTTGTCTCAAGTGAATGGGGTAGCCATGGAGATTACTCCTGAAATTTGGTAGGAGGTTGCTGGTATTTCCTTTGATGGTGAAAGGAAATTTGAGGAGAAAGCTGAAGAATACAATAGGGTGGAAACCTACAAAGGAATGCTGCTTGATCCTCAAATGAGGTTAAAGTTGAGGCTCAACATAGGTCTTATGACTCATGAGGACAGACTCCTTCACTACATCATCACCTACATCCTTACCCCTAGGTCCACAAACCATGCTCAAGCTACTGATGATGATCTTAAGATTGTTTATGGTCTGAAAAATGGAATTCAGATGAATTGGATTCTCATAATTCAGGAGATAATGCTTAAGTCCAAAAGATTAATGAACTATCCTTTTCCATATGCTGTCCTTATTTCCAGATTCATTGATTACTTCAAGGTTGATGTAACTAATGACGTTGTTGATAACATCAACTCAAGCAATAGCCTCATCAAGGAGAAGCATCTGACCAAGCTTGGAATGGTCAAAACTCCTTATGGATGGCAGATGGCAGGGCAACAATTGCCACCAGCTAAAGGTGAAAAAGAAGAAGCTGATGCAGAAGAAGGAGAAGAGGGTGAAGGTTCTGTTCAATCTTCCTACAGTCCTTTTAAGTCTCTAATGATTCAAAAGATGGATGCACTGTTGTCTCTTCATCATGAGCATAGAGCTGAGACAAATTCATCCATGGAAGAGATGAAGTCTAGATTAGAGAACATAGAAGCTAGGCTTGTGTTGGATGATATGGATAAATAAGCTTAGGTTGCTTAAGGTGCTTCTGTTTGTCTCTATTGTTGCTATTTCATTATGCTCTTGTTGTCTTCTGTTGCTTTGTTTGATGTTTGTTTAAGTATTTTAATTTTCAGGTTGATTAATGTATTGGTTGAATTATCCTTAATACAAGTATTTCTTATTCTCTCTTTTCATTCCCCTATTTTTTTTTATATATAATCACTTTTTTTTTTACTTTGATAAGCCAAATAGGGGGAGAAATATCTGAAATTTAGGGGGAGTAATGATTGAAACATTGTATGATATAGGGGGAGAAAATGGTATGTAACATGAATGCTGCATGAATGGTTTTAACTGTGAAAGAATCTACCCAAGTCAGGGGGAACATGTTTTTAAATAATGGATGCTAATGCTTGATCTTGTAAAAGCTGACTTAGATTTCAGGAATCAGTTATCCCTCTAAAGAAATCAAAATAATAGGCAAATGGACATATTAATTTGGCATGCTCAAAGCCAAAAAAAGGGAGATTGTTGAGTCTAAAAGAAGCTGCAAGGAGATTGAACCAAGGTTGAAGACTTTTTTTTTTGTTTTAGCTTTTTACATGCCAAATCATTTGATGACATTTGTAATTTGTCTAAGTGGTTCAAGTTAAAAGCCTCGTGATCCTTTCATTAGCATGTGCTTTCTCATGATCATGCATTCATGTTTTTCAAATCTTAAAATAAATCAAAATGGTTTTACAAGATGTTATGTTCTCAAAGGCTAAATTCTTAAAAAAAAAGAAGCAAATCTTACTGCTTTAATCGATTACACAAGAAGTTTAATCGATTAAAGACATTCAAACTTTTCTGGAAAAGCCTTGAAGAACAGTTTAATCGATTACATGATCATTTTAATCGATTACACTGTGTTTTATGAAAAACCATGCATTACTGGAATAATCGATTACCTCCTTATATAATCGATTATCTTAACTCATTTTGTAATAATGCATTCTGGTTTAATCGATTACCATTTCCAGTAATCGATTACACAGACTATTCTTTGTATTTCAGCTTTACTGACTTAATCGATTACTGTACGGATTATTCGATTATTGTGTTCTTGAAACCATTTCCAAAGAGCTGATGAACAGTTTAATTAATTATCTAGTTGCTTTAATCGATTACATATGGCAATTTAATTGATTACGCTAGTGATATGCTGCTAGCATATATTAGTTTTTAGGGTTAATTGATTAATGACTTATTCAATAATTAGTAATATAGGTTAGAATTAGGTAAGTTTATTTATTTATTTGTTTATTATATCAATTATTATTATTTTTGTTATTTAGGAACCAACAAGAGAGGAAAAGAAGCAAAAAGAAGCAACTTGTGCTTTCGAACACGCCCCACGATCCGCGCCAACCTCCACGCTATCCGTGCCAGAATGTTTGAAGACCCCTCATCACGGCTATCTCACGTAAGACACCGCGCTAGTAGCGCCATAGTTACGCAATTTCTTGTTTTAAATGATCTGGCATGAAAATAGCTAGGGAAAAAGGTTCTTGTTACTCTAATTAACTATATGGACGTGTGGGAGAGAAAAAGGGGTACTTTTGCACAGAAAAATATAGAAACACAGGGAAGAACAAGGAGAGAAGATTAGAGTCATTACGAGAAGATCAAAGAAAGACGAAGCAGCTTATACTTCTTCTACTTTCTTTGTAATTCTCTCTTAGATACATGCAGTTTTGCACTTAAGGTTAGTTATGAGCATGTCTGGTTAACTTCTCTTATTGTGATTAGAGCCAGAACCAATGTGAACTCCTCTGCAACTTGATTGGTATTAATATGAAGTTATGATAATTGTTTTATTTTACTTTGTTCTTTATTGGATTATTCTTTATTAGACTTGGCCATTCTAGTAAAGTTCTAAGGGTTAGGGTTTACAATAGGGATGTTGGAACGCTAATTTCTGAAAGCAGTAAAATAACAGTTTTTACATTACCTAGGGATAGGGATGTATGATTGCAGACTTATTTGATGTATTTTCTTAATGCTTAGCTTAATAGGGAATTACTAAGGAATTAGAATTTCTAATTGGGTTAAAGGGTTAAATTACTAAGGGATTAAGATTTAACTAATTTCGCAAAAATACATTCTCTGAACAATTAGAAGTAATTGAAATTAATAACCAATTCAAGTAAAGAAGGTAGGGAACAAAGGGGAATGTGCTCTGACCACAATTATTTCTCATCACTGCGTAATAATTAATTAAACCTGTTTTTGAATTCTCGCCAATTTTCTGTTATCTATTTAATTTGCGTAATTTCTAAAATACAACCATATTCTCTTCAAACTTATTATTTGTCTTCCAATTTCTAAGACAATAAGCTGGGATAAGATTTGCATTCAATCCTTGTGGAGACGATACTTTACTTACTCACTTTATTACTTGAAACGAACGATATACTTGCCAATTTTACAACAAGTTTTTGGTGTCGTTGCCGGGGATTGAAATCGCCAATTTTATAGTAACTTTAATCTTCGGGATTGGATTTTTTTGTTACTAAATTGCTTTTCTTAGTTTATGCGAGGTATAGTTAATCCTGATCATCTATAGTATGATCCTGAAATAGAGAGGACTGTTAGAAGAAATAGGAGACTAGCCAGACAAAGAATAAGAGAAGTAGAAAATTCTGATTTTGGTTCAATCTCTGAATTAGAATTAGAAATGGCTGACAGAGCAAATAATCATCCAAGACTAGAAGATGAACTGATGGAGGATATTCTGGCTCCATTGTTCACTAGACCAAACTCCAGTATTGTAAGACCACCAATTGAAGCAAATCATTTTGACATTCATCCTTCATTGATTACATTGGTGGAACACAGTCAGTTTGGTGGGGAAGATAACGAAGACCCCCATGACTTCATTGACAGATTTCTGAGAATCTGTGATACCATTAGACATCAAATAGCATAACCACTTGGGAAGAATTAGTTGCAAAATATTTCTCTTAATATTTTTCAATGGATAAGTACAATTGGTTGGTGAATGAGATCACCAATTTCACTCAGAATGAGAGGGAAACTTTATGTGCAGCTTGGAATAGGTTTCAAGAGCTGATTCAGAGGTGACCACAATATGACATGCATATGGGTAAAAAGGTACGTATTTTCTTAAATGGAATGATACCTGAATCACGTCTTATTGTTAATGTTGCAGCTGGTGGTTCTATAAGATCAAAGACTGCAGTTCAAACTTATGAGTTAATTGATTCTCTAGCCCGTGATGAGAATGAAAGCATTCCAGTTCAGCTCAAAAGAGAAGTCATTCAATTGGGGAGTAGTGATGCAATGTTGGCGGAACAGAAAATATTGGCTCAGCAGTTAGCTAAATTAAATGAAAAGATTGACAAACTCCAAGTCTCTGCAGCTCAAGTTTCATCCAGCAGAATGCAACCTGTTATCTGTGAGTATTGCCAAGGTGAACATGAGTCTAATGAGTGTCCTACATTAGTAGGAGTTGATCCAGTTCAGGTGAATGGCCTCTGGTATGATCAAAGACCCCAACAAAATTTTCAGAGAAATCAAAATAATGCTATGGGAAATAATTTTCAGAGAAGAATTCAAGGTGGTGGATTAGATTACAAGTCTAATAATTATTTGCAGCCTCCACCTATTCCACCTAAGGAGCCATCAGAGCTGGAGAAAGCTATGTTACAATTGTCTAAGACCACCAATGAGTACATTAAGGCCACCAATGCCTTCATTAACGAGACCAGAGCTCACCATAAAAATCAAGATGCATCCATTAGAAATCTTGAAAATCAAATTGGTCAATTGGCAAAACAACTAGCTGAAAGATCTCAAGGACATTTCCCTAGTGACACTGTTGTGAATCCAAGGGAGCATGCAAAGGAAATTACTACTAGGAGTGGAAAGGTAATCACTTCCCCAGAGAAGCCTAAGGTAAGCCAAAGAGGAATTGAAGAGGAAACTACCACAGTTGTTGTGAAACGAGAGGTAGAAGTACCTTCAAACAAGCAAGAAAAGCAAGAGAAAAATTTTTCACTTTCAAAGAAGCCAATGGATTTCTCCCGCTTTGAGAAGCCTCCCTACCTAGTGAAGCTCAAGCAACAAGCTCAAAAGCAACAGTTTGCCAGGTTTTTAGACATGTTTAAAAAATTACATATTAATATTCCATTTGCTGAAGCTTTAGCTAACATGCCTAACTATGCAAAATTTATGAAAGAACTATTGTCTAGAAAGCATAAGTTGCAGGAATGTGAGACTATTGCACTTACTGAAGAGTGCAGTGCTATAATACAGACGAAGCTTTCACCAAAGCTTAAGGACCCAGGCTGTTTCAATATCCCAATTGCAATATGGAACATTAATGTGGGGAGAGCTCTATGTGACCTGGGGGCAAGTATAAATTTAATGCCTTTGTCAATTTGCAAATCCTTAGGGATTTCTGAATTAAAGTCCACCGGAGTCTCTCTCCAGTTTGCAGATCGTTCATTGAGGAAGCCTACAGGAGTCATTAAAGTAGATAAGTTTATTTTTCCTGCAGATTTTATAGTTTTAGATATGGATGGCGAAAGTGAAATACCACTTCTTTTAGGTAGATCATTTTTAGCCACTACTAGAGCATTAATTGATGTAGAGAAAGGGAAATTAGAACTTAGGATCGATGATGAGTCTATTACCTTTAATGTTTTTTATGCTATGAAAAGTCCATCTGATGAGCATGATTGTTTTAGGCTAGATGTTTTGGATACTGTCATTCATGCAGATCAAACAGAGGAATAGGAAATTGAAGAAGAGCTGGAAATTCAAAGCCAAGAGACCGTACAAGAAGAGCTTGAGGTAGTAATGAAGGTGCTTGAGAAGAAAGAAGATGACATCCCAGTTGGAGCACCAAATGTTGAGCTGAAAGAGTTATCGGGGACTTTGAAGTACGTGTTTCTAGGTGACGAAGAGACATACCTAGTCATTATTAATAGAGGGCTGGAATTTGATGAGGAAGAGCAGCTGTTGTAAGTACTCAAGGAGCACAAAACTGCTATAGGATGGTCCATCTCCGATTTGAAAGGTATTAATCCATCTTTCTGCACTCACAAAATTCTTATGGAAGATGATATGAAGCCAGTGAGGCAACCACAGAGGAGACTTAATCCCACCATGAAAGAGGTGGTCAGAAAAGAGGTGGTGAAGTTGTTAGATGCAGGAATGATTTACCCAATTTCAGACACCGCATGGGTGAGTCCAGTTCAAACCGTCCCGAAGAAAGGTGGAATGACAGTCATTCAAAATGACAACAATGACTTAATTCCCATAAGGACTATCACTGGATGGAGGATGTGTGTGGATTATAGAAGGCTCAATGACGCAACTAGAAAAGACCGCTTTCCACTTCCTTTTATGGACCAAATGTTAGAAAGGTTAGCTGGTAATGATTACTATTGCTTCTTAGATGGATACTCTGGGTACAATCAAATCCCAGTAGCACCAGAAGACCAGGAGAAGATAACCTTCACATGTCCATTTGAAGTGTTTGCTTACAGAAGAATGCCCTTTGGCCTATGCAATGCGCCTGTGACATTTCAAAGGTGCATGCTTTCTATTTTTTCTGATATGGTAGAAAAAGGTTTAGAGGTATTTATGGATGATTTTTCTGTTTTTGGCTCTTGTTTTTATTCATGTTTAGCTAATTTAGCTAAGGTTTTAAAAAGATGTCAAGAGACAAATTTAGTTTTAAATTGGGAAAAGTGTCACTTCATGGTTCGTGATGGAATTGTTTTAGGCCATAAAATTTCTGAAAAAGGAATAGAGGTTGATAGAGTTAAATTGTTATTAATCAAAAAATTACCTCCTCTTATTAATGTTAATGGTGTGCAGAGTTTCTTAGGTCATGCAGGATTTTACAGGAGGTTCATAAAGGATTTTTCCAAAATTGCAAAACCCCTCAGTTAGTTACTTGAAAAGGGAGTAGAATTTTGTTTTAATGAAGCTTGTATTGATGCATTTAATGTATTGAAAAATAAGCTTACTACCGCACCCATTTTAATGGCCCCTGATTGGAATTTACCATTTGAACTTATGTGTGATGCAAGTGCTTATGCAATTGGTGTTGTTTTAGGACAAAGAAAAGATAAGCGTCTACATGTTATATATTATGCTAGTAAGATTTTGAATGAGGCACAAGTTAATTATGCCACCACTGAAAAAGAAATGCTAGCTATAGTGTATGCATTAGACAAATTTAGGTCCTATTTGGTTGGTTCTAAAGTTATTGTTTACACTGACCATGCCGCTCTTAAATTTTTGATGACTAAGCAAGATGCAAAGCCACGCTTGTTGCGTTGGATGCTTTTATTTTAGGATTTTGACTTGGAAATAAAGGATAAAGCCAGGGTGGAGAACAAAGTAGCTGATCACTTGTCAAGGATTCAAGAAAAGAAGTTGCAGATGGGCTAGAAGTGGAAATTAATGAATCTTTTCCTGATGAAGGAGTTATGACAATCCAAGTTAGCCCATGGTTTGCAGAGATGGCCAACTACAAAGCTGTAGGTGTAATGCCTGAAGATCTTAATTGGCAACAGAAAAAGAAGTTTCTCCATGATGCAAAGAGGTATTTATGGGATAACCCTTTCCTTTATTTTCAATGTACTGATGGGGTGATTCGCAGATGTGTAACTGAGTCAGAGACACCTAAAATCCTTTGGCATTGTCATGCCTCGGATTACAGAGGACATTTTGGAGGAAATAGGACAGCACAAAAGGTCTTGCAATGTGGTTATTATTGGCCAACACTATTCAAAGATGCAAGAGATTTTGTGGAAAATGTGATAACTGTCAGAGGACAGGAAATATCTCTCGTAAAGATGAAATGCCACTCAATAACATTCAAGAAGTTGAGTTGTTTGATGTATGGGGAATCAATTTTATGGGACCTTTCCCTAAATCATACTCCAATCAATATATCTTAGTCGTTGTGGATTATGTGTCTAAATGGGTAGAAGCTGTGGCTCTACCTACAAATGATGCGAAGGTAGTGGTATCATTCTTGCTGAAGAATATCTTTACCCGCTTTGGAGTACCAAGGGCCATTATCAGTGATGGGGGAACCCACTTTTGCAATAAGCAGTTTGCAAGTTTGCTTGCCAAATATGGCGTCCATCACAGAGTTGCCACACCATACCATCCTCAAACAAGTGGGCAAGTAGAAATTTCTAACCGAGAGCTAAAAAGGATTTTAGAAAAGACAGTTGGGAATTCTAGGAAGGATTGGGCCAGGAAGCTTGATGACGCACTGTGGGCATATCAGACTGCATTCAAAACACCTATAGGTATGTCACCATTCCAACTTGTGTATGGTAAGTCTTGTCATCTCTTGATTGAGTTGGAACATAAGGCTATGCGGGCTACAAAATTCTTAAACTTTGAACTCTCTAAAGCTAATGACAAATGATTATTGCAATTAAATGAGCTTGATGAGTTCAGGTTAACTGCATATGAGAATGCTAGGATTTATAAAGAGAAGACTAAGACGTGGCACGACAATAAGATTCGCCCAAAAGAATTTGAACCGGGACAACAGGTATTGCTCTATAATTCTCGCCTGAAGCTTTTTCCAGGTAAGTTAAAATTCCGTTGGTCTGGTCCATTCTTGGTGCGAAAGATTTATCCTTATGGAACAATAGAAATCTCTCCTTTAGATAATGATAGGTCTTTTAAAGTTAATGGATGCAGATTGAAACCCTATTTTGGAGGGCAAGTGGATAGGAATGTAGTTTCTATGCCGCTGAATTCACTTGAGGATTAAAAGTTGGTACAAGCTTGTGATGTTAAACAAGCACTACTTGGAAGGCAATCCAAGAATTTTAATTTGTTGTTTTGAATTCATGCAGGTTTTTGATTTAATTAATGGTCTAACGTTGGTTTCTTCTTATTTGGTTTGGATGATGATATGTGTTTTTAATTAGTTAGTTGAATTAAGTATTTCATTGTTAATTTTTATTTTTAGTTTTTCTATTGTAGGTTATTACCACATATATTTAGTTTAACTTGGGATATAAAATAGTAAACAGCCTTGAAAGATGTTGTTGAATATTCGGCCTATCCGCACTGATCGCGTGGATTCCCACGCTAGTCACGCTAGATGCTACAAAATCATCCAAAGATTCGAACTCTCCACATTAACCGCGTGGCATATAGCACCACTAGCGCCACATATTCGAATCCAAGGACCATAATTACAATTGTGGCGCTAACCGCGTGGATTCCCACGCTAATCGCGCTAGAGGTTCGAATCCAGTTGGTTTTGTTTGCTTTCCCACGCTGATCGCGTGGATACCCACACCATTATCGCCACAGGTTTGAAAGAATATTTCCTTATTCTCATTTGATGCTGATCGCGCCAGACTTGGCGCGGGTAGCGCGAGGGTGTCGTTCTAGTTTTTAAAAAAGGAAACTCAGACCCAAAATGCGTCCCCTCATTACTAAGAACCCCTAAACCTTCTCCTTCTCTATTACTGCTATCAATACCCATTTAATCCCAAAACGCCAGTTACGATTGCTCATTACTCATCACTCATTATAAATCATTGCCACATTCACTTTCTTGCATAGCTTGAGTTCTTTGTGGTGATTTCCTATATATACATCAGTTAGCTCAAGTTTCATGGTGGGAGACAAGGTATGCTTTGCTTAAACTTTGTTTATAAGTATCTATCAGATATTGCACTATGCTAGTTTCCCACTTTTGTTCAGTAGCTGTTCGTTAGGGCCTGAACTCAGCTGGCGCGAGTAGCGTGAATACCAGCGCTAGTTGCGTGGGCTGGTTTTAAATGCTGTTCTTTTTAATTGATGGATGCTAGTTCTAGAGGATTGAGACATGTTGTTTGCGTTATTTTGGGTCTCGTTTTGTTCTTTAAGGCAAGGTTTTGTTTCATATGGCAAATTGAGTAGAAATAATTGGAATGAGTGTAAGAACATAGTGTTTAGGTCTTTATTGTGAGTTGACTAGTTCAATATTACAGTGGTGATAAAGTGCATGATATGTTTGGTGTTGATAGTAGTTTAGGTCACATTCTATTCCTTAGTCCTATTGATTTTGACTTTGTTAAACTATGTAGGGATTCTAGTTGATGGGTGAAACTAACTTTCCCTAATTATATTTATATCCTGCTTCAAAGGCTAATTGGGAATCATGTAGAGTTTGAACCTCATTAATACTGTGATGCTTCATATGAGTAGTGGTTAGACCCGAAATTGTATTGGTTTAGGCACTTATAGGGTTAATTAGTGTGGATTGGTTTTGATTGAAGCATATATTCCTGGGCTTGACATTATTGTTTTGAGATTGTATGGACTTTATTATGATTTCAACTGGGAAATACCTCTACCATTCCATGATCGCAATTATATCTTGTTTGAAATTATACTTGGGGACTTTAATTGGGCTAACAGTTTATGTGTGCTGGTGTGAATACTAAGTCTAGGTTTGTTTTTGATGGAGACATAAGCTCTCTTACCTAATATTATTTTTGATATGGTGTAAATGTTATCATGAATCCAATTTTTTGGTGCAATTGAATGCATATGACCATGTATACATTCTGTTGGGAATTGCAAGTGGGAACTTTGATTGACTTGATGCTTTACAAGTGTTTGTTTTGGATATTGACTATGAATCATCATATTAGAATTGCATGTGGATTTTTGACTTTCATTGATATGAGTGAATTTTGTACATGAGTCTGCTAAGCACATTGAGCATGGAGTTTAGTTGAGAAGTAATTGAAAATCTGACACTTTTAAGGTTGAAATAATTGGATTTTGAAAAAGAGAGAACACCCATGTTTGTTTTTGACTGTATTGTGTTCTTTAGTGTGATAAGCATGCATGGTATTAGGGTGGTTAATATGAGCACAAGCACTTGTTGAAACTTACAGGTCTGCACTAGTTGAATTGATAATGATTTTGAGGGGTAAGAAAGTTGAGAAGGGCAAGAAGAAGAGCACAGCTGCATCTGGAAGCAAGCGGGCCCGCATCTCCGGTTACGATAAAGCTTCCTTCCGTTCTTTGGAGTGCCAAGAACGATTCGATAAGTGGTACTTGCCCAAGAAGATTATCCCAGAGAATAAGATTTTATGGGAGTCTTTGCCTGAGGACTCCCCAATTTTGGAGGTAATCACCAGAAGGCAGTGGCAGCAGTTGGTTAGCTTTCATGAGCCGAGCTCCAGCTCTATTCTGAAGGAGTTTCTGGCTAATGTAGACAGAGAGACAGTTGCCGAAAGAAGGATTAGCTAGGTGAGAGGAGTCCAGGTCCCACTCGACCACAAGACCATAGATAGATTCTTGGATACCACTTACTCCCCCTTCTCCCGCTGTGGGTTCGCCCACCTTTTTCATAGGATGCAGCCTGATGTCTATAGCAAGATGTACAGGGATGATATACCTTAGCTGGCCGATCAGATCAGACATGGGATCACTTGCTTATACACATGCTAGAGGACCTCTGCAGACAGCGGGGTACCAATACCACAGCATACCAGCCTCAGTATTCTCTAGCACCATCATCTTCTTAGCCACCGGTGGGACGTAGATCATCGACACTAGCAGTTCCTACTCCTCCAGGACCCTCCAGCCCTACAGAGCCAGCAGCAGACCACCCTGATCCATCTCAGGCTGCTGTGAATGAGACGAGGGAGGGAGAGGAGTGAGAAGTGATAGACCAAGACCATTTAGTTTTATTTTTTTAATTTTACTTTGCTTGTTTTTAATTTTGCAATACCGTTACATTGCTGTAATTAAACATTTGAATGCTTGATGAATTTATGGTAGTTGTTTTATGATTAAATTGATTGTGAGTGTGTTCTGTTTGGATTAATGTTTCGTTCTAGTTGTGATTTCTCAAATAATGCATACGTGATTGAGTATTTTAGTAGCGCATAATCCTTTTTAGTTATTGTTGGGGACAACAATTTTCTAAATCTGGGAATGGGGCGCATACGCATTATTTGAAGAATCACATTCAAGAGACAAAGGATGTCTAACAGAAATTTTTTTTTAGTGTCTTTAATTGTTAAGTTTTAGTAGTTTTAAATTTTAGTCATTATTTTTAAATTTAGTGTTGTTTAAATGAAGGTTAGAAGTATATCTTATTTATCTCAGTATTAGAATTGTTGAAATCAGTGATCAATTGGATATTTCTGTTAGGAAGCATGAGTGAGATGAAATATGGCATGGATTGCATGAAACATGATTGGAATTGTGATTGTTGGTATGTTGATGTTCATATTGAAATAAGAAACGATGCTTGATATGAAGTTAATAGAGTCTAGCTTGAGACTATAGCTTGTGAGGATTGAGCCTATTCAAGATTATTTTTGAATGAGAGACCTCACTTTGATAGTACTCTAGAACTTTCTCTGTTTCTCTGGATGCATGTATATTCTGATATGATTAAGGCAGTTTATTCTTTTAAGCTAGGGCAAAATTGACTTACCTTCAGTTTTCCATTGCTACCCCTTTGAGCCTAAACCTTTTCATTCATATACCTGACATTTAGAACATATACCTTGACTACCCTACTTGAGATTGGAGGAAGAAAGAATTAGAACCAAGACCACTAGATATTGGAAAATAGAAAGATGAATGCCCATAGGAAAGGAAAGAAAGGGTGAGAGGAAAGACAAAGTTACCCAAGAAGACAATTATGGTTGGGTGTTGAAGTGCCAACAGAATAGATCTGGAAAAAACCAAATCTAGTGAATAATTCAGTTGGGAAATAACAAGTCTGAAACACCAGCTGGTGGATCTAAATGTATTTTCTCATTATTCTATTCTCTCTATTTATAGTATTTAAAAAAAAAACCTTGTTTATAGATGTGGACAAGGAGACATGAGAGTGAAATAATTGATATGTTGTTTGAGTGGACTTGGGAAATTTTATCTGAATCCAGTCTTAACCTAGCTACTATCCAAATTATTCCTACCCTTAAACCAGTCCAAGTTACAACCTTATAAAGACCTTTTAATCAGTTGTGCATGCATTTATGTTTCTTATCTTATAGAACGTGAGAATATGATCAAGCTTATGGTAGTGCTATGACTGTGTTGGATTGAGTGATTATAATAACCCTTATACACTTGAGTGTTGACTCAAATACATAGATCTTTGTGAGGAGTACTCCAGTATGACTCTTACAGTTGATGGAATTGAAAAGTGTTGTTGAAATTTTGATGTGGAAATCGATTGTACTCAGCATTGTGATTCTAGGATTGTTAAATGTGATGTTATGTTTGATTGTTGATCCTTGTTTTCCATCTTGAAATTTTGTTTATTGCTGAGGACAACAATATCTAAATCTAGGAATTATTTGATATGCTGCTAGCATATATTAGTTTTTAGGGTTAATTGATTAATGATTTATTCAATAATTAGTAATATAGGTTAGAATTAGGTAAGTTTATTTATTTATTTGTTTATTATATCAATTATTATTATTTTTGTTATTTAGGAACAAACAAGAGAGGAAAAGAAGCAAAAAGAAGCAACTTGTGCTTTCGAACACGCCCCGCGATCCGCGCCAACCTCCACGCTATCCGCGCCAGAATGTTTGAAGAACCCTCATCACGGCTATGCGTGAGACACCGCGCTAGTAGCGCCACAGTTACGCAATTTTCTGTTTTAAATGATTTGGCATGAAAATAGCTGGGGAAAAAGGTTCTTGTTACTCTAATTAACTATATGGACGTGTGGGAGAGAAAAAGAGGTACTTTTGCACAGAAAAAGACAGAAACGTAGGGAAGAACAGAGAGAGAAGATTAGAGTCAGTACGAGAAGATCGAAGGAAGACGGAGCAACTTATACTTCTTCTACTTTCTTTGTAATTCTCTCTCAGATACATGCTAGTTTTGCACTTAAGGTTAGTTATGAGCATGTCTGGCTAACTTTTCTTATTGTGGTTAGAGCCAGAACCAATGTAAACTCCTCTGCAACTTGATTGGTATTAATATGAAATTATGATAATTGTTTTATTTTACTTTTTTCTTTATTGGATTATTCTTTATTAGAATTGGTCATTCTAGTAAAGTTCTAAGGGTTAGGGTTTGCAATAGGGATGTTGGAACGCTAATTTCTGAAAGCAGTAAAATAACAGTTTTTACATTACCTAGGGATAGAGATGTATGATTGCAGACTTATTTGATGTATTTTCTTAATGCTTAGCTTAATTGGGAATTACTAAGGAATTAGGATTTCTAATTGGGTTAAAGGGTTAAATTACTAAGGGATTAGGTTTTAACTAATTTCGCAAAAATACATCCTCTGAACAATTAGAAGTAATTGAAATTAATAACCAATTCAAGTAAAGAAGGTAGGGAACAAAGGGGAATGTGCTTTGACCACAATCCGATCCTAAGTTTTAATTCCGCAATTTGTTTCAAAAAGTTTTAAGTTTCCAGTTTGAACCAATTCACCCCCCTCTTCTCTTGGTTCATTTACAGTGTATTCATAATATTTTCACAACCTGCACTTCTCTGTGGTTCCTCCTCTTCGTTTCAGAAACCCTAACCCTGTTTAACCTCACCGCCTCAAATTCTGAAGGCGATGCTCGACATGCTGAAATGAAGCCTCTCGGACCTTGACAACGTCCTCCAGAGCTGGGATCCCACTCTCGTTAGTCCCTGTACTTGGTTCCATATCACCTGCAACCAAGACAACCGAGTCACTTGAGAGTATGCATCGTCTCTCTATTTTGTTCCTTTCTATGATGCAACTTTCTTACTTGTTACTGTCTGTTACTTTAATTTATTTATTCTACTGCATGTTATTCCGATGTTACATCAGACATGCATTTGAAGCTGTTTGGTTAATTTGATGACACTGAATTTTTCTTATTTAAAGAGTCTCTGATTTTTTAGTCAACCCTAGAGGAGTATTCTAGGTTTATCAGGGAGATACCCTTCCAAGAGGAACACTATTGGATTGTTCTTCATCAATAAACTGACTATGTAATGTGGAGAGAAGTAAGGGATGTGATCAAAGGGGTTGTGGTCGTGTCTTGGGTGACTGTGGATGAATTGGGGTCGAGCCAAGTGCGTTACTAGAGTGAGAAAAGTGACAAGAAGAAGATAGTTGAAGTAAAACTTGTTACTTATAGGTTCTTCAATTACACATCTGGTTTTATTCATCACATCACCATCAGAAATTTGGAGGTACTTCTCTTTTCCATTACATTGGCTTTATGCTTTTTATGGTCCAGATAGATGGCAAGTTAGAATCTTCTGAAATAAAATAAAAAGGGCATTTTTCTTTGTGAATCAATTGTTGACACGTGTGCTTCTTTTGGGACAGTACAACTTAAAATACTACTATGTGGTTGGACTTGGGAACACAACACGACAGTTTTGCTTTGTGACCCCTCCTGAAATCAGTCCCGATGTGCCATATATATTTGGTCTCATAGGTAAGTGTACTATTCTATCAAAGTAATTCAGAGTTGCTGAGGGGGTCTAGCTCAAATGTCTTTATCACCATGAATTGTTGAGCATTCATCATTAATTTGGGAAGGAAAAATGCTATACATTTGTGTACCAATAGGCCATTATGTTTGCTGTAAACTGGTTTGTCTTTATTTGTAGGGGATCTTGGTTAGAGTTTTGATTCAAATAAAACTCTTTCTCACTACGAATTGAACCTAAGAAAAGGACAAACTGTACTATTCGTTGGAGACCTCTCTTGTGCGGATAACTACCCAAATCATGATAACATTAGGTGGGATTCTTGGGGAAGGTTTACAGAAAGGAGTGTTGCTTATCAACCATGGATATGAACTGCAGGAAACCATGAAATGGATTTTGCTCTAGAAATTGTAATCTTCTCATAAGAATTGACTTTATTTTGTTTTAACTATCTGAGAAACTTTTCATTCTTTTCTTTTTTCAACCATAAATTCTAACCTTCATGTAATGCATTTTCCTAGTCCAAAATAGTAAGAAGTAAGTTTTTAACATGGATCACTTAATTCTTGCCTACCCTCTCAATGCTCTCATCATAACATCTACCCACCCTCCAATAACAGAATGCCACTATCATTCTCACCTCCCTGATTCCACATTACAGACAATTAGATTGGAGCCAGTCCCCTTTGCCTAATTCCCTCCCCTTGCCCATTCTGGCTCTCATAGACCCTCCCATTAGCTCATATAATGTAAACCTTAGTAATAAAAGGATATTTATCAATAATTATAGTAGTTTACTAATTTTTATTTTGTGACCAGAGACCTCAAGAAATGGTTAGTAGTTGCATTTAATTCTTGTATTTAATTTATGATTCATCTATTTCTCTAACCTGCAAACTTTTCAGAGTAATGGATTTCTTAGTGGCATTGTTCCAAAACTTAATTGAGCATGCAGATTGGTCAATGTCATAAGCCTGTACAAATTCCTATAACAAGACTCTAAAGAAGTGGCATGGCTGGCTTGCAAGTTCAAGCTTCACAGTAATATTCTTTTGATGTTTTCCTTTGCAAATGACTTCTTCTAATTTAGGCGGGGGTAATATGGTATTGAACATGCTTTTGTGACATAGTAAATGACTAAATGGTATACATACAGGTAGTGATGAAGCTTGCTCCTGATAGGAAAAAATTCATGGAGGTGATACAAGACACTGGTGATATCAGTGCTGATATACAGAAATTTTGTACTGACTTTTCTCCTATCTTTGAAGAGAATCACAAATTTCTGGTAAGATGTCTTAGATTTATTTTTTAGCTTATCGATGATCATTACTAGCATGTGTCTAAATGATCTGGAATAGGACATTGAACTGCATGCCTCATGTTCTGGATTATGCCATACGTATTCGGGGGGGGTGTTAAATTAAAAAAAAAAAATCTAATCTCTTTATCTAAGCATTCAATTAATTTTAAAAGGTTGTAGGACCTCAAAGGCTTACTATTTTGGCACAGGCTCGTTGTGGCTTGGATGATATGAAGGCGTCATGAAGTCACGGGTTCATGATCATAAGTCTCTTGATGAATGGCTTTTGCATTCTTACTCTCATGTTGAGTACTAAAACTCTATGTTTCTTTGTTGGCATCCAAACCCAGCATGATAAACATTCAATAACTTTAATCATGTACCGCAAATTTCTTGTTTTGTGCTTCGTGGTATAGAATCTTGGGATATAAGCACAATTTTACTTGGCTACAAAAAACTTGAACTCTAGTTTCAAAGCCTTTTTTTTTATTGAAAATGAAAACAGAATACATAAAAAAAGGTTTCACTTGTCTACATATTTGTAATTTGTAATATCATTTTAATTTTTTTTTTATCTCAAATGAAATACTTCTCCTGCAGGACGGATCTATATTGACATGGAAGTTTAATGTAGCTATCAAATGCTTTGAGCCGGTTGCATCACTTAAAGGTCATTCTAGTGTTGTTTCATTAGTTGGTGGTGCCAATAGACTTTACTCTAGTTCAATGGACAATACAATAAGAGTAAGTTTATGAAAGCTCTTTGCCATAAATGTCTGTATTAATTTATTCACAACGAAGAAAATGTATGTATTAATTTATTTACTTTTTCCCCTGGATAGTTGGTTCTATTTTAATATGATATTGCTTGTCCAGTTTGAAATGATGTTTTCTCATAATTGTGTGGAATCAATTCTTAGCTCTGCTATCAATGATCCGGCTACTACTCTTTTGAACTAATTAGCAGTATACGTACCCCATTATATAAAATATATATCACAATTCTCAACTGATATTTTTTTAATTATTTATAAAATCTAAAATATAACAATTATACACACACACACACACACATATATATATATATATATTGTGTTAATGTTTACAGAAATATTTTTAGGCCAAATTCTATATGTATATGAATAGAAATTTTAAAAAAAATCATTTTTTCCTTTTAATTGAAAAATTGCAATTCTATAATGTATATTAAAAGAAATCGATTATTTTACACAATGTAATCGATTAACATTAAGAGTAATCGATTAAAATGTTTTTGAGAGAAACTGGAAAGCTTTTATGAACAAAGTAATTGATTAAACTGTGATGTAAACAATTAAAGCAGTCAGTCTCAATTATGAAGTAAGCCTGTGTAATCGATTATAGGTGAGTGGTAATCGATTAAGGCAGTCATGATCAATTTTTAAAATAAGCCTAGGTAATCGATTATAATTGAGTTGTAATCGATTAAGGCAGTCATACATGTTTTGTAAATTGTGCTATGTGATCGATTACGCTTTTCTTGTAATCGATTAAAGTGTGCTTCATGTATTTTTAGCATATAACACAAGTTGGTAATCGATTACTGTTTTCTTGTAATTGATTAAAGAGTGCACATTTTGATTTTTCAAAAACTAATCCAAGAGAATTTATTTCCAAATGCAAACATGTAACCTTATATGCTATTCTTAAATCATGAATGCATGTATGTGATTATGCTTATGCAATGCAAGGATCACAAGGCAAGCCTCTTGAACAACTAGACAAATTACAAATGCCTTCAATTTGATTGGCATCTAAAAAGCTAAATCTCTAAAGCAAAGACTTCTTCCTTGCCTTGATCTTCTACCCAGCTCTCCCTATATCTAATAATCTTCCCCTTTTTTGCTTTGATCATGCCAAATACCTTGTATGGAGCTATTGATAAATGTACCTTTTGCACTTCACAAGTTGTGTTTCTAGGTTTTGTAGTAGGTGCTCAAGGAGTCCAAGTGGATCGAGAGAAAGTGAAAGTCATCATGGAGTGGCCAACTCCAAAGAGTGTGAAGCATGTTAGAAGCTTCCATGGTTTAGCAAGCTTTTATAGGAGATTGTAAAGGATTTTAGTACCATTGCTTCTCCTTTGAATGAGTTGATAAAGAAAACCATGAGCTTCTCTTGGAAGCAAGAACATAAAATTGCTTTCCAAACATTGAAGGATAAATTGGCTAATGCATCTATTCTTGCATTGCCTAATTTTAATGCTTCTTTTGAATTGGAATGTGATGCATCTAATGTAGGCCTTGGGGGGGGGGGGGTTGATTCAAGATAAACATCCTATTACTTAATTTTAGTGAGAAATTGAAGGGTTCATGTTTAAACTATTCCACTTTTGACAAAGAGTTGTATGCACTTGTTAAAGTATTATAAACTTGGCAACATTATCTTTTACCTAAGGAATTTGTGATCCATAGTGATCATGAGTCTCTTAAATATTTGAAAAGTCAAGGCAAACTCAACAAGAGATTTACTAAGTGGATTAAATTTATTGAGCAATTTCCTTATGTTATTAAATACAAGCAAGGCAAATTGAATATAGTGGCGGATGCCTTATCAAGGAGGCATTGTTTGATTTCTATGCTTTAAACTAAGTTGCTTGGTTTTTATCACATAAAGGATTGTACTCAAGTGATCATGACTTCTTTAGTACTTTTTGCTTTGTATGAGAAGGGGGTTCATCAAGGATATTTTAGACATGATAGTTTCTTGTTCAAGGAAAAGAAACTATGTGTTCCTAAGAGCTCTTTGAGGGAACTATTCATTAGAGAAGCTCATGATGAGAACAACTTAATGGGACACTTTGGTGTGGATAAAACTTTGGCTATTTTACGTGAACTATTTTTTATGCCAAAAATGAGGTATGATGTGCATAAGCTTGTATCTCAATGTATTAATGTCTATTGGTTTATATACATATTTGCCTATTCCTAACTCCCCTTTGGTTGACATTTCCATGGATTTGGTGCTTGGTCTTCCAAGATCCAAGAGGGAAAAGGATTATATATTTGTTGTTGTTGATAGGTTCTAAAAGATTGCACACTTCATTCCTTGTCACAAGAATGTGATGCTTGTGAAGTGGCTAATCTCTTCTTTAAGGAAGTGGTGAGACTTCATGGATTGCCTAGAAACGATAGAGACACAAAGTTCCTTAGCCACTTTTGGAAGACATTATGGGGTAAGCTTGGCACAAAGCTCTTGTTTTCATCAACTTGCCACCTACAAATGGATGGCCAAACCAAAGTGGTGAATAGGACATTGGGTCAACTCCTTAGATGCTACATCATGGGCAATTTGAGGACTTGGGAGGAGTGTCTACCTCACATTGAGTTTGCTTATAATAGAGTTGTTCACAAGACCACTTCCTTATCTCCTTTTCAAATTGTCTATGACTTTAATCATTTAACTCCTCTTGATTTATTGTTGTTACCTAACACTTCTTCTATGATTAATCATGATGCTTTGTCTAAAGCTTCTTATATTAGGAAATTGCATGAAAAGGTGAAGGCCCATGTGGAGAGGAAGATGGAACAATATGCTAAGCAAGCCAATAAGCACAAGAAGCAAGTGGTCTTCAATGAAGGAGATTTAGTTTGGCTTCATTTGGGGAAGGATAGATTTCCTCAAGATAGGAAATCCAAGCTCCAACCTAGAGGAGATGGACCTTTTATGATCAATAACAATGCTTATAAACTTGAGTTGCCAATTGATATGGTGTGAGTAACACCTTTAATATTTGTGATCTTTCTTTGTGTGATGTAGGTACAAGTGAGGGAGCAAACTTGAGGTCAAGTTCCTTTCAAGAAGGAGGGGATGATGGAGGTCCATTGCAAGCTCAAGGCCAAGAAGGAGAACTTGAAGATATTCCTTTGATTAACTTTAAAGGACCCATGACAAGAGCTAGAACTCAAGCCCTTCAAGAGCACATCAAAGCTAACTTGCACCTTTTAGACAAGTATGAAGAAGTACACCAACACAAGAAAAATAATGGCTGGATTTTGTACTTTCAAGTTGAATTTAATTTCAGCACCTTTTAGTGGCAATACTAGTGGCAATAAAAAAGCCTTTAGTGGCAATTGTGTAAATAAGTGTAGGTGCACTTGTATGTAATTTTTTTAGCACCTATTAAGCTTGTAAAATACACATGGCTGACATTGGCACATGGCTAAGTCATCATATGAGAAGCTTGTACCTCAAGCTTCCTTAGCTTGCACCTCAAGCTTCATTTCATTTGTCATTTCACTTGCATTTAGCCTACATTTTTGTGGCTATATAAGGCCAGCCCAAAAATATTATACACACTTTCAGTTACATCAATAAGAAAGCTGAATTTTCTTCTAAGAGTTTATCTCTTGTTCTTGTGCAAGAACTTATTGGATCTTATTAATGATTTCTCAATGCTATTGTGGCGATTCTTCCTAGACTCATTGAAGAGCTTCTCCATGGCATCATCCATCTTAATTCCTTGTCTCAATCCATCTTCCATTGTTGAATTCTTTGGAGCTACTTCACACCATTTTTGTTTCAAATCTTGAGTGAGAGCTCGAGTTCTTGAAGAGATCTTGAAGAGTGAGTTCCATTGCAAGGTAGATCGAGGAAATCAATGTCTAATGAGGTTAGACATACATCAAAAAGGCGAATGCAAGAATGGAGTCACGCATGGAAGCTAATGAGAAAGTGATGGAGGAGAATTGTATAGTGATGGACTCGCGATTGAGTTTGATAAAAGGGAAACAATCGCCAAAATCAAACATTCATGCGAACCATTTGATAGGAAGGAATAAGGGGAACCTGCGTATGGTGGCAATCGGTGGATGACTCTCGAAATGCCAATATTCGAGGGAGAAGATTCAATGGGCTTGTTAACAAAGATCGAAAGGTATTTTCTTTTATTGCAGGTCGTAAGAAAAAAGGATAAGCTGGGAGCAGTAATGGTTTCCATGGACGAAGAATCTCCAGGGTGGTTCTAATGCTGGGAATCTTGGAGCCAATTATTCGGATCAAAGATTGTAAGGGATTGGCAACCAGCAAATACTAAGGTAGCTAATCCTACTAATGCTACTAAAATAGGATCCAGTGGATGGCAAGGTAGAAGAACCTTCCATAATTTGTCACCCGCAAAAGAAAATGAGAAGATGAGGAGAAAGAGAATGTTTCACCTATGAAGAGAAGTATAATCTTGCTTATGTGTGTAAGAATAAATAGTTCAGATTGATGATTATGGAAGAAGAGGATGAAGGATACCCTTGCTGATGAAATGCAAGCTGTTTTTCCATAACTTGACCTTGAGGGCAAGGTCCATCTTGGAAGGGGGTATTGATAGATGTAGATGGGGAAAAATGTATACTAGGAGATTCCCTTGGAAGGGTTAAGGGCTTTAGTAGTTGTCAATTAGTTAAGACAGTTAGGATAATTAATTGTTAGTTAGTAGCTGTTAGGGGAAATTATAAATAGTCTGTTGAGGGTTTGGGAGAGGGGTCTTTTGGTTGTTGGAGGGTGGTGAGACCTCAAAACTAACATGTTCATATCTTGGGAGTTGAAAGCTCCATCATAATAATACACACTCTTTTTCCTCTCTAGTTTGGTCCAGTTCTATCATATTAGCAGTTAAAATGGATTAGGTCACTCAACAAACAAACCTAAGAATGCCCAAGTACCCCATACAGGTGCAATGGAAAGAAGTTGAAATGTTGAATATAAAAGCAAGAAAAAGCAATGTTGATATGACGGATAGTTGGAAAGAATCAATTTTCCAAGACATAATTCAAAAGTTATTCAAAAGACATTGAACAAAAAGAGGATCAATCATAGCATATAATAATATATATGGTTGGGAATAACATAAGGTTCTTTCTTCACGTGGAAATATTTACTTACCTATGGTAACACCAGTTTTCCATGAACTGAGATGGTAATAACTACCATTCCACTCTATCCCTCTAATACCAGCAACCAGACCTTCATCTTGCTTAGTAAGCATATGTTGAAGTGCATGACCAAATTCATGGAAAACAGTTTCAATCTGAGAAAAAGGAAAAGAAAAAGATAGTGTAAACCATTATGAATTTATAGATAAGTGCACAAATTAGGCTAATTCTATACATTAAGAATTTCCAGTAACGTATTATATATCATTTGATATTTTATCAGGCCAAAATCTTAATATTTTTTTTTATGAAAAATAAATATGAGCAACATGATAACCCAATCCAATCCTACCCGAACTATTCTTTTTCCATTGCACACTGTTTATGGATATTTTGATTGCACTGTCATCAAGATAGTGTAATTTAGCTTAAATAGCCTGGCAACTCTTTTTTATCTAACAGATAATGATCATAGAAAAAATTATAAAATAGACAAATGCATCATGTAAAATTGAGGTTAGCTCACGAAAGTGTGAATTGGCTTGTTTCCTACTGGATGAGTTTGATTGCATACCATCAGTAGCGGACCCACGTTATTGCCAATGTCTGCAAATGCGGACATAAATATTGGAGGAACATAGATATTGGACAGTAAAGGTCATGATAGCTGGGTGCTTACGCGTTCTTTGCACCCGTAGGTGACGACACTTCTGAAATTATAACGTTAGATCTAAGATTTTACTACTACATACATCGGTGGAAAATAACATTAATTTTCAAAGGAATTTTAGCTGATTAATTATGTGTCATGTGTTGCCTGAAAAACTTAGATTTGAAAACTCTATATTGCTGTAAGTGCATGGGCTGATTTAGGCTGGATTTAGTTAAAAAGCTCTGTTTGGACATAAATTTGGGAAGCTAAATGATTTATCAAACTATTATCTGCATCTTGTTATAAAAATAACTATATTTTGAGCGGGTTTATAACTTTGTCTATAAAGCATTAATTTAAATTTTCTTTAAAAAAAAAATTTTCGGAGGTGTTACCCCGAACCCCCGCCACTAAATGTGCCATTGCACGATAATACACGACTACGAGCAAAGACTTCATCCATCCATGCACCTTGCCTTTTTTCAGCAGGACGACTATAAGGATCAAAATAAAAATATGCAATTGGACTACCAGAAGAATCCTTAACACAGAAGAACCTAACATCATTATTCCAGACCTGAATAACAATACTTGTGTTAGGAAGTTTATAATAGATGCTCCCCATGCAATAATCAAATCTGAACAGAAGGGAATCTAGTTTACCGGAGCTAGACCATCAGCTGGCTCAATTTCAATGCCAAAAGGAGATTTTGCAAGGTTAAAGAGTCCATCCATAGCCTTTGGCAGAGAGAAAAAGGGACGCAGTTCTTCCTATGAGATGCAGCAGCAGAAGCATGAGCATTTCCAAGGTTGAAAAAGTGTTTAACATAAAAAAGAAAGACTGACACATTAATTAAAAGTAATTAAATCTTGTTGAATAGAAGGTACCCTAGTCAATGGTGTGAACAATGATTAGCAAACCATAAACTGTCATTAGAGCATTCAAGTAGCTTTATGTATAAAAAGTATTGATTGCATGAATAATTCTATGCGAAAACAATGTATTTAATATTAAATAATGTTGAATGGCAAATTAATCTTTCTTCTAATCATTCAAAATCTCTTTATTGTCCAGTGTAACAGTTAATTAACCTTGTTTTCTCAAAAGTAGTTTTTTCTAAGTGATAAATGAGAGAGAAATAGAGAGTAACCTCATTAATGTCATTTTGACTCACGTAGCCTCTCACTCCAAAAGGTAACGTCCCAATGAGTAAAATCACCAGCCCCTGACTTTTTTGGAGAATTCCTTTAAGAGTGTGTTTGGATACAGAATTTTAATTGGGGAAAGTAATTTATCAGAGAATTTGAAATTCTTTAATTTAAAATTCATTGTTTGGATATTTTTATACGAAGAATTTAAATTTTTGGAATTTTAAAACAGAATTTTAAACAACTTAAAATGTGGAATTTGAATTTTCTTCTAAAAGGTGAGAAATTGAAATTCTCTTCTTTTATAGAAGTTCTAACTGCATCACTGTTTGCTCCGTCTCCATCACTGATGAGTACTTCGACATCCGCTACTCTCATGATACCCACCTCAAGCGTCTCTCTGTGCATGAGATTCAAAATTTTAAAAATGAAGAAATTCAATTTCTTTATCCAAACACAGAATTTTGAAAATAAAAGAATTTTAATTGATGCATTTTAATTTTCCTGGATTTTAAATTCCCTGAAATTTTAAAATATTCTATCCAAACATACTCTAAGTTCTTCAATATCTGCAAGGAAGAAAGATGCAACACCTAAATTATTTCCTGATTAAAGGAAGACACACACCTATATATAAATTCACCTTTAAAAGGCAAAGCATAAATACATGAGTGTATTGCTATAATTTTACAATAAATTCAAACAAAAAATTGCACCAACTTATAAGAAATATGGAACGCCTGTCCTGTGTCCTCTCATCTTATTGGTCTCCTCTGTTTCGGTGAAAAGTTTAACTTCTCTTTCCTGTCACAGAAATTATAAGTTATTTACTAAGATCATCTCCAACAGTATAACAATGGTGAAGTTGGCATATTGCAAAATAATTTTTTTTATGTATATTAATAAAATTGAAATAATTTATTCTCGTTTTCTAACTACACAGAAATAAGTCTAACATAATTTATGGCGTTTATGTATATTAATAAAATAAAAATCCAAATGGGTATATTATTATATTGTCAAGTATAAGCAACAAACACTTATTAAAACAAAAGCTAATAGTATTTATTTAACAAATACACAAAGGAAAAAAAAGCACATAAAAAATAAGGTGTGAATATCAGAATATGCTTATTGACTTTTACTTTTTTAAAAAGTAAAACGTAATAAGAATGTAATTGAAAAGTTAAATGAAAAAAAAAATGAAGAATATAAATAGGCATATCTGAGAATATGAAAAGCAGTTTGGTTATGGTTTGATGTAGAATCAGCAACAAATTGACTCAGCTGTTGCACAACAAAGGTAATGTCTGGCCTTGTGTTGGTTAGATAAATCAACCTCCCTATTAACCTTCTATAGGAGGAAGCATCTTCTGCTGAAAGAGGTGACCCTAAGTGTTGATGCAATTTGGTAGTGTAAGCACAAGGTGTAGAAGCTGGTTTAGAACCAAGCATGCTAGCATCATTGAGGATGTCCAGAGCATACTTTCTTTGACAGAGATTTGTGCTAGTAGAGCTTCTAGCTACTTCAAATCCCAGAAAATACTTTAAATCACCTAAATCCTTAATTTGGAAAGCACTGTCAAGTAGATTAGTAATTCTTTGAATTTCAGGCAAATCATTGCTTGACAAGACAATATCATCAACATAAACCAGTAAAATAGCAATGGTGTTACAACCATGTTTAATGAACAAAGAGTGGTCAGAGGTACATTGCTCGTAACCATGGAAAATAAAAAAATATGATAATCTAGCATACCATTATCTACTGGCTTGTTTCAAGCCATATAGGGACTTTTGAAGCTTGCAAACTTGTCTTGGTTTGGCTATCTGCATACCCTAAGGGATGACCATATACACTTTTTCTTTTAAGTCACCATGTAAAAAGGCATTATTCACATCTAGCTGCTTGAGATGCCACTGATGGATAGCAGCCAAAGCCAATAAAAGTCTCACTGTGGTTAGTTTAGCTACTGGAGAAAAAGTGTCTAGGTAGTCTTGTCCCTCCACTTAAGTATATCCTTTTGCCACTAACCTGGCTTTATACCTTTCTATGGAACCATCTGACCTATGTTTGATCTTATAAACCCATTTACAGTTAATGGCAGTTTTGTGTTGAGGAAGATTAGTGAGAACCCAGGTATCATTAAGCTCTAGTGCTCTTATCTCATTATTCATGACTTGAATCCAATTAGGATCCTTAGATGCTTCACTGAATGACTGAGGTTCAACACTTTGTGTCATTGATAAAAAAAAACATGGTGATAAGAAGGAGACAATTTATTATATGAAAGGACAGAACTAAGAGGATAAAGACTAGTACCTTTAGAGTGATTGGCAGCAATTGATGATGGATATGAGTCATGAAAGTCTTTATATTTACCTGGTCTACAAATTTGTCTAATAGGACTGTTAGATGTATGAATAATTTGGCTGTAAGTTTGAGGGATCAGAATCGGTGTTGGAATGAGAACTGATAGGATCAATTGGTGGATCTAGTTGTGAATCATCAGATTGATCAATGATAGTAGATGAAGAAGTAGGCATAGGTAGGACAGTGATAGAGTCAAGTTTTGTTGTGATCAATAAATGGAAAACAATCTTCATAGAAGATGACATGCCTAGATATAGAAATAGACCTGGTCTTGAGATCAAAAGTGATATATCCTTTTGTATGTAGTTTGAAACCCAAGAAAACAAAAGTGGCAGCTCTTGGGTCAAGCTTCTTTCTATTAGCTATCAAAGTACTAGAAAAATACAGGCATCCAAACACCCTTAAAGATTTAATATTATATATAGTTCTATGTAATTTTTCATAAGGAGTATGATTATCAAGGAATGGAGTAGGCATGCAATTAACAAGGACAGTAGAATGAATCAAGGCATAGGACCAAAAAACAGATGGTAAATTAGACTGAAATAACAAGGATCTAGTGACATTCAATAAATGTTGATGTTTTCTTTCAACAATCCCATTTTGTTGGGGAGTTTCAACACATGAACATTGGTGTATAATGCCAGTATCATTATAGAACTGTTTCATAATAAACTAAGATCCATTGTTTGACCGAATGACCTTTATTTTTTATCCAAAGTGTCTCTCAACTTTGGTAACAAAGTTCTTTAAATGAGATTGTGTTTCAACCTTTGAATTCATAAGAAAAACCTAAACAAACCTCTAATAATCATCTACAATAGTGAGAAAATATTTGTAACCATTTAAAGAAGTTACATGACAAGGGCCCCAAATATCAACATGTATAAGATCCAACACAAGATGAATGAGAATCACTACTAGGAAAAGATAATTTTCTTTGTTTAGAATGATGACAGGTTTCACATATGAATTGTTTATCTGAGGTAAGAACATGATACAGTTGTTTCAACAATACCAATCTCTCATAAGATGGATGGCCAAGTCTAAAATGCCACAAATCTATGGGTTTTTATTACATGAAAAAGTCGAAATCCTAGAAACACTAGAACAGACAGAAACATTAGGCTTGAGAGGAACTATGTTGTGTTTGTAAAGACCTTCCACAATATCAACTGTACCAATCTTCTGCACGTTGTGTAAATCCTGTACAAAGAATTTTTCACTCATGAAAAAAAGTTTACAAGGCAGAGAAGAGATCAATTTGGATACCAAAATTAAATTGAATTGAAAATCAGGTATGTATAAAGCATCCTCTAGGTATAAAGATTGAGAAAAATGAATTCTACCTGCATGAGTGGCAGTGACTGTATGACCATTAAGGAGTCTAACAATCACGGGATTTATCTTTTTATACAAAGAAAAAAAATGAGAAAAAGTTGTAACATGATCTATGGCACCTGAGTCAAGGATCCACTCATCTTGGCTTGCCTTGCTTACACTGCAAGTGATGGATAGTATACTACCTTTATTGTTAATTGTATCAATTTGATTCACATATGAATTGCTATGAACTGTGTTTTGTTCTTGTAGCAATGTCATCAAAGCTTTATATTGTTGAGAGGTTAGCTTTACATCCTCATTTTGTGTATATTGCTTCCTTTCTTGGACTGAGCTATCACTTTCTTCCTTTTCTACATTGATATTCTTAATGTTTGATCCTTGAGACTTGTAAAATTTGTGTCGAGGAGGGTAACCATGCTTTTTGTAGCATTCATCTATAGTATGGTTAATGAAACCACAATATGTACATAGTTTAGTTCCTCTTCCTCCTGAATTTCCTCTACCAGAACCATTATGATTTCCTTTTCCTCCTCTGGAAGTATAATTCTGAGGAAAGCCATTTTCCTGTAACACCTATCAATGGTATGATTATCTTTACCACAATAAGTGCATGATTTGGATGAGTTGATGTTGACTGCATTGATCAAATTGGTGCTTCCCATAATATCATTACTTGCAAGCTGTCTTTCTTGTTGAACAACATACGAAAAGACCTATGCCAGGTAAGGGATCCATCATCAATACATGGGATCTAACAGTATTAAATTGATCATTTAAACCTCTAAGAAACTGCATAACACGATCTTGTTTCTTTCTTTCCATAACACTAGTAAGAGCCTCACATTTACACTTAGGATCACATGAACAAACTGGATCAGGTCTGTAACTTTCCAAATCATCCCAAATAACACACAATTTTGTGAAGTAATCAGTTATAAATTGATCACCTTGTCTGATGGATGCCATGTCTTGCTGTAATTCTGAAATTCTCAGCAAATCTCCTTGTGAATACCTTGACTTCAAATCTTTCCATATGTCTTATGCATCATCCATCCAAAGAATTCTCTGCCTAATTGAAGGTGAGACTGAATGAACAAGCCAATAAACCACCATATTATTGCACCTTTACCAAGCTGTATGAAGTGTATGGTTTGATGCACATCTTTGAATGGATCCATCGACAAACTCAACCTTATTCTTTGCACTTAATGCGGTAAACATTGATCAACTCCATGAGCTGTAGTTTGTTGAATCAAGAACTGGAGAAACCAATGCAGTTGCTAGATTTTCTCCTAGATGAAGATAGTATGGACTGTGTATGTTCAAAGATTGATCTTGAGAAGATGAATTGGTAGTCATGATGAAGAAAATGAACAAAAATTATAGAAGAAGCAAGAACAAAGAGTAGCGCAGTAGAGCTCTTTAATGGAAGAGCTCTGATACCATCATAAATCCCATGTCTACCATGGATGAATGCAGAGCTTGCAAAGAAAGCTAAAGAAGAAAACTGAAATGAAGAAGAATGCAAAAGATCTATTGAATTACTCTGCACAAGGCTTACAACTGATTATATAGTTGTTAGAGAAATCAACTCATAACTAACTAACTGTAACTAACTGAATTAACTTATTAACTCTAGTTACATAAAGACTAACCAACTAATCTAGCTCCAGTTCATGTTAATAGCATATTGTAATAGGTTACATTGGAGTGCAATTGAGAGACATACAAGATTGCATTTACTATCTATCCTTGGGCACACCATCAAATCAGAGCAAACTTAGCAAAATACTCAATTGAAAATTTCATGCCTGGTAAAATAACAAATGAAATTTCATCATGATTTCACTGTGAATTCAGTAGTTACCATTGGATAGCATATAAAACAGTGAAGCAAACACAAACATACAACACCTATGCCATCATTGCGCTCTTCATCTCATCACATGCAAAATCATTAAAGAATAAGTACTATTTGATGCATCAACAGAAAAGAAAAGCACCATGATATCACAAGACCAAATGATGAAGAAATCATCATTATCATTGATATAGATTTAAACATAGCAAAAAATTTCAGATGACTCACCATATTTTCATTGAAACTCATAATAGAAGCTACATTTCCACATCGGTAATAGTAATTAGATGCAGACCATACCTGCAAGTTTCCAAAGGGGAATTGACAACTTCATATCTATATGAGCCCAAAATTATATTTTAAAACTTTAGGGAACAAAAGAATTATATAATTCATATAAAAACATACAGTTACAAAGCCTTTATCTTGGAACATATACTTAAGGCCTTCATGAATGAGTTGGTGCGCTCGACAAACAAGATCAAGGTTATTTATGTGATTGAACTGCATGAAAAATGCAATAGTAATATTAAAACATATTCAATTCTAAAAGCAATTAACAAATAAATTAGATTACCTCCAAAGTGACCCTCCATATCATCAAATGGCAAGTACTTAATTATCTATAAGCACTGGATTATCTATGATCCACCATATTATCTATAAGCTATAGATTATCTATAATCCTCAACTTATCTACTAGCTATTATCTGCAAGCTAGTACTTATCTGCTAGGGTTGTTACTCACCGTAACAACCCCAACAAACAAGGACCTCAATTATCTACAAGGAACAGATTGTCAATAAGGTACACATTATATATTAGACATAATTATCTGTAACTTAAAATTATCTATTAGTCATTATCTACATGCTAATAGTTATCTACAAGGGTTGTTACACCAATGTAACAATCCCGACAAACAAGGACTTGTAGCTCCTACTCCACTCTATAAGTACCAGATTTCATCTCACCCTTTTCATTTACCCATTCTCAACTAACTCATGTACTTACTTGAACATCAAAGTCCTTTCTTTTGTAGATGCCCCCTCTTGTCCTCCTAACAAAGGAAACTCATAGTCCGATGTGTGAGATCCAAGATTCCCTCTTTGCCACGTCCACCCTGACTTAGGTTAGCTCTGGAATTTTGTAAGTACAGAAGCAATAAGCGTGAGCATCTCACAAGGGAATCTGGTATCCGGGGCTACCAACACGAACCCTAACCCGTAGTTAATAGTGCCAACTTTTGCGAACCCATTTTGGGTTCAGATGGCGACAATGTTGAAATGGTCATTTTTTAATTCTTAGAGAATGCCTGAGTTGTCTGGGATTAGATTGGGTGCGGTGATGGTCATGGGCGTCATGAGAGTTGTTGGCAAGGTTGAGGCAGGCAAGAGCAAATCTCAAACTAGAAAAAGAAACGTTGTTGCTACCACAGATCTCAAATATGGAAAACAAGCATCGTCGTCGTCAGCAAGGCAAACGAGAAAACCCTACCTTGGTCACTTGCTAGCTTCAATCAATGTGAGAAACAAAGAAAGAAAGAACAAGATTAAAATGTCACCAACATCGTTTTATAAGAACCGATGTTGACTGAGTGCGCACAACATCAACTTTAAAAAACAAATGTTAAATGAGTATTGACAAAATCAATTTTTTGAAAACCGATGTTAACATTCCTATTTTAATATTGATTTTTGAAAAATCAATGTTAACGATGGCATGTTATTTACAAAAATGCCATGATACATTTTGTAACATCAATTTTTGTCAAAAATGATGTTAACTTGGTGATCTTAAATCCTATTTTTGTAGTAGCGACATCATCTATGGGACTGATGCCCAATGAAGACACAAGTGGAGAGGGCAAAGTTATTTGGAGGTGGTGGCTTTGGCCATTTATTATCCCCAGTTATTTTCTATTTATAGTTTTCATTTCAACACTACTAGAAAGATTAGTTTTAACATCGTTACGTTAACATCGGTTATTTAAAAAACTTATGTTAACAAAAATGTGGTGGCAAAATTGTAAATAAAAGGACCTTGTTATCATTGGTTTTCATTTAAAAATCAATGTTGACTATCTCGTGAATAATATCGGTTTTAAAATTAAAACCGATGTTGACTGTCTCATGAATATCGGTTTTAAAATTAAAACCGATGTTGTTGGTCTTTTATAAAAAATGGCTATCTGGCGCCCAAATTAAAAACCCTTCACTTTCGCAACGATAGAAACCTGCTCTCACTCTCGCGATCTTCCTACTACTCGATTCCGATCTCACTCTCTCACTCTCATGATTTTTCTACTGCTTGCACTAAACGAAGCTTACCTCACGACTTCCAATCGTCGTGCTGAGATATCTCGATCCCAAGTTAGTAGCGTTCTTGCACCCGACGAACCAATCTCGCAGCTAAAGCTTTGTCTTTGTTGTTACATTATCATTTTAAGGTAATGTATGGGTTGAATGTGTTGCTATGTGATTTATTTGTTCTTGCCCACTAATTGTTTGATAAAATGTCTAATCCGTGTATGTCATATCACACGAATGATTTTCTTTTAGTTTTTCTGTAAGGCTATGTTAATCTTGATCAGAATGTAGTCTCTTAGTGTAGTACTATTTTTAGTTTCTTTGTTCGTACTTTTTATAATACAGAGAGTGAATAACTGAGAATTTTATTTAGCTTATGGAGGCCAAACCAAGAATTCCAATACCTTGATGGTGATACGAAGCATTTTGTAATTTTTTGAATCCCATCATTTCCTGATACTATTAGTTGCGTCCTAATTGAAACTCTTGTTATTGGTCGTCCACACATGTAAAAGTAGAGAGGCAATTTACATGTTTAAAGAAACTCGAGAGCCTTTCACCATTTGAAGGCCATGTTCTGCATCATATCGTGCTAATTGAAACTATCAAAAGTAGGTTTAAAGTAATAATTTATTCTGTCCATTCCAACTGCATGCCCCACCATTCAATTTGCATATACAGAGCACCTAGTCCTTTTTGATAATTAAGCCAGTAATGTTCTTTACAAAGTAAATTGTGCTTAGACGAGTAGCATAAAGGAAAATAATGCACTTGTGATGAATGATGATAGCAACCTTACAGTTTGCATCATAGTTCCTTAAATTAAAATGGGGTTTCTTTACTCTTTGTTTTATTTCCTTCTTTTGTAGTTTTATTAGGTGGGGGCTATTCAATCAAACTGCCCCTATATATTAATAAGAACTATATATGTACGTAGCAGATAAACTACTATGTTTCTACTTTGCTTTTCTTGAGCTATCATAGTAGGCCCATTAAAGAAAGATGGCTTTGATGCTATGGGAACTTGTATGAAATTATTCAGGGCTTCTGGCTATATTGATAATTATCCTTCACTGTATCAGAACTTCTAGTAAAAAAAAAAAAAAGAATAATATAGCAAGTGATGTGATATAGGGAAAAAATTAGAAAGATGGGAACAAAAGTAAATTTATAAATATAATTATCCTTCAGTGTATCAGATCTTCTAGTAAACTTCTTTTGATTAATATAGCAAGTGATGTAATTTTTTATTTGATTAATTCCTGCACCTAAGTACAAGGGTATTGATCCGCAACTTCTTTTGTTTCATTTGTTTAATATGAACAAAAGTGATCGTACATGATTTTCAATTGAGTATTTTTTTTTTTTGTACATGATTTTCAATTGCGTTATAGTATACGCATGAAATTATGTTTCTCAATGCTGCATTTTATTGTTCCACAGCATAGAAGAAGCATTTTATTATTATTGTCTTCCTAATCGAGGTTCCCGCTGTTGTAACTTTAATTTTAATTTTGTAAATTGACTAAGTGATACTATAAGATATTCTTATATATTTAAAAAAAGTGATATATACTAAGTTACAATGATTCTATGAAGAAACACTAGCATAATGATATACCCCACAGCAGCATTCCTAAAAAGTATTACACGTGACCCAGCTCTGACTAAACTGCATTACACGTTTCCTAGCTAAATCCTCCCATGGACAATGTATATGGAACCAATACAAGTGTACTTTTACATCATTTCGAATCTTTAGATTAATCTCGTTTCAGGTCAAATTTACATCTTTTACAATAGATTATAGCTCTAAAAATTTCCCTTCTGCTCTCTCCACCATTTCTAGCTAGTAGTTACTAGTACACGTATTAGTTATCTTATTTTTTTTCCTTTATAATAAAAATACATATAGAAAATTATAAAGAAAAAATCTTATTTTTTTAAATTTTATTTACATATTGTCTTGAGTAAAGAATGGTGAGGCGCATTTGGTCGCTCCCGTACACGTTTGATTGGTGCTTCTATTCATATACCCAATTCAATTAATTAAAATAAGTGTGTTTTCTATTTTGTGTCACATTATAGCACACCAATATACATAAAATAATATTTAGTGCTTTATTCTCTATTGTTAAAATAATTGAGCCCGACAACATCATGAAATCCATGTAATTGACTTAACTGAGTGGGTTAAATATTTTTGTTGTCTTTATTCTCTCTTTTCCTTCTCAGTCTAAAACCACATGTTTTCAACATGATATGCAATGCCATCCTCCACAATTTGTTTCAAATATATATTTCTATGGATCTAACAAAACACATCATTATTAAAATTAGGGAGTCTTCTCAATAATTTTTTATTTAAATTGTGTGTGTCTTAACTTTGAATATAACATGTTTAATGTTCAACATCATTTCTAGGCAGTTGTCATTTTCCTCTTTGCATCGCCATCATAAGATTCATTATTGGAGATTGTCAGTGACTATCATCACAGGGACTTACAAATGTCTTTCATAATTTTTTTAGGTTCAATATGTATACGCGTGTTTTTGTAACTTGCTTTATGTTATTAATGACTATTGATTTATATATACAATTTATCTTCATTGTGAGTGAACCTTAGTTTTCTGTTGGAGATTGAATACAATGATTCATCCTGACAGTTTGAAATAATCGTTGTATTGAATCTTGAATTGTCTTTTTGGACAGTTTGGGGAGAATCATTTTTTTATAGTAGATTCATACATATAGGTTCACTTTCTTTTCTTAAATTTCTTGAAATTTCGCTATAGTGCATTTCATTTTGTTCTTCAGCTACATACTTGGTTATGGTGGAATTCATGTCACCACTTTCATGTTGTGTACTTGGAAATCAATGTAAAATGCTGCCGAAATTTTGTCAAATTTAAGAAAAGAGAGTTAACCTTTACATATGAATCTACTATGAAAAATGTCTTCCTGAATGGGATAGGGTCACACCTTTAATGAAAAAAGTGGGGTTTTCATGCATGGAATAACTTTGTGAGTAAAACAAAGATATTAATTAGATGGAACGAAGTTGGATGAATGAAAGTCGCATGAGCCCTGCGTATGAGGAAGGTGTTGAACAATTCTTGGAATTTACCTTTGAAAGAAGTCGATCGAATGAGGATGGAAAACATTTTTGTGCTTGTATAAACTGTTTGAATGGGAGACAACAACTACTAGATAACATACGGGAACATCATCTGTGTGATGGAATGAAGAAGAATTATATGACATGGATATGACATGGTGAATTGACAGAGATACGTAGGGGGTCCCAAACTGAATTGGTTGATGTACAAATGGGAGATAAATTAAAAGATATGATTAGTGATCTTGGACAAGAGTCTTTTCAGCAAGCACATGCCCCTATCTATGATACATTGGAAAGTGATTCGAAGAAGCTGTTGTATTAAGGGTGCAAAAAGTCTTTGATGCTATTGTCAGTGGTGTTAAGTCTGGTTAATTTCAAGGCCAAATATGGGTGGAGTGACAAAAGCTTCACTTCACTACTTCAGGTAGTTCAAGATATGCTTCTAGATGAAAACACGTTTCCAAAAAGTTGCAATCAGGCGAAGAAGATATTATGTCCTATGGGTATGGAGTATCAGAAAATTCAAGCCTGCCCTAATGATTGCATACTGTACAAAAATGAATTTGAGGAAATGCATAAATGCCCCAAGTGTGGGGCATCACGATTCAAGTGAAGGACGATGACGAGTGTAGCAGTGATCAAAGCACAAAGAAAGGCCCCTCAATGAAGGTCTTGTGGTATCTTTCAATCATTCCAAGGTTTAAGCGTCTTTTTGCTAATGGAGATGACGCAAAAGACCTTACATGGCATGCACATGGGAGAAACTGTGATGGAATGCTCCGCAATCCGGCCGATTCCTCCCAGTGGAACAAGATTAATCATTTTTATCCGGATTTCAGCAAAGAGGCAAGAAATCTTAGGCTTGGACTTGCCACAAATGGAATGAATCCCTATGGCAGTTTAACCGCTCAGCACAATTTGTGGCCTGTTTTGCTAGTCATTTACAACTTGCCTCCTTGGTTGTGAATGAAGTGAAAATACATGATGTTGTCTATCATGATATCGGGCCCAAGACAGTCAGGAAATGACATCGATGTTTATCTTAATCCCTTGATTGAGGACTTGACAAAGTTGTGGGATAAAGGGATTGTCGTGTTTGATAGGTATCAAAATAAGACATTCAAGTTGCGTGCAATGCTATTTTCTACCATTAATGATTTTCCATGATATGGGAATTTGAGTGGATATAGTGTTAAGGACCATCGTGCATGCCCTATCTGTGAACAAGACATGAGCTACGTACAACTTAAACATGGAAGGAAAACACTTTACACTCGCCATCGACATTTTTTGAAACTTTATCACCCTTACCGGTAATTGAATAAAGCTTTTAATGGAAGTCAAGAGCATTAAAGTGTGCCGATATCATTAACTGGTCAGCAGGTTCTTAAGCAGGTTTTGGAAAGACCCAAAAGAAGTTAAAAAGTAAAACTTGCATATGGAAGAAGAGGTTGATATTGTTTGATCTTCCATACTGGTCCAATCTAGATGTTAGAAATTGTATCAATGTTATGCATATGGAGAAAAATGTGTGTGACAATGTCATTGGCACGCTTCTTAACATTCAAGGCAAGACAAAGGATGGTGTGAATACTCGTCAAGATCTAGCTGAGATGGGTATACGTGACTAGTTACATCCAATTTCTGATGGTAAGAAAATATACTTGCCTCCAACATGTCAAACTTTGTCAAGAAAGGAGAAGACAAGTTTATGTTAGTATCTGTGTCATGTCAAAGTGCCACGGGGATACTCTTCAAATATTAAGAGCCTTGTGCAGTTGAAAGATCTAAAACTAGTTGGCTTAAAGTCTCATGATTGCCACGTCTTGATGCAACAACTGTTGGCAATATCGACTTGAGACATTTTGCCTAACAAAGTGAGGCATGCCATAACTCACTTGTGCTTTTTCTTCAATACCTTTTGTAGCAAATTCATCGACCCTGTAAAGTTAGATGACTTGGAAAACGAGGCTGCAATTATCTTGTGTCAGTTGGAGATATATTTTTCTCCTTCATTTTTCGACATCATGGTTCACTTAATTGTTCATTTGGTCAGGGAAATTAAATTGTGTGGTCTCGTTTATTTATGGTGGATGTACCCGGTTAAGCGATACATGAAGATCTTAAAAGGGTATACAAAGAATCTACATTGTATTGAAGCAGCCATTGTTGAAAGGTACATTATAGAAGAAGTTATTGAATTTTGTTTACAGTACATTGAAAAGGCAAAGCCTGTTGGGCTTCCAGAGTCTCGGCATAACGACAGAGTGGGAGGTATGGATTCACGAGGGTTGCATGTTATAAATCCCAGTCTAAAGGAATTGCAACAAACTCATTTGCATATACTGAATAATAGTAATGAACTCTTGCCGTACATAGTTCGTCACAAAGCCTTAGTGAAGGAAAGCAATCCAAAAATGACCAAGAATAGGTTGTTGAAAGAGCATAACAAGACTTTCCTAAATTGGTTGAAAGATACAATCTTTGGTGACAATAATGCCTTTAAAGCGTTAAGGAAGTTAGCAGATGGACCCAAAAGAAATTTTAGAAGTTGGCAAGGATATAATATCAACAAGTATTCGTTCTACACCAAAGAACAAGATGACAAGAGTATAATGCAAAACAGTGGGGTTAGTCTTAGGGGTGAATCACAGCACTTTGCTACTGTGCATGACCATAATCCTCGTCTAGCATCCATCCTTTACTTTGGAGTCATTGATGAAACCTGGGAGCTTAATTATGTTAAATTCACTGTGTGTATTTTCAAGTGTAAGTGGTTTTATACCAATATCGGTGTGTGAACCGATGATTCGGGATTTACTTTGGTAGATCTTAAGAAGCTAGATTATCAGAATGAGCCTTTCATCATGCCAAAACAAGCTAAACAGATGTTTTATGTTCAAGATCCTTGTGATGAAAGGTGGTCAATGGTTCTACATGGAAAGACCATTGGTATTAATCTTGAAGATGATAATTCAACCCTTGATATTGGTCTCACTCCTTTTCCGACATAAATGCCTAACGTCAACAGAGAAGAAGAACTTGACGACGTCCATGCAAATTGTAATGATCATGATGAAGGAGAATTAATTAACATCGTTTAATGTAATCACTTTAATATTTACTTATTTCAACATTTACAAATTCATAACTGACTATATTTGTGACTTGACTTTAAGTAATGTTGTTTTTAACAGGAACATGACTACACCACCGAGCTCTCCTCCTCCTCTGAAGTTAATACCTTCGCCGTCTACATCAAAGAAGACTAGGAAAGCAAAAGGCTGAGATAATTGGCTACCAGACCCGTCGGTGTCGATAGACCAGTGGTTCATGTGGATCCTGTCATTAGGAAGGTTGATGGTCCTCACAAAAAGAAATTAAGGATGTATTTGGGGATCATCGCTCGGGACAAGTTGGATGTTACCGTTTTTAACCAGAAAGAAGTTCATGTTGCTCTAAAGGATTTGATTTAGGAGGACATTCGAGTATTTGAAGTAAATGTTAAATGTTATTGTAACTGGTAGAGTTAAAAATCATAAAATGTTGTATGTTATTATTAATTTTATTTATTGTATCATAGGCTAAATTTGATATACCAGAAGCATCTGACCAAAGGACCAAGAAGAAAATCCTTCAAATAGTAGGAGAGCGATGGAGGCAGTTTAATTCATATTTGACCTCTAAATGGGCTTTGGCAGAAGACAAGAAGGAGGATGATGAGACTATCTGTGAGAAGTACAATATTAGCAAAGAAAAGTGGATGCAATTTTGTTAGCGTCATAGAGACTCTTCATGGAAGGTTAGGGGACTTGAATTATTTATGAATAAAACAGTTAACTTGCATTTTTTTGAAGCGCTTTTTGTTGACAAGTTTTTGTGTAATTATGACAAGATCTTAGAAATAAGGTTCAAGTCATCCAGAAACTAAACATTACCCCTCACGTATTGTCTTGTGGGGGTTATGATTTATCATAACAAAAGTTAATGGAGGAAAAACAAAAGAAACGATTGGAGGAAGCAGCCCAATCCAGGAGCACGAAAATAATCGTTCATCCTCCATTTCTTGTTAGACGATGCGCGAAGTAGAAGATGGCTCGCACAAAAAAATCAAGATAGATGACATCTGAGGCGGCACGTAAGATTGCAGAAAGGATTGTAAGTTAATTTTTTGTTTCAATGGTCATTAATTATAAAACAACAACAAATTTGAAAACTCATGTAGTGTTTTGTTGATTGCAGGATACCCTGGAAAAGCAATCTACACAGGGTAGCTTTGTCGCCAGTGGACATCAGGATGTACTGACTACTGCCATTGGACAACCAGAGCACTCAGGCCATGTATATGCTACTGGAGCCGATGTGATGATCAAACAATACTCAGGACCAGCTTCAACCAGCTCTTGCACGTCTAAGTTCATGAACCCAGAATATCAAGGATGAGCTAGAGCAATCGATGACTGCAAAAGTGACTCAATAACTAATGTTGTCCTTCAGCCATATGCAATCCTAGATGCAATCAGTGGGATTCAACACGATTGCCAGACAGACGTGGGTTGTGTAACGCCTCTCTTAACTCTCTCGTGCTTGATTGATTTTAGATAAA